>JAITYX010000019.1:4992500-5592500 GCA_021018815.1 Talinum fruticosum
GTTTCTTACAATTCTTAGCAAGAAAAGCAATTCTCGCTCTTATGAGTCCTATAGCTCTACTTGATATATCTTTTCCCTCCACTCTCTCATTGTTGAAGACAATCTTGTTTCTAGCCTCCCATAGGCAGTATGTTGTGGTGGATACACAAAGCATCTGTAACATTCTCTGCATTGATTTCAACCTCTTCATCTGTTGGGATAGGTTCTTCACTAAGCTATAATGTATCTTCTCATTGATGATAGAACATTTTGTAGTACAGCTTGACTGGTTGCACATATGTAGAAGAGGTGTTCATGATCCTCAGGGCTACTTAAGGAAAGGTCGCAGACCTCATCAATTTGTATGTTTCTAGCTCTCAATCTTTCTTTTGTGCTGAGTTTACCTTGGAGCATCTACCATAGGCAGAAGTTATGTTTGGGGATATTGAATTTACCCCAAGTTAGTTGCACGAGGTGTTTCTAGGACTATTTAGTAGCCATTTGTATCCCGAGGCTATGGTATAATTGCCAGTTGCAGTTTTGTTCCATTTGGAGTTTCTGTAACCAGCAGCAAAGGTGTCCCTCAACTTAAGAATTTTCTTCCAGCACCATGTGTCTTGAGCAAATATGTTAGCTGTCCAGATTGAACTTGATTTCAGATACAATTCGTTCACCCACTTCAACCAAAGGCATTCATTATTTGCTGCTATATACCAAAGGTGTTTTGCCACCACAGCTTTGTTTCATATTTTGCAGTTCTTGATCCCCAACCCCCGGCATTTCTTGGTCTGCACACTAGGTCTCATGCAACAGGGGAGTTTTTGTGTACTTTGAATCTTGACCCCATAAAAAGTTTCTACAAATCTGCTCTATCTCCTTGATAACACTAGTAGGTAAGATGAAGAGAGATGTCTAGTAGGTGTGCAGAGAGAATAGAACTGAATTGATAAGTTGTGTCCTCCCAGCATGTGATAGGTGTCTTGTTTTCCAAGTCTGAATTCTGCTAGTAATCTTTTCAATTAGGTATGCACAGTCCTCTTTCCCCCATCTTTTGGTAGTGAGTGGAACGCCAAGATATCGTATGGGGAAGGTTCCCAGGGAGAAGCCAGTAATTTTCCCAATTTCTATTTTCTTTAGGTCTGAAACCCCAGCTATGTAAACTTGGGATTTAAAAGAGTTGATCTCCAAACCAGAAATCTCAGAAAAATTCTACAGCCCTTCCATTAGGATCCGAACAAATTGGGGATGAGCTTTGCAAAACAGCATGATATCACAGCAAAGCACAAATTAACCAGTCTCAAAGTTTTGCACATAGGGTGAAATCTATAACTTTGATGTTGAGCTTTCAATAGGAGTAGTCTAGTGAGGTACTATGTGAACATGACAAAAATTAAGGGAGATATAGGGCCCCCTGCCTGAGCCCCTTCCCTCCATTGAATTTGCCATGGTCTGTGCTATTGATACTGATAGTGAAACAGCTTGTTGTGAGCATTTCCATAATCCAAGTCATGAACTCAGGGGGAAATTTCAGTGCATACAGCAAATTTTCCACAAACCTCCACAAGACTGAATCATATGCTTTTTTGAGGTCAATTTTGAGCATACACCTGGATGAGGTATGTTTTCTTTGGTAGAGTTTCACCATATCTTGGCAGATCATAATGTTTTGTAAGCAATTAATCTATTTTCAATTAAAGTAGATTAATTTGGATGAATAATGTCAGGCAGGATATGCCTTAATCTGGAGCATAGTAGTTTTGAGATATACTTATAAAGTGTATTACAATAGGCAATAAGCCTGTAATCGGCTGCATTTTGGGGTTTAGGTTTTTGGAATGAGAGTAATTCTTGTAGCATTCCAGTCTTGGCTCATGTTTCCAGTGGCAAAGAAATGCAAGATTGCTTTGCAGATATCTTCCCCCACAATGTGCCAATTTTTCTTGAAGAAACCACTACTATAGCCATCTGGCCCCAGACTCTTATGGTTGGGAATCTCTATAATGACTTTCTTAATCTCTTCCTTAGAAAAAGGTTTGATGAGGTTTATTTGTTGTTGGATAGTTAGACACTTCCCCATATTAATCACCTCAGTCTGAACATATCCATTTGCAAAGATATGCTTTCCCAGAAAGTTCTCATAGTAGGATACAAAATGTTGCACTACTTTATCATACTCCCAAGTCCATTCCCCATTGTCCTGCAGGTAAGAAGAGATTTTGTTTTGGAGTTGTCTTCGCTTCAGGCTGTCATAAAAAAATTTGTCGTTTGGGTCACTAAGATTGAGCCATTCCTCTTTTGTTTTCTGTCTGTAAAAGCTTTCTAATCTGTGCTGCCAGTTTGCCAATGCTTCACTTGCTTCTTTTTCCTTTTGGTAGAGCTAGAAGTCATGGGGATATTCTGAACTTAAGGGATCAATGTCTGTATCTTGTCTCTTACTTTAGTATATTCCACCTGAACGTCACTGAAATTGGACTTATTCAGCACTCTGAGAGGCTTTTGCAGTCTTTTGAGCTTCTTGGTGATTTGCTGTAGTGGAGATCCTACAACTGGTTGTTCCCCGTTGCTTCTAATAATTGTATGGTAGTTAGGGTCTGAATCCCACATGTCAAAATACTTAAATGGTTTGGGTCCACTTTTAGGCTCATAGAACTTGATCTACCCTGGGATGTGATATGAGGTTTCCTCTGCCAAAAAAACGGTTTCTACCGCTGGACTTGCCTAACCATATTTGCTGCAAAAGTCTCATTCTTCGGGATTTTGCTAAATCATGGTTGTAAGTGTACTCCAGTTCCCCTGGTCTTCCTAGGGTACAACTAACTTTCTACTTTAATTTTTTTATAGAAAAAAACAAATTATATATGGAAGTGGTCTTACAGGCTACTTCTTTTCTTTTTTTTTTTTTTTAACTAGTTTAGGGAGGGGGCATACATGCTGGCCAAGAGGAAGGGCAGCCCCAGTTGAGCGAAAGGATTTTAGCACTCTTTTGCTGTTTTAATATGTGCTTGAGCTAGATAAATTGTTTACTGGATATTTAGTGGTCAAAATATGAGCCGACAGTTCGATGACCTTTTCATAGGTCAAATTTTCTATAAAGGTTGGTTGTCTATTAATAATAAATCCATGGTTTAATGATAGTAAAAAACACAACGTCATTATATATGTTAGTTTAAATACACAAATATACAGTTGTTTTTGTGTGAATAAAGTAAATTAATGAAAACTTTGTTTAATTTTAAAGGCGATGGATAATCTACGAAAAATAAAAGTGTTTAGTGAATTCTTAGAGGAACAAAATGAATAGTTATGTGGTATAGTATAGTTGCTTCTCAGGCAGCCATTTAAAAGCATGGAACTCATACAAAATTACCATTAAAAAAGTTAAATGAAAGGTAAAGAAATTTTTTGTTATAATTTTTTTATAAAAATTTTTCTTATAATTTATTAGGGGCTCATGGTTGTATGATGCCATACTTGATCCATACTCGCAATCATAAAAGAAGAAGTCCTAAATTCAATAAACATAACAATTGTCATGAATGTGAACACATTTGAATTTGTTGGATATGAAATGAAAATATACCGACTACATTCCCTTTCTTATGCCCCAATTAGAGTACTTATATTTGCAAAGCTTCATTAGCAAACAAAAGTTCTATTTCACATTATACTGTGATGATAAAAAAAAAAAAAAAGAAGTTATTATATTATGCTTCCTACGCTCAGTGATAAAGCTACACAAAAGAATATACAACATATGCCGGAGAATAATTTGGAAATATGAATACTTTATTTCTTGTGCATTTAAAAATATTATTTTACTTACTTTGATCATTACATAATTACTAAAAACATTTATCATTACGTAGTTATCCCTTTTTAAAATAAAAATCACCAAACTACATAATGGAGATAGATTAATACCAACATACTCATAAATATAGAAGATTAACCTGAAAAAGTCCTAATCTTATTCATATCGCAATTAAGGCTAATTTAATTCTTGTTTAGATTCTTGAGTAAAGTCACTTAAATTTACATTGAAGAATTATTTATCAATATTGTTAATCTCTCCACATCATATATATTATTTTTCAATGAAGCTACTATCAATTAAAAATTCAAAAGAGTTAACATTAAAATATACTCAAATTATTTTTTATTTCAATCAAAGAAAATATTTAAATGATATGACAATAAAATTATATAGTAATAATTTTGGTAATTAGTCTTTCCTTTTTCATCATCATAATAAACTTTTTCAATAATAAAAGCTCTATTTTTTATGGGTAAGTGGGCTAAGTTCATTGGGCTCCTATCTCGAGAGTACCCAATGGACCTTTACAGACCAAAGGGAGTATCAAAGCTTGGGTCAAGCCCAAGAATATAAGCCCAATAATTATATATAAGTTGAAAATTTGTTTCACGTAAGGATTGAACACTGGGTGGGGAGGTTGGCAAGGCAACATTTGGCCACTCAACCAATGCTTCTTCGATAATAGTGAAAGCTCTATGAAACGGAATAATTAGTGCCTATCATGGTTGCTAAAAATACATTTCAAAAATCTATTTCTTTCTATACAAACAGACAATCAAATACTCAAAAAGATAACTACATAACCTTTGTTTGTTGATGTGAAATTTAATAGTATTTTGAAATAATCAAGTATAATTTTGAGATTTTGTGATCTCAAAATAAAATATGTATGCAATACTAATTGACATCAAAATAGAAGAGTATAGGTTATTAATAAATTACCTCTAAATTGTTTTAAATGCAAATGAATACATGATCTTCATATGCTGTTGGATTTTCATACTCCGTCACATGAAAAAAATTTGAATTGGGGAAGAAGAAGAAGAGAGATTGGTTTGGACCGTCAAGCAACACTTCCCTCCCTAATCTATAGACAATTATTCTCCTTTCAATAGTACATAAATCTTGCATGGAACAAATAACTGTATATGTATTAATCTTCCATGTACAAAGAACTCATGCATCCAACTAATGATCAAGTACATGTATAATATTGATGAATTAGTAGTAATCACCGGTGAATTAAAAATTGAAAAAAAAACCCAATTATTTGTTGACAATTTTTTTTATAGAAAGATAAATTTCATCAATAGAAAGTCTTACAACATATACAAAGATAATTTTCTAACAAAAATAAATCTAAAACATCAAAACAAATCTCTATTTCGATAAAATTAACGGTAAATATACTTCCGTTCGGCTTCATATTTGCAGCACCAATCTGGCAACAAATCGTGTTCTTTGACTTCAATATGTATTTCCCGAATATTGGTGAGATATTGTATAATTTTATAAAATAGATCTTTGTGTGATATGATAGATCCAACTCTGAAGGAAGTATCACTTTGATTGAGTCATATGAAATTCCATTGTTAAACCATTCCCAATCAAAATCAGTTACACTAATTGATAAAAATATCAAAAATATACTCTCTAATTGAATCAACAACCCTAATAAAACTTGCACATATTGACAAGTGAAATAACTCACACAAAGCAATTTTTATGCCGAGATACAAGAGACCTTCTACCATACTCCTATGAACCATTTCACAAATAGTTCATGTATATTGCGTCCGCTTTTCTGGTAATTACTTTGGGAAAATTTATTGGTCTATTTTTTCTTATATCAAGAAAAATATTTAGAATATTATTGATAAATAAGAATTAGAGGGTAGAACAGTAAACATAAAAAGAAATTAAGAATATTATACTAAAACTAAAGCTGCAGTGTGAAGAAATCAAATATTCTTCCCAAGATTTTAAGAACGATCACCTCTAGTTAAGAGGTTTTTCTTTTGCATTTGCAAGTTTGCACTTATGGTAATAGTTTTTTTTTTTCAATTTAAGAATGATCAAATATTTTTCAAATAGGAATTCGAAATAAATATGTATAATCTCATCTTCCTCTTGTATGACCACACTCATGATCATTCAAGAGCAAAAATAAAGAAAGAAAGCATGCAAATGCATATTCTCAATGGTTGTTGTATCACTACAATGAAAACCTTGGGAAAGATTTCGGTTGATATTTAGATGAAGAAGTAAACTATAGTTTTCTTGTTCCCATTGCCAAAAAACAAAAAAAAAAAAAACTTGGAAACTCCAAACACAACACAAGTGTTGCAAACACATTATTTTTTATATTCGTTTTAGGTCATGACTGTTAGACTGGAACTTAGATATAGATCATAAATGTCATATAAGTTCGGCTGAATCTTGGGCATATATAGGGAACCAATATGAATTGCCTTAATGGTCTATCTAGATAGTCTAACACAAAAATAGGAATTTAAAAGAGAGAGGAGACGAACTTTAAAATGAAAATAGAGAAAAAGAATTTTAAAAAAGAGTAAGTGTGATTGGAGCTCTAAAGGTGGTATTTATAGACTTTAACTATCTATGGCAAAATCAATAATTATAGAAATTTTCAAGAGTATAATTTACTTAGAGAGAACGATACTTTAGGCTTGGTATTTATAGGTCATGTTTTATTTAACTTTAGTTTACAACTTTATAATTCCTTACGGCCTCTTACAACTATTTACAGCTTCCTTACACCTTTTTATAAATATCTTTACAAATATCTTGCAGTTTCTCATAACTCGCTTATAGTTTCTCACAACGAAATGGAACAATTCTATAGACTCGACTATCCGAGGGCAAAATCAATAATTCTAGCAAATTTCAAGAGTGTTTTTAGCTATCTATGGCTTGGCACGCTATCTAATTTATGGCCCATTATGAAAACACAAAATAGCCCAAATTAGTCTCTAATGTATTGGACTTCCACCTTATGTCAAATTTAACAACTGAAAAATGCCATCAAATGGGGAATAGTGCAAGCCATTGATCTTGAATCACAACTTGATCAACGAACCAGTTGTTGGTAATTTACACAACTAGTTCTGTACAATTTACATAATATTGTCAAGGATATAAGAAAATTTAAATAAAATATGGTAAAGGCATTCAATTCAGGACTCCAATAATACATGGTGAAAAAAGGGCAAATAAAAAACAGGACTTCTTAGCTTGTATTTGTTCACATGTTTCTATTGGGGAAAATCTTTCATGAACTTTTATTAACCAGATGCATATCTGACGAGTAGTATGTAAAGTTGTATCTGACTGTGCTATAGACTATAGGACTGAAAACAAGAGGAGATTCCAAGAATCAGGGACACCGGAAAGGCACCAGTGTGTGCAGTCCCTGGCCGTGTGTTCGGGGTTTGCGAAGTGTTGAGGATGAGCGTCGGGCCTCAATTGAGTTAGTAAGGAAACATCAAGAAACAAAACAGGGTTTTTCATTTTTCCCAAAGTGCTCTTCACCAACTCTACTCCTTGGCTTGGTGGTGCTGGGCTCTTTGACCCCTTCACTGGCTCTGTCACCCCTATGCAGTTTGCTGCTTCTGGCTTCCCGAAGTCCATTCCACTGCAATTTTCAATGGACAAAAAAATAGTACAGAAATCGAGATTAGCAAGACTTGATTATAATGGAAAAATGACATAGCAGGAATGTGATCTTACTGATAATGGGATGCAGAAATCCCCTGATAAACCACTTTGGTTATCGAAGGATCAACCTCAGAGTCAACCCAATCCGCCCAAGTTCCGAATCCGATCTTGAATGCCTCTACTCTATCCATGTCTTTTACCGTTTTATTTCCCACTTGAATGTAATCCCATCTGCAATTAAATATTGTTATTATTATTATTATTGTTATTATTATTATTATTATTATTATTATAGAAAATGAAATCCTACGGTTGTTGCGGAGGCATGTAGAACCACCAGTGCCAACTATCGAAGACCAACAAGTCAAAACCCTTCCAAGCAAGACCACCCTTAATGCTGTCAAGCTTCAACACTCGCCCTATCTTCTCCACATCTATATCTACCAAGAACTGATGCCACTGGAAATTTATTGAAAGATTGTACTCCTGAAATCACGAATGATTTTGTTTTTAATCAATGACCCGAAAAAGAAAACATGGCAATGAAATTTACATGCTAAACTTACCGGAAATTCAAAAGAATATATGGGCTGTCTGGATACGACATTGTATTTGGCTTGTGGAAGAGCAGCATGAATCATGCAAGCAAGAGATTGCCACTGATTGAGGCTCAGGGAGTCCCCAACAAACATAATTTTCTTTCCAGTAAATTTTGTCATGAATTCTTTCGCATCAAACCTACAATATTCACGTTAATATAATAACATGTAAATTATCAATCGAGACGACAATCACAATTGTATGAGTACATACCTTTGAAGATCACAACCATGAGGCTGCCATCTATACTTGAGATAATCCTTATCAGGCCTTCCATTCTTCTGGCAATTAAATAGTTTCCTCAAGAATGGACATACCGATGAATCATAAAGGGGATAAGCTGGATCATAAACCCAGCTTCCCTCGAATATGGTGCAATTCGTTGAAGTTTTGTCACTTCCCTTAGCTTGGTGAAGCAGAGTAACCAATACTACCAGTGCAAAAATTATATGGCTATTGTTTTTACTGTGATTAATTGAAAATAGCAGAGAAGCCATTGGTATTTTTCACCCTAAGTTCAACTGTAATCTTGTGATTCAATGTATAATACATATAAATAGTGTATATTCTGTTTTTGGGTGCGGATAAATAGAATGAAATTCTAGTTAAGAAAGGTAACTTTTGCTTTCCATTTATGTGACGTGATGATCGATTTCTGAAGATTATGTGCAGCAGTTTTGGTAACCAGGATTTGTATTTAAGAAAATCTTGATGAACATTGCAAATTACTGGGATTTGATTCAATTTCGAAATAATTAGCCTTTTAGGAAATCTTTCTATAAATTACAAGTTTATTTCACTTTCTCTATTCAATAATGGATTTAAATCTTCTTGGATATTATGTCAAGGGTTTTTCATTCAATTTCGAAATTTTAGGAAATCTTTCTATTAATAACAAGTTTATTTCACGTTCTCTATTCAATAATGGGTTTTAATCTTGTTGGATATTATGTCAAGGGTTTTTATCGTATTTGTATCTAGATAGGGTTTACATTTGTAACGAAAGGTTTATCTTTATAATTAGTTTTCTAGTACATGTAATATTAGGAATAGTGTTTTGTTCGAAAATCATATAACCCAATAAGTCTTAACATTGTATACTTGCTAATGGTCCAAGGAGTAGCCAACACAGAAATTTCTCTCAATCTCTAATTTATACAATATATAATAGTAATCTTTATTTGTCCATTAAACATGAGCCACCACTGATGTAAATAATTAAATAACAAAATTAAAATTTATTGAAAGAAAAAAAAATTAGTTTTCCTTTTATAAGTGTATTATATCTGGGTAATATTGGGTCCCCTTCTGAAAAATTAATAAATAATATTATAAAATTATCTAATCTTAATCTAATAATTAAACAGTAAATAATCAACCTAACTAAGAGCACTGTTCGAATTAGCGTTTATAAAAGCGTTTATAACCGCTAACCGCTAATAATCGCTCATAAACGCTCATAACCGCTCATAAACGCTCATAACCGCTCATAAACGCTAATAACCGCTCATAACCGCTAATAAACGCTAATAACCGCTCATAACAACTCATAACGACTCATAACGACTAATTATAACCACTATAACAGCTATCCACTATAACAGCTAATAAACTCATATTATTATTATTGTGATGATTATTATTTATGATGATGATAATAATAATAATAATAATAATAATAATAATAATAATAATAATAATATAATTATACTATTAACAAAAATATTATTACTATTATTAGTAATAATAATTATTATTATAATTATTTAATTATATTATTATTATTATTATCATCATCATTATTAAGAAAAAAATTATTATTATTATTACTAATGTCATAACTATAATAATTATTGTTATTATCATTATCGTCGTTGTAACTTCTTACTATAATGGTACTCATCGCCATCGTTGTCGTACTCTTTATTGTTATTATTATAATACATTATTTATTATTATTATTATTATTATTATTATTATTATTATTATTATTATTGATATTATTATCATTATTATTATTATTAATGTATTATTATTATTATTATCATTTTATTGTTATTATTATTATTTTCATTATTGCTGTCAATAATAATAATAATAATAATAATAATAATAATAATAATATATTATTATTATTATTATCATTATTATTATTATTATTGTAATTATTATTAAAAAGTTAATTATTATATTATTATTACCATTATAGCTTATAATCGTTATAACGACTTATAACCGCTATACAACCCATAACAGTTATAACCGCTAATTATAACAGCTCGTAACAGCTCATAACAACTCATAACAACTCATAAATGCTATAAACGCTATAACCGCTAGTTTTAACAGTTGAAACGAACGAGACCTAATTTTTAAAAATATAAAACAACAAACAAAAATAACACTAAGCAGAAAATTAATAAATAAAAATTAATAAAAATTATGTAATAAATTAAATTAAAAATTTGGACAGAAAATAACTAACCTAAAACCCAAAAACATTTTTTAATAACTTTTCAGAAAAACTAAACAGAACTAAAACAGAATCTAAAATAGAAAGTTAAATAAAAAATTAACTGCAATAAAATAAATATGAAAATAAATAATTAAAATTAATCAGAATATGAAAAATATTTTCTACACTGAAAACCTAAAATCAAAATGCAAAAACTAAATTTATAAATTTATTAAATTGAAAACTTGCTTTAACCTAAATTATACAATAAATTTGAATAATGACTAAATTATTTATTAAAATTCAGAAAACTAATACTAAAAAATTAATACTCTAGCTGAACCCTATAATAAAATAAAAAAATAAAATTAACCAAAAAAATTAATTTTAATCTAACTTCTAACAAATTGATCAAAAATAAACAAAAAAATAATCTGAAAATTAGAATATGTTAAGACTCAAAATAAAAGTAATATAAAATTAATAAGAGATCTATACTATTATCAATCAATTTAATTCACTCTCACATCAATTGTTAGTAAAAATCTATTTATGATTACATGTAAATTCAAAAAAATATATTTACGCCATAGAGATTGATGGGAAAAATTCAAAAAATAAGTATATTGATGTCAAAAAGTATATTGAATAATTTTAAAGAAGGGATGTACTTAAGTTAATTTATTTAGGAGAAATTATATAATAATATTTTTAAAATATAATTAAAGGATACTCCATTATTTTTAACAATATTAAGGTTAACTCACCTATATTTTTACCCTAAAAGGCATAATCTATCCTATTTCAAGTTTTGTTTTGATTTTATTCAAAAATTTGAGAATTACAAGCAAACCTAAGCGGCGGGCCAAGTTGGGCCGGGCTAGGCCCGCCCACTTACTTAATGGGTCGGATTGGGCGGCAACTTCTTTTTAATGGGTCGGGCCGGTCATGGGTCAAATGACCTCGGCCACCCAATTTGAATAATTGAAGCATTAAGAAGATCGGGCAACATGGGGTGGGGGTTTTTCTTCATAACTTTGACAAGGTATCTAGAATGTAAAGGAGAAAACATGGTGTGGGGGTTCAAACATTGCACATAACTAAAAATTGTGTATGTACATGACCTCCGGGTGAGGGAAGACTAGAGAAAAATAGGACAGAACAGTTTAATGAGAGAAAGGGGGATGTATTGAGAAGTCACAACTCATGTGAGAAAAAACAGCATCGTTTGGATTCTCCGGAGTGGTTAAACCAACAACCCCAAGGCCACCAAACATATTCATCGAGCATTTTCAGCCCCAAGGTATTGACATGTCTTGCGGTTGAATCAAAATCATGGAACCTTATATTCCCAACAACACCAAGGATATAAGATAATTCACGAGGAAAAACCATCAATTACCAGCGATCGCAATGAATCTCTACAACACAAGACATCACGGGGGAAATATTATGTATGCATATACGTGTCAATACACTCTACATTGTGTCATATTGAAGAATCCATTGAATCCGGAGATCCGATAATATGATTATGGATGCGAAAAACATAATACCACAATCAAAGTATTCACTCTAATCAATCCCCTAATACCAACCAGCAGAGAGCACTAAATTCTTATATTATTTCATAAAAATCCCCTAATACCAAGCAATGAACTAGTAGTAGTATCACTATGAGCAAACATATCAACCTCTCCCCCCTTTCAAGGCTGAGAGGATAACCAAACTAAGCATAATAAAAAAAAATTGAACCCTAATATTCAAAATTAGAGCCACAAAAATTAAAATTTGGTAATAAATATAAAGGAGGAATGTTTGATTACCTAAAAGAAGAGACTTGTATCATCCTCCTCATCCCCGTTCACTTCATCCTCATCCGATTCAAAATCATTGCCAATATCAACGCCAACGTCATGATCCGCGTGTCGCCAATCTTGAAGACATATCAATGCTTGTAATGTCTTGGGTTTCAAAACACTACGAGTTGGGGAGATGGTTTTTCCTCCTACGCTAAATGCGGACTCGACGCAACGAGTACTAACTAGGATTATTAGTAAGTCTCGTGCCATTATTGAAAGATCTGGGTATCTCACTCGAACTCTTGTGCCAAAAACCTAGAATATTTAACTCCATATTTAACTCAAGAGTCGGTTCCTCCAAATATATATCAAGTTGTGACTTTTCCAATTGTGACCTTGAACGTCTATCACTTAAGCTATTGTAGTCATCAAAATAATCATCTTCAAACCCACCAGCAATAGGAGAAGAGATGGTAATTGGGGATGTTGACATTGAATGTAGTTTATACTCATCAAACAAGGACCGTAAAGTTGACAACACATTATCCACCCTTTCCACGACTTCATCGGACCCAAACAGTTTGCTAAAACAATACTCGACTAATTTAACTTTAAATCTAGGATCAAGAATTGCAGCACATGATAAATGCAAGTTATACTCCGACCAATATTTGTCAAACTTGCCAAGCATGTTTTTGCCATGTCAACTAGGTAGTCATAAGGACCTTCGACTGCCTCAAGCAAATGACGATGAACCATCCATGCCCCTTGAAATACAAATTAGATGTAGGAATCTTAACCGCGCTAAACATGCAAGTTACATCATAAAATAACTTCAGAAACTTATGTATCCTAATGACCTTTTCCCACTCCTCCTCTAAAGGAACATATGGTTTCAATGGTGAATTAGTGAACACCAAGTAAACAAGCACATTCTTCTAGTATAAAACATTATCCATCATCTTATAAGTTGAATTCCAATGAACTTGCATATCCAAATTCAGTTTCCTTTTCACATCCAAATGAAATTTATTTTGAGCACATTTATAGAAATCTTTACCTTTATGAGTAGATCTAGTTATCAACTTTATCAAATTTCAAATCTTCTCTAGAATTTCACCAATAAAATAGAGACCATCTTGTATAATTAAATTTAGAATATGTGCACAACACCTAACATGGAAGAAAACACTATTACTAAGCAACCCACTCTAGGGAACAAGATGTCTTTTCAAATTAGACATCATCGCATCATTGGACTTGGCATTATCTACGGTAATGGTGAGTACCTTATCCTCAATGTTCCATTGACGAAGAAATATAAGTATTTCATTCGCGATACTTTTACCATCATAAGGAGGTGTCAATACCCTAAACCTAAGGATCCTTTTGTGCAACTTCCAAGCATTATCAACAAAGTGGGTTGTACTTGCAAATATAATGTTGATAAGTGTGATTTGACTTTCAATTATCGGTAGTCAAACAAATCCAACCTGGAGCTTTCAATAGCATGCCATTCACCCTATCTCTATCTTCCACATACATGGACAATAAATTTTTCTTAACCGTTGAACGACTAAATAGCACAAAGTTCGGATTAGCTTTAGACATAATCCATCTAAAAGCTTTTTCTTCAATAGTTGCAAATGAGTGAGCATTTTCCATAATATAGACCACAAATTTCTTACGAAGTTCGTTCATATTGAAAACAAATTCCTCACCATCATCACTACCCAACTCCCCAACTTCCACTCCACTAGAACGACTTAGACATTTATTTAAGTGACGCTTCAAGTGAGAAATGTCACTATTTGGATTGGTAGACATGACTACTTTACAATGCTTACATGTTGCGATTTTCTTACCTTACACATTATTTCCTTCAACAATCTCTCTCTATACTTTAGACCTTTTCTTCCTTTTACGTTGTTGAGTGTTATATTCACTATATCCATCTTCGAGTAAGATTGATGACGTTGCCGCTTCACTTTCCATGTCTAAAATGTAAATTATGACAAAAAAGATGATTAGCATAAATGAACAAAGTGAATTCTAGTAATGAACAACCTTCAATAATAAAAAAATTAAACATTTTATAGTGAAAGACATTGAGTTTTTCATCGAGAAAAGAGAAAGAGAACAAGCTTTATGGGTGAATAATTGAACTATTGGTAATGGATAGATGGATTGAATAACACATTATTAATACATCATGTGTAACCATTAGAGGCCTTTTTGGGGGAACTGGTTCTATTCATAATTTCCTGAGTCTCAATCTATAGGCATACATCTTCAACCCAATAGAAAAATAACCTCCTTATTACTCTAGCTTAGATTCCAAGAAATGATACATTTGTTTTGGAAACTGAAATGATTTAGTAAGGTATGTAAGCACAATGTAATCAAATGATACATTCCTATCAAAAATCTATTCTCTTGTTATATTTTTTACAACATTCACATTTGTTCTTCAATAGGATTCCCAGTGTCGAGAGACCAAGTTCCACGAGTTTACCCCCATTTCATTTTATGCCTGAATTTTTGTTAGAATTTTGTTGTCCAGCTTCATAGCTTATATATGCAGCAACAATCAAATAAAGAAAACACTACTTTCATATTATTTACAAAGCCCAAGTTCTCCCATATTTGTTGCTTTGTTTTCTCTCTCTTCCATCCCTAATTAGTATACGAACTTCTCATCAAACTCAATTTTCATTGAAATAACCAACTTTTCGACAATCAAGCAATACTCGGATGGGAAATCAAGCAATAAAGAAGCAAACCTAGATGGATTTTACGAAACATAGAAGAACCCAAAACGTTCAACGGATGCGAGCAAATTCAAGAAGTAGAGAGACAAAGAGAGGGTTGAAGCACCTGAATTCGGTGTTCTAATCTAGGTAGTCGGGCATGGATATCTTCCGCAATGCCAAGGCCATTCGCCTCGGGAGCCGCCACGACAAGTACCTAATAGCTAAGGAAGACGAAGAGTCGGTGGCCCGGAATATAACATTTGAGACGTCGAGGTCGTGGAGAATGGAGTTCGGTTGAGGAGTCGTAAGAAGGAAGAGCAAGAGGGAAGAGGATAAACAAATGAGAAAGCGGGTTGGGTAGCGTGAATAGCCGAAATAGGGTTAATGGTGGCCCGATTACCCACCCAATCCCGACCCGCAAATTCATTTAATTGGCGGCTCACTTCATGCCCGATCTATTTAAATCATTAAATGGGTTTTGACCCCATTTTTCAGGCCACTCATTAAAATCCATTGGACACCCGGTCCAATAACCAAGTCTAATTACAAGTTATGTTGTTTATTTTTCTTTGTGACTTCAAATTGTGACTACGATTGACATCTAACAAGATAACTTCCAAAGTGGACAATTATCACAAAATCAAGTTGTGTTATTATTTTTTAATTTTGGTTAAATTTTACTTTCGGTGTGAGTTCTCAAAATTGTACATATTTAATTATATATTTTTGGGTGGATGAATAAGATATTTCATTAGTTGAGAAATTTGATTATTCCTTTCCATTAAAATATGTATTGCAAAGATCTAACAATAACTTATGCCATTGTTAGGTTTCTTCTCTTTCTCTCGCTTGGAGAGCTTTAGCTCTCAACCATGGCAAAGCGAGGGCGACCAGATAAGCAAGGGCCATCTTTAGCAAGCTCTAGACACCGTGAACCACAACAGTCGACCCTAAAATCCACAAATACCCAAATTTCCACAAGTCCCCAAATCAATGGAATTGTATCACCGCCTCAGCCCATGCCTAATCCGCAATCCCTAATTGTCAATCAACATAGTGTGATCTTCAATCAGCCTTGGAATCATCTCTACATGGCAATGTTTTAGCTAATCCTTCTATTTCTGTTTGGGATAGCTTTCATATCTCTAAATTGCAAAACTTTGGAAATAAGTTGAGCTATATTGCTTCCTAAAAAGAGAATGATATGATCTACACTACGATTGATATGACTGATATAGAACCGGAGCTTAGATTTTGGGAAATAGCAGTTGCTTGTTATGTATTGGAGGCATCCACTCTATTTGCTATCCTTCAAGGTTTCATTAATAATATTTGGAAGGATTGTTGTTTTGACATAATAGTGATGATGTATAATGGAGTTATTCTCGTTTGTTTTGATAGTGTGGAAATAACGGATAAAGTGTTGCTACATGATATTTACCATTTTGATAGTAAGCCTTTTATTGTGAAACCATGGCATAAAGATTTCAAAAAGGACGGGGTTAACAAAGTCCCAATCTAGGATAAATTCTCGGATCTAGATTTGAAATATTGGAGCCCATCATCACTTAGCAAATTGGCGAGTCTGGTGGGGCTGCCTATAATGGTAGACAGTAACACCAAGGACAAGGTTAAAGTGGGGTATACAAGGGTTCTTATTGAGGTTCCCATCCAGGAGAAGGTGTCAAAGCATATTCACTTTGCGAATGAATATGGAGTACTGATACAGCAAGCAATAGAATTTGAGTGGGAGCTGGTGCTATACATAAAATGTAAGAAATATGGTCACATTACTGATAAGTGTAAAATGGGTAAGAATTGGCAATGGCGACCAAAAAAAAAATTCACAATGAATTGAGCAAACGTCAAAGGACCCAGGTCCACAGGATGAATGGATCACTGTTGGAAAAAGTAAAACTCAATCAGAGAAACATCCTACAAATAATGCTACAATAGTGCATAACCCGTTTCAGATGCTAGATATGGCCTCAACAGATGCAGCTTTGATACAAGATGGTGAGGAACAGGGAATTAGCAAGTCCTTACCGATCCCAAATAGATAATCTACTCACATGGAATATAAGAGGCTTTATCAGCCCAAATAAACATGGAAATGTAAAAGCATTATGTTGGAAGAATAAAGTTGCTCTTGTATGTTTGGTGGAAACAAATGTCAAAAAGATGAATTTTGATAGAATCTGTGCAGACTTTCCTAATTGGTCTCACTTTATAAACCATGAAGATCATGACAATGGTAGGATTTGGATTATGTGTCTAACTAGGGAATTCTCAGTACAGGTGATTAATAGTTCAACTTAAGTTATCCATTGTAGGGTCAGCCATAATTTCTCAAATACGAATTTCTTCATGACAGCAATATATGGTTATAATAAGGCTACTGAGAGGCTTGGCCTTTGGTAGTTTTTAATTGATTCAGCAATGAATGATCCATGGCTAGTTTTGGGAGACTTCAATCATTTACTTACTTTGGGGGATAGGATTGGAGGTCAACCAGTGACTATGACTGATATTCAAGAGTTTCAGGATTGCACCTTCTCAACGACATGGCATGGAAAGGTTGTTGGTATTCATGGGCCAACAAACAAAAGTGTGGTTCCAGGACATTCTCAAGAATAGACAAAGTCATGGTCAATGAAACCTGGAATGATCTTTTCCCAGAAGCAGAAACCATATTCATGGCTGATGATACATCTGACCATTTGCTAGGTTTGGTTAAATTTCTTGAGCCGATTAATAAAGGTCCAAAACCTTTTAAATTTTTTATGTGGTGTTCTGCTACAAATTATGCACAACTAGTTGAAAAGCGATAGAATACCCCGATTAATGATGCCCCTATGTATAAGGCTTCCAAGAAACTAAGGGCTACACAAAGTGTAACGCCCCAACATAATCACTATATAAAACACACTTATTGAATAAATATAATATAACAAAGCTGCGGAAAACACTTGTCATATTAGGGCGTTACTTGTCGTCCCTCCTTGAGAGACTAGGCTAACACTACAACAAGGCACACGATCAGCCTTTCAATTTACCCAAACACTTACATTCAAAGTCTCGTAACATCAACCCAATATGTACATAATTTAAACCACCAATTATGAGTTCGTTCTCCCAAAATACATTATGGCATTTAACAAGTTTACCATCAACGAGAATAAACTTCACAAGCAAATTAAATCCACGAGGATTTCTTAACCAAAAACACAACCATCAAAAGCCAACCATAAAACACTTCGAGAATAAAGACCAAAGTCCGATCACCGATATGAGTCAACACTTCCTAATTCCTTTGTTCTTGTCACTTCGTGCCTAACATTAACCTTCCTTTCTTTCCCTAAAAACATTTAAGAAAACATAAAAATAAGAATGAGTCATAGGCCCGAGTACACTACCCTAGTACTCGTAAAAATACATATATTATAAAAGTCGGTGAGTGCGCGCGAGATAATTAAAATCGATTTCGAAAACTATTTATGTGTAAAGCGAAGTAATTTCATTATGCATTAAGGTATTGGAATAACTTAGGACCCAATTCTAGGACATCATCATATACGTAGCTCGTGATCTGTAGACACAATTCATTTATCTCGATCGATCGGGGAGGGTCTCTGTGAATCGTAACTATGTCCGTAAGCTGTAGTCGTGAACCGTAATTGTGTGCGTAAGCTGTAATCGTGTCCGTAAACTCTAACCGTGAACTGTAGCGTGTGTCGTAAGCTGTAATCGTGTTCGTAAACTATAAGCGTGAACTGTAATCGTGTACGTAAGCTGTAGCTGCGACTGTAGCTCGTGTCGTAATCGTAATCGCTAACTGAATCATGCTTCGTAATACATGCTATAGCTATGACTATGCTTGTAATTGTGAACTGTAATTGTGTAAACTATAATTGTGAAGCTGTAATCGTGATCGTAAGCTGTAACTATGAAAAATCTACTATAAGCGTGAACTGTGATCGTGAAGTGGGTCCAAATTATTTGCATGATAAAAGCGTAAACTTATTAACAAAGATGAATATTTCGAGAAAGGTACAAGCAATAATGTACCTTTTAATGCATTTTCACTCCTTATACAAGCTTCACGATTGCCACGTTTGTGACCTGTTTGTGTTTAGAGTAAGGCTTTTATAAGTCATATTCGTTTAATAAGTTATCAATATCACCTATATACTTTGTATCATTTGAACTCTTGTTATTTAGGTTAACTATCTTTCTTGTCACTCTTGAAGACCTTCATGTCTGTTTACTTCCTTAGTTAATTATTAAAGAATCCCCTCGACAAATTAATACTTTACGATAAATTCTATGACCAATTAATCAAGAGAATTTCCTATTTTCCACTCACTATATTTGGCCATGGAGTATTACATCCCGAAACTTTACAATTCCATTAATTAACCTGGAATACCAATACACCATCATTTCAACCCATCATTATCCCGAAATACTTTCATTTCGTGGAACTCTTATTCAACATTTTGGCTTAAATATATCCTAAAATTGATTGTTGTAACACTCATATATCACAGAGTTATCCCAACAACATTTGTTATTCTACACAAGCTGTGCTGCAACCAAATTAATTCCTCCAACCTTTAATCTCACCCAAGTGACAACAATGTTTTATAGAAACAATCTAAGTATTTCAATTACTCTTCCTCTCAAATTCAAGCATGACTTGCCCTAGTCACAACTACATACTCCTCAAATTAATTTTAACAAAGCACATAATTACTTAGTTAAATTCCACAAAAAACCACCTCAAATCCAATTAAATTTCAAATATACTTTCATCTATTTCTCTCTCTTAGCATTATCTAATTTTGATTAAATCACTTCCCTAACATGCCTTTACAACTCAAACAATATTCGTACAATCAAGCAAATCCATTCTCATATAAAAACTCGATAAGCATATTCACAATTTGAATAAACCCAAATAAATTTTCAATACCTTATAAACATATACTCAACCCTAATTTCATGTATAACCACACTTCAATTACTCCCCAAAGTTCTTCCAATTCCACCGCAATCAATTCAAAACTCAATCACAACTTAAATTACAACATTTACTTGTCTAATTATTCAAGTATAACATGAATTTGGGATATAATTTACTTAGAAATTAAGGTTTAGAAATATACCTCAAAAGAGGTTAGAGATGAAAATGGATGATGGAGATTCGGTGGTGGAGCTTGGGGGTGTCGAGGTGGCGGTGGACGGCGGCGTCAGGGCCGGCGGACGACGGCCAGAGGAGGCGGCTCCGGTCTTGGTCAGGCGACGACAGCGATAACAACAGGGGCAGGTCAGCCCCTGCTTGGCGCTGAACACAGCAGAAAAGAGGAAGGAGAGAAGTTGTGGCAATAGGGACGACGGCCGGAGAGGGCGCCAACGATGGCTTGCTGGCGGCGGCAGGTCCGGCGGGTGACGGTTGGTACCGGTGAGGGTAGGCACGCGGTGCAGCAACGACAGTGAGGGGCACGGGGAGATTCAGAGGGGAGAGGAGAGAGAGTGGGATTTTTGATGAATTAATTTTTGATCTTTGAAGGCAATACACACTCCCCTTTTTGTTGGCTGCTGCACGCTTGTTCCAGTAGCTTCTTCTTGTTTTTTTTTTTTTTTAAGCCTAAAATTTATGCCGTTCCGATATTTGTATACCTTTATGAGCTTAAAAATATTTAAATAATTATCTACCTAGTAACATTTATTAGCTCATAATGAAGTAAATTATATAATTTTAGTACATACGTCCGTCTACAATTTCACACGACTCATTAGCTTTTAAACAATATTAAGACGATAAAATACAAATTTGGAGTAATTAAATACGATTAAGATTCGGGGTCTTATAGAGAGTGTCCTTAAGCGACTGAACAAGGATCAGTTTGGTAATGTTCATGTGGAACATGCAAAAGCTAAGGATAAACTCAATCAAATCCAAATGTGTATTCGGTTGGATCCCCTTAACCAGACAATTGTATGAAGAGGAAACAACTACACATAATGAGTTTTATCTATAAAATAGCATATTGGAGAGCTATTACATCCAAAAAACCGAGGATTAATTAAACATAGGGGATACAAATGAGAAATATTTTTATAAAACCCTCAAGCACAAACACCAGCAGACCAGGATATCCTCTTTTACGCATCATGATGGAAATTAGACATGGGACTACCATGAGGTGATACATTACTTTGTGCGGTTCTTTGACCAATCCTTGGGTTCTACAGCCAACACCAGGTGAGACAAGTAGGAGAGGAGATAGTTCGGATGGGGAAGTGTTTAACAATTGAGCAACAACTTTCGGTGATTAAATCATTCATAGGCGAGGATATCAGGAAAACCATATTCTCTATCCCAAACCACAAAAGCCCGGGACCAAATGGGTTTATTAGTGGTTTTTTTAACAAAAGCTGGGATTTAGTGGGTAATGATATTTACAATGCGGTTTTGGAGTTCTTTGAAGCTGGTTATATGCCTCATAGTTAGAATGCTTCAAGAATTACACTTATTCCAAAGAAGAATTGTTCTAAAACGACCTCGGATTATAGACCTATTGCTTGTTATAACACATTGTATAAATGTGTCCAAACTATTGTGTTCTAGACTGAAAGTAATTTTGCCATAACTTATTCATAATAACCGATCAGCGTTTATTGAAGGTAGGTTCATAACACATAACATCATAATCTGTCAAGACCTTGTTAGGCTATACCAAAGGAAGCAAGTTTCAATAAAGTTCCTTATTAAAAAGGCATATGACTTAGTGGCACTGGGGATTTATTGAGGACCTACTCCTTAGATTGAAATTCCCCCTCTTTATCAAGTGGTCGTTGACTCTTATTTATTCTTGTCGGTTTACCATAAATATTAATGGGAGTGATTAAGGGTACTTTAAGGGGAAAAAAGGTTTAAGGCAAGGTGATCCAATATCTCCACTTATTTTTGTTATGGTGATGGACTATCTTACTAGAACGTTAATGTATTGTTGAGCGAGATGGCATTTAATTTCCACCCTATGTGCAAGTCATTGAAATTGGTGAACCTTTTCTTTGCGAGATGACCTAATGCTTTTTGCAAAGTTCATATCCCAACTATGAAGATGGTTATGGGTGGTTTCAACTACTTCTCAAAAGCTATTGGGCTACAAATCCATAATCACAAATCACGAGGCCTTCATTGCGAGTGGTCTCGGACAATAAAAAGGAAGATATACTCAAAATTACTAGAGTTGCATCCAGTACCTTTCCTGTAAGATACCTTGGGGTGCCTCTTACCACTAAAAGATGGTTTAAAGTTGAATATCATTTGCTTGTTGAGAAAATTACTGCAAGGATTACATGCCGGAAGAATCGACACTTGTTATATGTAGGTAGACTACAACTTATAAACTTAGTCTTATTCTTTTTACACACATATTGGACATCATTGCTCATTATGCCAAAAAGGCTTATAAAGGAGATTGAAAGCACCTGGAGGAACTTTTGTGGGGCCAGAAAAGTTTATACTCTAACCCCCCTCTTCCCTCAATAGCTTGGGATTTTCTATGTAAACCCAAAAGAGTAGGATGCCTTGGGACGATGAACTGCTGTGAGTGGAATCAAGCTGTAGTGGCTGATCATCTTTAGTACTTAGTAGAGGATAAAGAATGTGGATAAAATGGATGAATGAGATCTATCCGGAAAAAAAAAGGGCAAGTATGGACGAGAGAGGCAATCGACCCACATTTAGCATGGTACAGGTTGGAAAGTTCTAAAGTTGAAAACTAAGTTTCAAGAGGGCTTTATAGGGGGCAAATGGTTGCACCATCCCTCTAGTGAATCCAGCATAACTAGTGGATATAAATGGCTTAGTGGGAAAACAAAGAGGTTGCGAGAATACTCAGCTCATCCGGAATAAATACAATATTCCAAAACATAGTTTACGCTTATGGATGATGATATAGGACAGATTACTAACAAAGGACATGTTGCAAGCTATGAATATTTCGAGTGACTTCCTCTTGCTCATTTTGCTTCAACCATGCAGAAACACACGATCACTTATTCTTTCAATGTGCACTAAGTCAAAGTGTGATCCAAAATCTCATGACTACAATGAGAATTAAGAAGCATGTAACTTCAGCCCAAGACATAACTTAGCTGGTTAACAATAAGGGCTTATCCAAGACAACAACCAAAGTAAATTTACTCTGCTTTTCTATAGTTGTATATTGTCTATGGGAAGCGAGAAATCATAGTGTGTCCAGGATGAAGCAATGCAAGGGAGATCACAACGACTTATGTGTATTTGATCAAAAGTAGACTAATCTATCTAGCCAAAGTCCGTAAGAAAAGAAAAGATAGAGAGTATTTACGAGGCTACCTTGCCATAAGGCTTGGGCTAGACTCTCCCTTATGGTGGATGTAGAATGAGCTAATTTCTTAAGTTTGGTAATGAAAGATATCATCTTTACCAAAACAAAAACAAAACTTACATCATTGTTTGGTTTATTGGTTTGCTAGGAAGATGTGGATGAGGTAGCTAAAGAAGAGAGTATCGGTTTCAAACTAATTTTAATTGGGTTATTAACATCCGTACCCCTCGTACTATCTTCGCAATCATTTTTACGCCCATGTCGTATTGAAAATTATTTTCATACCCCTAACCTTACTAACATATTAGAGTTGTAGGTAGAGTTGGGATTTTAAGTTGATCGGAGACGTGAAAAAACTAAATTTCCCTTCCTTAAATGAACCCCACCACTTGCTTTCCTTAAATTGATTTTCGGTCATTTTAGTCTTTTCACGTCTCCGGTCAACTTAAAATCCCAACTTTACCTACAACTCTAATATGTCGGTAAGGTCGGGGGTATGAAAATAATTTTCAATACGACATGGGCGAAAAATGATTGCAGCATAGTACGAGGAGTACGGATGTTAATAATCCAATTTTAATTAGTAACTTCAAGTTTTGAAAATGATTGAACCTTTTGTGACATTGGTATTATGATCTCCTATGCATAATTCTTTACTAAAAATAATGGTAATTTAGGATTTTAATTCCTATTTTTCATATTTTTTATTCGTTTAATATGTTTTATATTGGCGTAGGTTTACTAGTTTGATCAATGTTCATTTAATGTGATGCCCGTGATTTTAACAAAAGCGGTTATAAAGAATAGAATTTATTGAGTAATATTCAGTGAACCCGGGGGGATGAGTGACTAATTTTTTTATAGTCGGGCATCTTACATTTAGTCCTCCTTTGAGAGCTACTGTCGAATTTTAACAAGGAATTTGCCTCCTTTTTCTATTTGAGCTAAACTATTGTGCGGTTAGGAATTGTCGTAACTGATATATCAAAATAAGTTAGGAGGTAGAAGCATAAAAGGACGGAAGAGAAAAGGATATGGACTTGTTGTGCATAGAACAAAGGTCACCTTGGCTGGATTATGAAGGGATAAAGGAGTAATTGAGGGTCCAATAAAAGGGGAGGCGTGATTTGTCTAGCGGTGGTGAGATAGGATGCAAAAATAAAAAAAAAGGAGACCGATGGGAGGGGCTCCGGAAGGCGAAGGAAAAGAAGCGAGAACAAAGGAAGGGGAAAGAGAGAGGACCAACCGCGAAAGAGAGAGAGAGGAGGCGAGCGGTGCGAGGGCAAGGAAGCCAGAGGGTCGGCGACCACCGCGGACCGAAGATGGCAGCCGGCGACGCGAGTAGGCGGCAGCGGAGGAAAAGAGTGAGGGACCGGGACGAACGAGAGGCGGAAGACGAACCCGAAACAAAGACAGATGCGAAAGTCCAGAGGCCAGGAAAAGAAATGGTGACAAGGGAGGAAGACCAGCGACGAACACGCAAGGGCCCGACCGAGGGGTAGTGGGAGCCAGAAATGGCGAACTAGAAGCGAGGAAGCGAGAAACCAAGAGAACGAGCAAGAATCGGTAGATAGAGAGACCAAGACCAAAAGGTGGAAGTAAGGAAGTCGAAATCAACCCCAAAAACCCGAGAATTCCAAATGGGTAGTCTCATACTCTAAACTATTAGTAATTACGAAATTCAATTGAATTTGTTGTGAATATTGAGTATCCGTATTGCAGAACAAATTTAGTAGTTGTTTCATATTAAATTAAGAACTTAGAATGAATTTAGGGAGTTGTTAGGGCTAAATTGGGACATGAGAGGACTTACTTGGGTTAAGTATTTAAAGATTGAATTGGGAACTTTGAGGAAATCGGTAGTTACGTAAGATTGGATTGGGAACCTAGAGATTTTGGTGGAGTTAGGTTGTATGGGTCAAATGAGTAGTATTGAAGTTTCGATTAGCCATTAAGGATGAAGGAATTGTGACTTGGGTACGAATTATGAGTTAATTAAGCCTTGGAGATTCCTTGAAATTGCGGCATCGAGAGCTAATTGCGAATATTGGGAAATGATGATTCGAAATATAAAGAGGAGTATGAATTCATATCTATTGATGCACGGTTGAGGCATGGGAGTGAGAGAAGTGGGTAATTGCTAGGTTAATTGAGTTCAAAATATGTTTAAATCCTTGAGGTTGAACTAAACGTGAAGGTAAGCGAAGCTAGCGGAATTTGAGTGATGAAAGGTGATTAAGAGTTATATAATTGAGGATGGGCGAGCAAGAGTTGAATAATAAGGTAGAGACATAAAATGGGAATTTGAGGTAAAGATGGCGACTGTGAAAAGTTGGGGCGATAGAGTCAAATGGTGATTACTTGTGGTTATTGTGGCTCAGAAAAGTTTTGTTCCTAAACTTATTAGGCTTGAAAGTGAATTAAGTTAAGGGAATGGACTTTGAAATATAGAGGAGGAACGGGAAATTAGAATATCAAGGGAATATGCATCCATGTAGATTGATTTGTGACATTGGAGACGAGTACGGCGAGAATTACTTATATGGGAATAGGAGACTCATGCTTGAATAAAATATGGATGAATATGAGTAGATGCTAAGCACTTGGGAGAACCCTTGAGTTAAAATATTAGCTTGGAGTACTAAGTCCTAGTATAGAGATGCTTGACTCGTGAAATGACTTAATGCTATGATAGTGCTCAAAGGTTAGTTTTGAAAAGAGTTCAAATGTTTATGCAAAACGCTACTTGAGTATGATTCTTGAGAAATGCTTTTCAAACATGAATATGTTTTAAAGAAGCGAAACTTATTTGAGAAAGTGAATTTATAAGGATGACAAGTGGTGTCATGCCTTCCTTGGTACTAAACCAGTTTGAGAAAGTTGTTTGAAGCGGATGTGATTAATGATTATGTGCAAATTATTTTGAATCGACTTGGCTAGGATCATTTAGCATACCGAAGGGTTCGAACTGGAGTCCTCATTCGTGAGGATGCCCAGCTAAAAACTTTTAGGGAATGGTTCTAATAGGGGTCTGCGGTATCGGGATGCCCGATCCGAGACTTCCTAAAAGATAGGTCCCGGGATCCTTTTATTCGGGTCGCGCCCCGAAGAATTATGAAGTACTAGTTCGATTCCATGAAAGCCCGGAAAGTTGATTCAGTTCTAAAAGAATTGTTAATGATCGTGAAATCGTGCTTTTCAATAATTAAAGAGTTATGATCTTTGTGTTGCGAATGATTTCAAAAGATTTTACTTGAAACGTATCTAGATTTGTATTATATTATTATGTTTTCATCGATTTCATTATTATGAGTAGTATGTGTAAAGAGTTTTCATTTTAAGAGTGTAAGACTTCCGGTGAGCTCGTGGTTTGCTCACCCCCACAAATTTCCCCTTTTCCCCCAGTATTGCGGTACACTCTCAAAAGGTGTGTTATGTACTTAGCATAATCTGGACTCCTGCATGCCGTCGGCTGACTGTTGTTGCTAAAGTGATTCAAGTGCTTGAGGGTGCATTCCACATGTTCTAAATGATATAGTTTGTAATTAAGTTCATATAGTTTGTAGCGAGATGTGTAATGAACAATTTGGATTGTTTTAAGTTTTAAGGCATGATTGGTTAGACTCCAGCGTGTGGCCGTTGAGTGTATACTACAAGCGTGTGGCTCGTCGAGTTATATTATGATTTTTATGCATGGCTTGAAGGCTTTAATCCTAGGGGATAGTCCATATTACAAACGGAACTCTGCCGAAATTTTTAGAAAATTTTCAAACTCATTTGGAGAATTACCTCTATTGCCTTAAGCGGGAATTCGGAAGCCCAACCAACACCTGAAAAAGCCTTGGGAGTTCCTTTCGGGGACTCTACCGATGTAATACTCCTAGGGGGTCTTTTGGGGTGTTACATTTAATCTTTGGGTTCTAATTTTTCTTAAATTAATTAGTTAAAAGAGAAAATGAACAATTGTAGTTTTCCTTGTTTTATTTGAATTTTATATGTACACATATGATGTGTCTACATACATGTTTATTTTTAAAAATACATTTGAACATTGATATACACCGTGCTTTGGATGTTATGAAAGTTTCGGTATTTCCATCATGCTAGCTAGCATCATCCGATCTTCAAATGTTAAATGTATTGTTCTTTAGCGTTTCTTTATTGTGTCAAATTTTGACTCTTTATTGTGAGATACGACAATTTATAATTGTGATGATATCATTTCAATTACGTTTGGTTTAAGAATATCTGGACATGTAATTTAGATTTTGGTGAGCTCCTCTTTTTAAAATTTTCATTCGGTAAATTCTCATTGCACCAACAGGGGTCATATCAATTGGAGGAAGTTTGCTATGATTAAGGTATAAGTTTATCTACTTATTTTCTATTTTTTATTTTTAATATGTAAATTTGTCTAATTCGGTTTGTTTGGGTCATGATTTTCTCTATCTCTCTACTTATTTGCTAATTTTTTATCTATTATGTCTTTTATTGTTAGCCTTAGTTTGAAATAATCTTGATGTATAAGTTAGATCAAACTTAAGTTTCTCAACAGTTACTCAATATTAGTCAATTAATATCTCGCAGCGAGAAAACAATGTGCATATATTATACGTTTACTTATTGTTAATAGTGTTTACTACGTCATATGCTCCTTTTTTTTTCATCTTCCGGGTCTCCTCTTTTTTGCTTAATGCTTTAATTAATTATTTTATAAAGATACATTGTCATTAAATATTGGACATATGTAACCAACTTGAAGAAACATGCAACATAAAGAAAGTATCCAATATTATGGACTACGTGCTTTTTTATTTGGGTTGTTTGGGGGAAGGAGGAGAGGAAGATAGTGGGAAGAAATATTAAGCACGTAGATATTATTTCATACTCCTAAACGTCACTAGAATATGGAATTATCCATCAATGTTAACTCTTTTATATTTGCTTATTTTTAGAATGGGTAATGTTGACTTAAATTCTCATACTCAAGGCCAGTGTTTAATAACACAATAGCACTCAATAGGTCAAGGTATTGGGTAACTAATATTGACGTCGTGCCCTTTTTTAATTGATGTGTTACACAATTGGTTTAAATATATAAACTTTTTTTATATGTTTAACTAAATGAATTTTGATTAGAGTTTTGGGTGATTATCGTGTTGTATATAACCAACTTGACTCAATGTTTGCCATGGACAAATATAAATGTACTAATTGGCTCTTTGACACTATTGAATTGAGTAATAAGAATTGGATATTTCCCCTCATGTTCACCATTAATTGGATATTTCCCCTCATGTTCACCATTTTTTTTAAGGGAAAGAAAGAATTGAATTGGATATTGACAATTTATTTGTAATATAATCACGTATTTATTTATTTAGTGTTCAGATTATGAGCTTTTATTTTTTTATATAGTATGTAATATTATTTTGGGTGTGAAATATAATAATTTCCTATAATATTTTTACTTTTTCGTTGTTTGATGTTTTTTGACTTGGTGTCATAATATAATTGTTACAATATGATCAAAATTAAAATTACCACAAACATGTTATAAAAATAATTTTTAAATATTTGAAAATTTGAGGAAACAATTTGGCTATTACTAATCTAGAGTCATGCTAGACATTAAAAAATTATATATTAGGAAAGTAAACATACAACAATTACATACATACTTGAGATTAATCATTGAAAATACCTACAGTAATTAAATATATATGATTCAAATATATTAGACAACAAGACGTGATGAATTAAATGGTAAAAATTGTATCATTTCAAATTTGTAATTTGTAAACTTCAAGTTTGTGATTTGTGTCATGTTTGAAGAGATGAAAACTCAATAGGCCAACTTCCGTAATCCGTAAGACTTCAAATAAATTCATCTACCTCAAATTTTTTTGTACAACATACAAATTATTTTTTTTGGTTACAAATACAATTTATTTTAGTATTTTCCTAACATTATTTATGTTATAACAGTGAACACAAAGTCGGACTAACCATGTCCTTTACCTTGATATAATTTTCAGCAACTTACTTGTTGCCTTTTACTCATCAAATATATTAAATAATTTCTTTGGTTGCAGTATTTTCAATTATTAGTATTATTTATAAATATAATTATTAAATATTTACTATGTTAATTTATAATTTTTCAAAGTATACTATATTATTCTCTATATAACATAGTTGCAGAGTAGTTTTTACAAAGGGGATGTCATACTAATCAATAATGACTATGGGATTTTACTATTACGCAGGCATATTTTGGATTTTGATAAGAAAATCCATTTTGCTAAATCGCGGTTCGGCCTAATGGTATCTCCATATATATATATATATATATATATATATATATATATATATATATAGGGAGGGTTCATATGGAAACCTCCCTAAAAATGAGAACTAGCCTTATTTTGAGAACTTTTAATCTCAAGCGTCCAAAGTAGATCCAACGGTTGTGATATGGACAGCGTTAAAAGCATTTAAATGACTCAATAATTTAGGAAAAACAAAAAAAAAATCATTTGTTACTGTCTTTGCCTCCGCCTCTCACGCCGGTACTCTCCATCTCTCCCTCTTCTCTGCCCATTCTGCTCCTCAACCACCACCTCGCCCGCCACCTCCCGCCGGCCACCTCGCCAACCACCACGAGCACCAAACTCAATCGCCGACCACCATTTTCCACTCGCTCGCTCGCTGTCTCCCGAACCCTCTCGCTTGCTGCCTCCCGAACCATCTCGCTCCCTGCCCCCTCTCGCTAGCTGCAATTTGCCAGCCTCTACCTCTCACCGGCCACCTCGCCGACCACCTCCCACAGCACCGGAACCCCATCGCCGAGCATTCGCTGCAAGTCGCTGCCCCTCTCTCTCCCTCTCTCTCCACTACATCGCTCGCCCTCGCTGCCTCTCTCTCGAATCTAGGGTTTTTTATCTTGTCTATATTCAATTTGTCGTTAATTTTAATTGAAATTTCTGTTTTGGAATTAGAATCTCAATTTGGGGTTGTTACGAGATTGTTGTTTGGATTTCGAGATTGTTAGTATGGAGTGATTTTTGTGGCATTAGGGCTTAGAGGCCATTGCTTTTAAGCTAAAAGTATACCCTTGGATCACAATTGCTTGTAAACACACTAACATACTCGTATGCATGAATTTTATGGACACACTTGCTTGATGCCCATAGTATGATGTTGTGTTACGTTGCATAGAATGTGAAGCGAGCAAGCTGGAATTTCTAATGACAGAACAATTTATTCTTAGCGTACATTGTAGTTTCTTTGACATTTTAGTCTACTTCATACCTCGCTGTATAACTATGATAATTGTGAATGAAGTTGTGAACTTTTGATGCATAAAACCTTTTGATTACGACCTCTTTGCTCGTGAGTGCTAGCTGCTGCTCGCTACTTCATACCACTGCTCTAGGTTATACTTCAATGGGATCTGCGGTGGCACTGCTGCTGCTGTGATATGGTGCATGAACTGTGAAAAAGGATTCTTTGCCACATAACTCTGTGCTTGTTGAAAAAGTATTCTTTGCCACAAGATTGCTCTATTACTATTTTCTTCCCGATTATCCATTCTAAAATCGATGTTAGGTCGGGCATGTTCGGTGGCTTCACTCGGCTCTAGATTTACTACCCAGCTCAATCAAAAGGATGGAATGGTTCGAGGGAATCGTTGCTTCTATAGACCCCTTGCATCTAGTGCCGCATCGAGCCACCGGCGAGAAAAATCACGAGTCCGACCGATTGGTGTTTGCTCTCCCCCACTCCTTCCCGTACTTGATGCTATTTGGTATGGTGTATTATTTGGTGTTTGACATGGATTCTTTGCTGTCAAATTGTGTTTGATTATTGAAATTGAAATAGTGAGATTTACATAGTCCATTAGCTCAATCGGTAGAGCATTTGTGTTCTAACACAAAATATGTGGGTTCAAATCCCACATGGACTCGTCCATCTATCTTGTCGAGAACACAATATGTGCTTTCAACTGTGGAAATACAAGCTTTAGGAAGCAGAGAGAGGATACAGAAATCAATGGTGTGGTGAAGGGCTACTGGAAATGAAACCGACTTTAAGAGGTGAAGGAAAGAACAGGAGGGGGAGCTTAGATATTTGGCAATTTTAAGCCAAGAAAATGTGTGAGTCACTATGATTAGCATTGCGAGTGCATTGGGCCTTGACAGGCATGGGAATTACTATACCAAAAACAATACAAAGGGAAGCTCAAGTGAAGACAAAGCTTAAGAAGAAAAGACAGACTATTAGGCAACTCCCTTTTGAAAGATATAAGCCCAACAGATCAGTAACACTACAATGGATATTTATTTTATGCATGATACAAACTACAAAGTTATAGTATAAAAGATCCCGGAAAAACATTAGCCACAATATATATGAAAGCCAAGTATATCTACATTCAAGCTACATTGGCAGTAACAACCCACACCCCCCAAAAAAAAAAAGAAAACAAAAAATGCTCTTATTAGATCGGGAGTGAGAGACAGAATCTATGCCGGAGAATACGAGGCCAAGAGGAACGGCTAGTCCGGGTTAAAGCCTGAGCAATGTGAGAGGCATTTCGTAAGGTTATGATCAACGGAATGGAAAAAGAACAAAAATTGCACAATCTGTATAAAAGGAGATCTACTAGTGGCTCGAGTTTGTGGGATTTTGACTTATTCTAGTGCATTTCACAATTTCGGTTGGAGCCACAAAGTTCCAACGCATTTAACGCTCTAGTGCAAGATTTTGACTCATTCTTTGTAGCCCACGTGGGATTTAAACCCACATATTTTGTGTAAGAACACAAATGCTCTACCAATTGAGCTAATGGACTATGTAAATCTTAGTGTTTCAATTCCAATAATCAAACACAATTTCAAATAATCCAAACACTAGGAAGAATAGAAATGCATCAATTCTTTCCAAGAACAGAAAAGCACTTGACAACACCAAATGCATCAATGCTAACCCCAAATCCAAGAACTGAAATTCATCAAACAGAATTTCACACAATTTCACTCAAAGAGTAATGCTAGCAATATCTCTATTCTCCGTAGGCAAGTCATTGAGGTGGTCTGCTAGAATTTCACACAATTTCACTCAAATAGAGATGCTAACAATATCCCAAATCAATGATCACTCAAACGAAATCTAGGATAGGTGTTGATCGACTCACACCAGTCATGATAAAACCCAAAGAGGCCACGCTCATAGATGACATGAGGAACCAGATTTGAATACACCACATTTATGATCCAGATTTGCAAGTCTCTCAAAGCGAGCAACAAATGTGTACAAAAAGAAGTAACAATCGAAACAGTATAAGCTACATTATTTTGTTTTGAATACAAGTGCAAGACAACCAATGACGAAGCAAGGTAGGTGAAAACAATGACATTATTCATATACGTAGACCATTAAAACAACACGGAAAAACAATCAATCTGCTTACCCTCCATAAATCAATAACCCCAAAACAGAATTTCACACAATTTCACACAATTTAATTGAAATTCTAATAGAAAGAGGCAGATTTTAGCAACTAAGTAAGCTAACCAACATAGTTCATTAACCTCTTTAAACGCTAACCATAGTGATGGCCTTTGCTCTAATTTCACAAATTCTAACCCTAAAATAGAAATTTTAATTGAAATTAAATAGAAATTGACTATAGACAAGATAACAAAACCCTAAATTTGATTCGGGGAGAAAATGAACTCACATGACCCATCAAAGAGCTCGTTGCCGGGGAGGTTTTTGTTCAACTCTTTCCTTCGTTCAACGGTAGTCTCACCGAGAGAAAAGTGAGAACGGAGCCCGGTGGCCGGCGAGGCGGTGGTGTGTGGTTGGTGAGGTGGCTGGCAAGGCAGCGAGCGAGTGCGGTGAATTGCAAGCAAATTTCCAGCGATTCTTGAGAGAGAGAGAGAGAGAGAGCGGTGAGAGAAAGAGAGATGGAAGAGCGAGAAAGGGAGCACAATGCCCGGCGAGGAGGTGGTGTGGTGGCTGGCGAGGTGGTGGTCGGGGAGGGCGATCGGTAGAGAAGGTGGAGAGGTTTCCAATTTGCAAGAGGAGGAGCTTGGCAGAGAAGATGAAAGGTAAAAGTCACGCGAATCATTTTAAGACCCACATATATCGCAGCCATTGGATCAAAATTAGACGTTCAAGATTAAAAGTTCTCGTAATAAAATTAGTTCTCATTTTTAGGGTGGTTCTTATATGAACCCTCCCTATATATATATATATATATATATATATATATATATATATATATATATATATATATGGTTGTCACCTTTCACTCAAAATTAATTTTTTTATATTTAAAATTTATTTTCTAAATTAAATAAAAGTAAAAAACAGTATAAATGTACAGTTAAAATTGATTAAGATAATTAATTCTATTGATGTTTGGTAATATTTAATTATTCCCTTCCTAAAGAATAGAAGGTAGAAAGTGAAATTTAAATTAATAAAAGCAAAAAAATTCGACTTCCTCAATTTAAATTAATAAAATATGTAATATACTTTTTTTAATTTTTAAATTTTCAGTAAAATTACACTTTTTTTCTCTCTCCTACCAATTTCATAATCTCACATTACTTTCTCTCTCTTTCTTTTTGATTCTCTTTCTCCTCGCTGTGTCCTCTTCTCTCTCTCTATGTCTTTCTCTATATCCCATTATGTAGCATACATATCTAATTATGCAATTGATTTTGATAAAAGAAAAAAGATCTTAATTTGATATAATTATCGTGTGCTTCTCATACGCATATTTTAAAAGCATGTCAAGAATATGGTTGCCATTTACTCTTAAACTCATCCTCAAGTTACATTCTCAAGTTACATACTCCAAAAAAAATACTGTAGTTTCTGGGAAGGTACCTTTTAATGGAAAAAAAATTCAGGTGTTTGTTCCAAAATTGTATACGTGTGATTTAGCTACTGGCCGAAAAATATTTTCTTTTTACGTTGGGATGTTTATTTCTAATACAGCTTTAAACGTAATGCCCAACTAATGATGTTAGTTGGACATTTCTTTTATGGGCATTAAATAAAAAAATTAAATATGTTAGGACATTATTGGAAATATAAAGTTTTAAAAATAAAAAAATAATTAAGAAGGGTAAAATTTAAAAATTAGTGGTTAATATACAATTAGGATTATAAAAATATTATGAAACGAAAAAAATTAGTTAAAGTGACATGCATTGTAAAACGGAGGAAGTATTTTCTTAAGAAATATAAATATTTATGTAATTGATAAAAATATGATTTTAGTTTTTTAATATAGAAACAATGGATGCTTAAGATCGAGATATGACACATGTATGATTGACAGTCACACACATACACACACTCTTCTAATTATGGTGGTTGTAGAGTATAACGACAATCACGCACGGACGCACGCACGTGTGCAGGACATGAGGGGAAAATTCGAGTGATTTGCACAAAACAACTCAAAGAGCAGCAATGCGCCAATGCCATATGAATTTCAATTAACATTCTGAGTGCTCCTGTTCTAGCACCTTAAAGGATAGTTGCCATGTCGAAAGCTATTCCTCATTTACATCAATACTTCCTGACATTCAAGTCTCTTCTTTCCAAGCCTTGTATATATGCAACTCTCTTTGCTGTCAAATAGAGACAGCTAAATCACTCTACATGTATATGTCCTGTCCTCTTTCAGCAGGCATGAGCATATAGCCTATAACCAGTCCACAAGTCCAGGAAACCGCTGCAGCAACCATGTAACCCCCTTATGATAGTCTGTGTACCAAAAACAAAAAAGAATAAGTTTAGTACATATGTTAAGCAAAACACAGGAATAGCAATTACTGGGGCAGAATCAATCATTCCCAGGAGAGTTTTTCTCGTTTTTTTTTTTGGGTTTAAAGTTAAAGTGTGTTGGTATCAAATAGCATCCAATTGCTGCTTATGGTCAGAATGAGGAGCCTAGGGTAGCTAAAGAATTGAAGGTTCACAATTTTCAGATTCCATACTCTTTATTGAAGAAGGATAACACACAGAACGGAAAAGTTAGAATCATGGAACAGAAAGTACTCCTGTGTGTTTATGCGGAGGGTGAAAGCCAACTAGCAACAGAAGAAAGTGATAAAATCCAACAGAAATCTAATGAAAATATACGAAGTACCTATTGAACATCAACATCAAAGGAATTATCAGACTTAGTATGGATAGTTGAATCATAGATCTGTAACTAGACCAGGCAAAAGGTGCTGATAACCCACAGCTGATTATCGCACCAAAATGAGTCAATGCCACACCTGGCCAATACCTGAAATAAATTCAACTGGAATTTGAGCCAAACTGGAACTGACCTGGCCAAAGCTGAGTTAAACCCAGCCAATCATAAATATTTTTGGCCAGTATTCTCGATGGAATTTTCATGACAAACTTCAATCTGACTGGAATATCCCGAATACCCATTTTACTTCACCAAAGCTACCTCAAATCAAACAAACTGTTTCCAACAATTATTCATGATGCAAGACGTTACTAGTGTCCTTTCCATATGTCATTCTTGTGGGAATTTTCTCCCGACATGGGCTCCTAAACTCAAAAGCACTAAACTCGCTTGAGTTACACTGACAGAATCAGGGTTGCAGGTGATTGGATAAATCTAAGTTGGTCGCTGAGAAATTATCAAAAAATCTAGATCTTATGCCATCAATTTTTCCCTTGTCTAATCCAATTTTGAATCTGGCTGCTTCTTCAGCAGTCTGAATATTAACCACTGGCTACAGGGTTCTGCCAAATCAGGCCACAAACAAAGAAGGGCCGAGGAAAGCTGAGGAGAGATGAGGTACATTAACAGAACAAAAACTGTCACATGATGTGTAGTCGAGAAACCACAATTAGCAAATACCATAACAAGCAAAACCTCAGACAGGTGGTTTAGAAAGATGCTACCACTTACCAAAGCTGATTCTCCAGGTTTAAAAGCAGGCTCTACACAGTCTCGAGCATAGCTGTTTTGAGAAACCAGGATACAGAATTTAGGCAATGAACTATATATGATCATAAAATATTCATGGACCCCCTCCTAAAAAAAAGAGTGGGGCGGGTCAATCGTATAAAGAAAGCATTCCAAAATCTAAAGAGGTCAAGGATAAATAATAATGTAAACACTTAGCATGCACATTCGTGACTGACGTTGACCTGAAGGTAATGTATGACATTTCTCATTTTGGTTAAGGAGACAAATGAGATGGAAAAACTACAAAATGCCATCAGATTAGCATTCTCCACATCTAAAACATGCTTGATTATTGATCCTCTAGTGGATCATGCTACAGTGAATAGAAAGGTGGATGTATCATTACGTGAGGTAGTGAAAAAGGTGAATGCCTTTAACACTGCCTCCTAAAGAGTACACAAGATTTGTGTTTTGCAGTCTGCATCCTTTAACCACAAGTTGTCCTTGAATCAGGAGAAGTACATTAAGCACAGGGTAGATAAAGTGCTAAACTCAAGGAAATCAAAATAACGTGCTCGAAGACTCGGACACTGTTCTATATCTTTCCGAGTCATGCAAAAGGAATCAGGTATAACGATGTCATTCATATAGTGTTTTGATTCCAAGGCATTCTCTCGTGTCCTAGAAACTTACTTGAGTGAAATAGTATCTTTTCTATGCGATTTGGTCTTCACTTATCTCTTTAATCGCTTTTTAGTTAGCGACTCGGAAAACTTGTTCTTTATTCCGAGTCCACTCTCACTCGGAATCTGACTTGTGATTATTTACTCTATTGTTTGCAAAGTCGGCATTCGTAGTTCTTTTCGTGCTTAGTCTACATCAAGTATTTCCCACTCGATATTCGTTATGGAACTTGATTCTTTGCTTGAGACTAAGTCTTATGGAACTCCGAGTATCATGGATATTAGACTCGGAAAAATCCATTTCTTTTCGACTCGGATAATCTGTTGGTTAATTATCATGATTATATTATTATCCGTGTCTAACCTTGGACCAAAGTATTTTATACTTTGAAAACCGAAGGTGTTTTACTTTTGTAGGTTATTCAATCGAGGATATCTTTTCAAACTACAAAAGTAGCTGGCTCGTAACGTCAAATCACCGACGAGATATGGCTTTTCACCTACACTTGCTCTAGTCCCGGAAGATTGTGTCGAAGTCGTCCGCTTCCATATCCGGAAAACCGGAACGCTAAGCCTAACGGTGGTTTCCACCTCATTTTTCAAGACACAACCGATGGTTTTGGGACTTCTAAGAGAGTTAAACCGTTGTCCAACGACCATATTTCAACGGATACTTTCCGAGTGACTCGGAAAGCCCTTATCAACGGTCACGAGAGGACTCTCGGTCAGCGAGATGAAGATAACGGCTACTCTGCCGGGTTATCTATAAATAGAAGCCACTTCACAAGACTTGAAGAAGAGCGGAACATATTGTCAATACTCCAACTTGAACAAAGTTATTGTATTTACTTTCAATCTTCAACTTACAACTCCCACTCTGTAATTCATTACTTTACGAGTTGTAAGGTCTTGTACTCGATTACAAACACTTCTTACATTCTTTGTAAGGTCCCTTGACTAAGCTGTAAGGGTTAACTCGAGCTTAGTTGTCCCTAGCTGTAAGGGTTATCTCAGCTAGGAAGTACTAGATCGGATAAGGGAATTTCGAGTCTAGGAAAACTTGTATAGAGTTGTATAAGGGAGCAACTCGGGTTCTATCAAGTTCACGGTATTTTGTGGACTCAAAATAGTGGATTTGACTTCGTGTCCGGATTGACACGGGCCGTGGTTTTCCGCCCCGGGAGGGTTTCCACGTAAATTCTCTCGTGTTCTATTTACGAGTTCATTCTAGACTCGGACATCCCTGCTCGAACGTGTTTACTCCGATTCATTACATTCCGAGTCCATTATTTTCGACCCCTTGCTTAGACTCGGAATCTGTCTTTGTCTCTTCTCTCGTCAAAAGGTGTGCGCTTTTGCAAAGAATTTTTCATCACCCTATTCACCCCCTCTAGGGTGACTCGGACTCTCCCCGAGCAAACCTTCAATTGGTATCGAGCCTAGCCTTTCGTAAAGGATCTAACAGTCCAAAGGTTTAAAGATCGGATGGCTCGTAACACCGGAGAGTTCGACGAAGGTAGATCTTCCAACGAGGCCACCAAAATTCAAAGGTTCAAATTTCGGTCATCTGGAAGAAGCTTATGGAATGTTTCCTTATGGATCACGATGAAGAAGTATGGGAAATCATACAACAAGGAAACTACATTCCAACGAAGACAGATGAATTCGTAATCCTTCCAAAGACAAAGGCCGAGTTCACGCCGACAGGCAGCAGAAGTTCGTAAAGAACTTCAAAGCCATGAACATCCTCATGTGCGCCATAAGCTCGGAAGAATATAATCGAGTCTCTGCTCGTGACTCTGCTAAAGAGGTGTGGGACACTCGGTCAACACCTACGAAGGTACAAGTCGGGTGAGACAAGCGAAGATCAGCCAAGTATCTTCACAAATATGAGCTTTTCAAAATGGAGCCGTAAGAGAACATTACTCGGATGTTCATACGCTTCACCGAGATCACCAACAATCTCAAATCTCCGGGAAAGAAAATCTCCCATGAAGAAATGTGCCTGGAAAATTCTCGAAGCCTACCCAAGAAACGATGGGGTCCTAAGGTAATTGCCATAGAAGAGGCTCGGAACCTCTCACTCTTGAAGCCGGACGAGCTCATTGGAAAGCTTCGACCCATGAGATACATCCGGAAGAAGAAGATGCCGAGGGTACTTCCAAAAGGAACATCGCGCTTAAAGCCTCGTGAATCCAAAGAAGCAAGTCCAAGCTCCTCGACTCGGAAGATGATCCCATGGCACTTATTGCAAGAGGCTTCAAGAGAATGATGAAGCACAAAAAATGGGATAAAAGGCCAAAAGAAGAATTCTACAAAAAGGACAAGAGAGACGAGAAAAGGTAAGTTTTCTTCACCCTCAAAGTTATCCTTGTCTAAAAATTCTGGATGTTTTGAATGTGGCGAAGCAAAGACCACATAGTCAAGGACTCGTCCAAAACGAAGAAGGGACAGGAAGAAGAAAAAGGCCATGATGGCAACATGGAGTGACGAGGACTCATCCGAAGACGACGAAGACTCGAGATGACTCGAAGTGTCGATGGCAATTTCGACTCGGAAGGCTGAAAGAGAGTCGGACTCGGACTCGGACAACGAGGAAACCGATCCTCAAGAGGTAATAAACTACTTCCTCAAATTTTCCAAAGTTGATTTAGCTAAATACATCTTCACTTTGGAAGAAAAGTCCAATTCGATTCTTCTCATTTCAAGGAACAACTGGAGTCAATCACTTCGAGAGCATCTTTTTAAAAAATGAATTGGAAAAGCCGAGACTCACACTCGAGAGAACTCAAGACAAGTGCTCAAACTAATGAGACCGAGTCCGAGTTACTCGAAAAAGAAAATGAGCAATCGAAACGAAGCTCATTGAGTCTCAAGATCCGGTTTTAAAGTTTTCTCAAGGACGGAAGAACCTTGATATGCTCTTAGGATCACAATGTGTCTCATTTCGAAAAGAAGGTCTTGGTTTCAACAAAGAGGAAGAATCTAATTCTTACTCGGAATTGTTCAAAAGGATTCCGAAGCTGTTAAGTTCAAAAAGGCTGAGCATGGTCCCATTCATAAAAATGAAAGGAGGACTAAACCCGGACCTATTTACAAAAAGAAACCATTTTCCTCTCGCTTCAAAAGGAAAGGTTTTTAAAAGGAAAGAGATACGGACTCGGTTCTCCGAAAGAAGGAGACTCGGAATCGGACTAAACCCAAAGTCATTCAAATCGGGTTCGAAGCACCTTCTTCCTCGAAAAGGACCACGAGTAAGGAATGTTACTTGGGTTCGTTAGAGGAAGTGAGAAGGGTTAGATTCTCTCTGTTTTGCGGGTCACTCGAAAAGATCAAAGGACACTGGTACTGGACAGCGGATGTTCTCGACATATGTCGGGTGACCAAGGACTCTTTTACGAGTCGGAGTCATATAAAGGAGGAAAGGTGACCTTTGGTGATGACAGCAAGGGCAAGATAGTGGGCATTGGGAAGATTGGTAATGGAAACAATCCGGTGAGCCCAGTCTACCTTGTCAAAGGACTTAAGTACAACCTACTTAGCATCTCCCGACTTTGTGACAAAGGTCAAGAGGTAAAATTCACTCAATCCAAGTGCTACATCACGGATGAGACCACCAAAGAAGTAAAGCTCTCGGGTAAGAGATCGGGTAATACCTACATCATCCCTCTCTCGATCCAAGTCGGAACTTATCCTGTTTAAAAGCATATCTTCAAGATGATTCTTGGATTTGGCATCGTAGATTAGGTCATATTAGCATGCATACTCTCAAAAAGCTTGCATCTCATCATCCGGTTAGAGGATTACCTAAGCGTGCGTTTGAGAAGGATAAAGTATGTGGAGCATGCACCAAAGGGAAACAAGTCGGATCTTCATTCAAATCTCTCGAAGACGGTTTCCACATCCAACGTGCTTGAATTACTACACATGGACTTATGTGGTGAAATCCTGTAAAGAGTCTCGGAGGTAAATCTTATATACTTGTTATTATTGATGATTTTTCAAGATTTACCGGGTGTGTTTTCGAAGCATAAGAATGAGGCCTTCGAGGAGTTCGAGCAAGCTCCGTAGAAAGATTCAAGTTGAGTCTCGGACTCGGATTCAAAAGATTCGAACCGACCATGGAAGGGAGTTCGATTACTCGGAATTCTCGAGTTTTGTGACAAGAACGGAATTTCTCACAACTTCTCGGCTCCCGAACTCCTCAACGGAATGGAGTAGTTGAGAGAAAGAACAGAACCCTTGAAGAAATAGCAAGGACGATGATGATTGAACACAACCCGCCTTACTATTTTCGGGCGGAGGCGATAAACACGACCAACTACACTCTCAATCGATGCCTCATCGGACCCATTCGAAGAAAACACCTTATGAGCTCTACAAAGGAAGGAAGCCAAATATTTCCTATTTCGGATCTTTCGGTGTAAGTGTTTTGTCCACAACAACGGTAAGGATCATCGACCAAGTTTGATGCTCGGTCGAGACGAAGGAATTTTTCTAGGTTATTCTTCTCATAGCAAAGCTTATCGTATATTCAACAAGAGAACTAACGAGTGGAAGAAAGTATCCACGTAGTGTTTGATGAGCTTGAACAGGGAAAACCAAGTGAATCTTCATACTCGTAAGCGAAGCTCGAAAGGATGATGACGAAGATGAGTCTATAAAGACTCGAAGGAGACCACTCGAACGAGGAAGGTCGAATGAGACAACTCCGGAGGTCGCTCGAACGAGCGAGTCAATGAAGAGGATCACTCGGAACAAGCTTCGAAGATCAAGCAATTCAACCAACAAACCTGGTGAATCAAAGAACTGGTAAAGCATTCAAATTTACTTCCAGTCATCCCCAAGAAAACATTATTTCGATATCAACGAGTGGGGTAAGAACTCGTTCTTCTCTTCATAATCTATGTGCATTCACTGCATTCATTTCACTAATCGAACCCAAAAATGCACTAGAAGCCCTTAATGAACCCGAATGGGTAGAGGCCATGCAAGAAGAGTCTGAATCAATTCGAGAGAAACCAAGTCCGGACTCGACCAACCGACCTTCGACCACCCAGTTATAGGAACCAAATGGGTTTTCAAAAACAAAGCTGGATGAGGGTGGAGTAGTAGTCGAAATAAGGCTAGACTTGTAGCTCGGGGTTACAATCAAGAAGAAGGAATTGATTGTGGGGAAACCTTTGCACCAGATAGCTAGAATTGAAGCCATTAGAATACTGTTGGCATTTGCATCCTGCATGCATATTAAGTTATATCAAATGGATGTTAAGTGTGCCTTTCTCAATGGTTTTATTGAAGAAGAGGTCTATGTCGAGCGACCTCCTGGTTTTGAAAACTCGGAATTTCCAAATCATGTTTTCAAACTCCAAAAGGCTCTCTATGGTCTTAAGCAAGCCCCTAGAGCTTGGTATGAAAGACTGAGCGACTTCCTGGTTCAAAATGATTTTAAAAGAGGTCGGATCGACAAGACTCTATTCATAAAGACCAAAGGGAAAGATTTTCTCATTGTTCAAATATATGTTGATGATATTATTTTCGGTGCTACTAATGAATTTACGTGCGAGAATTCTCTCGAGTTGATGAGTCAAGAGTTCCAAATGAGCATGATGGGAGAACTCAACTTCTTCCTTGAGCATGCAAATCAAACAAGACAAAGATGGAATCTTTGTCCATCAATCAAAGTACACCAAGGAACTGCTGAAGAAATACAAACTTCAAGATGCAAAGCACGCATCTACTCCTATGAGCGAGCAGTATAAAACTCGACTCGGATGAAACAGGTAAAGCAGTAGATCGAAACTCTATCGAGGTATGATTGGATCAACTGCTATATCTTACTTCAAGCGGACCAGATATAATGTTCGGTGTTTGTTTATGTGCACGATTTCAAGCTAATCCAAAAGAATCACATCTCATCTGCGGTGAAGAGAATATTCGGATATCTTGCAGGCACTCGAGAATCTAGGACTATGGTACTCCGAGAGACTCGGAACCGACTCGACCGGGTACTCGAGACGCAGACTACGCGAGGATATAAAGTTGATCGAAAGAGCACATCCGGAGCTTGCCGGTTTCGGGTCAATCCCTAATATCCTGGCACTCAAAGAAGCAAAACTCAGTAGCTCTATCAACTGCGAAGCTGAATATATTGCCGCTGGAGCTTGTTGCGCTCAGATTCTCTGGATTAAACAACACTTGAAGGATCTCGGACTATATCTCAACTCGGTTCCAATCAAGTGTGACAATCAAAGCGCAATCGGTATCACTAAGAATCTCGTCCAAGCACTCAAAAACAAAGCATATTGAAGTCGGGTATCATTTCTTACGCGATCACTCGGAAAAGGGTGACATTACACTTGAGTTCATTCCTACTAATCTTCAATTAGTCGATATCTTTACTAAGCCGCTTGGTGAAGATCAATTCGCATTTTATTCGGAATGAGCTTGGTATGTTAAATGCTTAGTTTCGCGTTATGATTCTTGCATTTTTACGTGCTATGTGCTTTAGTTGTCAATAACCATTGGTTCGAGTTGATCATGTGATACTTGGGCTGATAGTTATTTACGTGTTTCGAGTCACTCGAAACTTTTCCGAGTCAAACTCGAGATGTAGAGAAAATTGGACATCAAATTTTCTCGAAGCTATCTCTAGAACAATGGAGAGTTTCGGATTATAATTTCAAACTCTTTTTCTCTCTCTTTCTCGAGCGCTGCGATCGGATCTTAACCGCAGATTTCAAACCATTGTTATCTCAACCGTTGAAGGAGAAGCTGTCACACCGGGCATTAATGATCGATGGACGGGTAAGACGGAACGGAGTTACTTAACGGATAGTGAACGGGCGCGCGTATTCTTTATAAATAACGTCTATTCATCTTCCTCTCGGTATTCTCAAACTCCTTCCCTCTCAAACGAAAACCCTCTCGCGGAACTTTTTACGTGAACAGTGTTCCCTTGATCGTCTGCAAGCGTTGAAGAAGCTCTCTCTCTCTCTCGTAAGTTTTCGATCTGCTCTCTTCTCATTTTCGTTTTCTTCTCTTCTACACCTCCATCTCTTTCTCTTTCTTTCGAAAAGTTTCATCTTTTCATCTCTCACAATGCCTAAAAGAGGAAACCACCCCGACTTTCGGGTTTCTTCATCCTCCAAAAAGCCTCGCTCCAACAAGCCGAAAGCTCAACCCCTTCAAAACCCATTGTCACCCGAAGCATCTTGCTGCTGGACGACAAGTTCTTCCCAACAACCAAATTCTCCTGGTTGTCCAACATCCAAACCACAGGAGTCTACCATTTCTTGTGTTTCAGACGAGTTCATCTATCCTCGAACTCGTTTCGAGTTTTATACTCACCTCTCTCACTCGAAAATGTTCTAACCTCTAGGGTTCGTAACATTACCGTTCAGTATCAACACTTCTCTCCTTCACCGTCCTGTTCAAGGTCACTTCTCTCTTCCTGAACAGCGAACCCTATCCCCTTCATCGAAGTCGCCGACGACTTCTTTGAAAAGTACGCTAAAGAATTCCCCGGGTCCGGAAAGAACTTTTCGTGACTCGGTTGAAGTCGAAGCCGGGCTTCAGTGTTTCCTGCCGATGAGAACCTTCTTCTCACGAGCATTCTAGCAAGGAGAACCCCAACTCCAAGCACCTCAAAGCCCTCTTCGATATCCTCGGAGGGATACGAAGTCGACCTCTTCCCTCCATCATTGAGCGGATGGCCGCTGTGCCGGCTCAGCTCCAAACAAAGAAGAACACCTCCCTTCCTTTCGGTGCTCTTCTCACCCTTGTCTTCAAACAATTTCAAGTTCCTCTTCCCTCCGACCCTAACGCGGTGTCCGAGGCGGCCATTGTGGTCGGCAAGAAGGAACTCCAGGGTACGGATACCGGGAAACTAACCCCGGTGTCCGGGTTCACAACTCGTAGCCGAGGCCTCCTTCTCCACCTCGGACTCGTAAATCAACCCCTCTCCCTCTTCCCTCTTCCCTCTTCCCTCGGTGGTGCCTCCACCTCCGGTGCTTCCAAAACTCTCTCTCGCCCTTTTGTCCCTGTCTTCATGGACAAGATCACCTCTGTGTCTTCGATTTCGGAGACATGCTCGGAGGTTTCAAATCTGTTCTTCGTGGTCCGACCATCAACCAAAAGACCTGGTCGAGTCCCAAATCCGAGAGCAGCAGTCTCTCGTTCTTGAGATGAGAGAGCTGGTTAAGGAGCGAAGGAGCTGGCCGAGCTCCTCGAGAGAGACGGTCCAAGGCGGCTCGAGACCCGAAGACTCGGACCCATCCGAGGCGTCTTCGAGCCCAGCCCGACCTCCTCGAGAGCGAGGAAGCCGAGGAAGCAGAGGAAGAAGCGTAAGATGCAGCGGAGGACGCCGAGGAACTCCGCAGCGAGGCGGCTCCTTCCGGCCAAGGGAAGAAGAGGCCGTGGCAGCTGCCGAGGGACGACTCGCTCCCAAGCTCAAGTTGTTGTACTCAGCTCGAGACAGCGATCCGAGTGGGTCGAAGATCTCGCTCCTCCAGGCGAGTCGACCAGAGCAGCCCCTCCAGCCCCGAGGTCCCAAGGGAAGAACCCTCGATCCACTTTCTCCGGTCGACCACTCGGAGCCGAGCCCTCGCGAATTGTCCCGGTTCTCCCTTCGCGCGCTCAAGCACATCGTCAAGATCTTATCAGCGCGGCGCACCTCCACCTCCACTCGAAATCCCTCCTTCCTAGTTGGAGCCATGCACCGAGTCACGATTCCTCGGTGCTTCCGAATTTCGTTTTTCAAAATTTTCTTTTGTCCGGACAACTTATGTGTATTACTTGTACTTTTCTCCCTTCTTTTTGTTTCTTGTTTTTCTTCGAAAGGCAAGGGGGAGAAATGTAGTCGAAACCGGTTGTCTTGTCTAGGGGAGTTCTTTCCGCCCTTGTAATATTTATTTTTAATGAACTGAATGCATTTCATTATTAATTTATGAGTTCTTTATTTTCCGAGTTAATAAGTTTAAGCATACTTTATTTTGCTCGATATAGTATACATTGCTCCGATTCATTCAATAATGTCTTTCTTTTACTCAAACTACTCGGAATCGTTCTATTTCCCTCTAACAAAGTTTACGTGTAAGTATGGAATGCCTTTCATCAAAAAGGGGAGATTGAAGACTCGGACAATCGTTCTATATCTTTCCGAGTCATGCAAAAGGAATCGTGTATAACGATGTCATTCATATAGTGTTTTGATTCCAAGGCATTCTCTCGTGTCCTAGAAACTTACTTGAGTGAAATAGTATCTTTTCTATGCGATTTGGTCTTCACTTATCTCTTTAATCGCTTTTAGTTAGCGACTCGTAAAACTTGTTCTTTATTCCGAGTCCACTCTCACTCGTAATCGACTTGTGATTATTTACTCTATTGTTTGCAAAGTCGGCATTCGTAGTTCTTTTCGTGCTTAGTCTACATCAAGTATTTCCCACTCGATATTCGTTATGGAACTTGATTCTTTGCTTCAGACTAAGTCTTATGGAACTCGAGTATCATGGATATTAGACTCGTAAAAATCCATTTCTTTTCCGACTCGTATAATCTGTTGGTTAATTATCTTGATTATATTATTATCTCGTGTCTAACCTTGGACCAAAGTATTTTATACTTTGAAAACCGAAGGTGTTTTACTTTTGTAGGTTATTCAATCGAGGATATCTTTTCAAACTACAAAAGTAGCCGGCTTCGAACGTCAAATCACCGAGCAGATATGGCTTTTCACCTACACTCGCTCTAGTCCCGTAAGATTGTGTCGAAGTCGTCCGCTTCCATATCCGGAAAACTCGGAACGCCAAGCCTAACGGTGGTTTCCACCTCATTTTTCAAGACACAACCGATGGTTTTGGGACTTCCAAGAGAGTTAAACCGTTGTCCAACGACCATATTTCAACGGATACTTTCCGAGTGACTCGGAAAGCCCTTATCAACGGTCACGAGAGGACTCTCGGTCGGCAGATGAAGATAACGGCTACTCTGCCTGGGTTATCTATAAATAGAAGCCACTTCACAAGACTTGAAGAAGAGCGGAACATATTGTCAATACTCCAACTTGAACAAAGTTATTGTATTTACTTTCAATCTTCAACTTACAACTCCCACTCTGTAATTCATTACTTTCGAGTTGTAAGGTCTTGTACTCAGTTACAAACACTTCTTACATTCTTTGTAAGGTCCCTTGACTAAGCCGTAAGGGTTAACTCAGCTTAGTTGTCCCTAGCTGTAAGGGTTATCTCAGCTAGGAAGTACTAGATCGGATAAGGGAATTTCGAGTCTAGGAAAACTTGTATAGAGTTGTATAAGGGAGCAACTCGGGTTCTATCAAGTTCACGGTATTTTGTGGACTCAAAATAGTGGATTTGACTTCGTGTCCGGATTGACACGGGCCGTGGTTTTCCGCCCCAGGAGGGTTTCCACGTAAATTCTCTCGTGTTCTATTTCCGAGTTCATTCTAGACTCGGACATCCCCGCTGAACGTGTTTACTCCGATTCATTACATTCCGAGTCCATTATTTTCTCGACCCCTTGCTTAGACTCGGAATCTGTCTTTGTCTCTTCTCTCGTCAAAAGGTGTGCGCTTTTGCAAAGAATTTTTCATCACCCTATTCACCCCCTCTAGGGTGACTCGGACTCTCCCGAGCAAACCTTCGGTGCCCATAAGCAAGTTTTTGGAGATAAACGATGCCTCCTCAAAGTCAAATATGGAAAGGTTCAGACTTCATGACAAAGGGAAACAAAATGCCATAATCTGATCCCTGAAGATTGAATTTTCAGGACCATCATCAACGATGACAACATGCAGGCTGATTCTTAAGTAGAGCTTAGATAAAACTAATACAACTTAGCTAAATGAAAAATCTTCTCCGGGGGGGATGTGCTACCTTCAATTCATGTAGCAGACAAAATGGAAATCTTCTCCAAGACAATAGTCCTCCAGGACAGAAGGATACTTACGTAATTTGTCGAATGCCGTTCACTACCTCCAACTGGTAAAAGCTGCATCCTTTGCTAAATGGAAAATGCTTGCCCTTCCACTCTGCCATTATTACTCATTCAGTACAAGTTGTCCCCCTCCCCCTCCAAGAAAAAGAAAAAACAAATAGAACGGCAGTGACAGACATACTAGCCAAAGAATTAAGACATATATCATTCTTATGAATACCTAAATGCCATGTAACTCCAACAGCTGATGAATCTTCCTCAGAAATAGCATCAATTACAAACTGCAAATCTGTGCTGATATAATCGATGAATTTCTGGAAGAACTCCAGGATAGCCTTCAAATAGATCAAGAAAATAAAGATAGTAACAAAAAAAAAAAGTGTGTGATAAAACAACAATGACAGACGTAATCTCATTAAATGTTGGCATCACTTAATTGCAACAGTTAACTATTAAAAAAAGGAAATAAGAAAACCCTCTTTCCTTAATCCTTTAGAATTATTGTATTTGTAAGAGCAATAGAGAAGACCAGAGAAGAATCGGACCAAAATGATTAAACATGACATGACATATTTATGACTCATGGAGGAGATGGCCAAGATAAGAGTTTGAGGTGTAAGATTAAGGTTGAAGACCTTAGGCAGCTAACTTCTCGCCCTTCCTTAGCTTCTAGATACCTACGGAATGTTGAGGTGTTGAGCCTGCAAACGAGGTACAACCTATTAATTCGGTTGGTCGTACTAGCTACCATCTCGAAGAACCATGTCCGATACTTCAAAACACTCCAACATGACCATGGACCCTTGAGAGTTGAAACTTCATTCTAGCGCAGACTTGTCATAAATTGTTAACTGATTCTAATTCACAACTAAATAATCTAATAAAACCAATAAGACCAAGACACAATTAAGTTCTACTCGACAGTCAATCCCATTTGTCAAGATCAATATTAAAATAAGCGAAAAAACTCCAGAAATTTCTACTTGGGCATGTGGGCATGGGGTAAAATGAATTACAGAAATGTTTTTCTGTTAGGACCCCAGATTTTTCATGAACTCTTATGGTTTATACATTATAGTATAAAACCTACTCCTGGGCCTTCAAAAAGCGATAGGCAAATACAAGTTATCACAGAACATTAATAGAATCCTTCATTACTAGTATACTAACTAACTAAACTTCAGCTAGTAACCACTAAAGTCCCCGTCTTTAATCGCCCTTCTAAATCGATTCACTAGCAACTTTAACCACTTTCTCAAATAGCAATTGGATGTATAAACCTTAATCAAGCTCAGAATTCTTCAAAGCCATAAGCAATCACAGACAAAAAACGAACCAAATTGAAGGCTTCAAATTCCTGAAATTCAATCGAAATTGAAGATTTTCTACGTTACCTTCCGGCCGACAAAGGGCTGAGGAAAGATAAGATCCTCATAAACACACTTCTGAGCGATGAGCTCCTCCACAGAAGAAAGATCATGGCGGTTGATTCCGTCGTAGAAGTTTCGCACGACAGAGGAAGCTGAAATCAGCGGCACAGACTGAGGAGGGTTCTCATCCTCTACGAAGGCGGCCGTTAGGGCAGGAGGCGGCGGCGCTGGGTTTTCCGGCGAGGCATGAAGGAGCGTCGGCCTACTCCTATATCTGAAAGTTCTGATAAATTTGGGGGAGGGAAGTGGGTTGGGGGAGAGGGAGAGGGAGAGGTGAGAGAAACGGAGGCGATGGTTGCCGGTGGTTGTGGTGGCAGTGGAAGTGCTGAAGCTGAAGCTGCTGTGGACTTGTGGTGGCATCGCTGTAGATAGTTTACCACCACAAAAGGAGGACAATTCTGGAGCGCAGAAAAACGGAAATAACTACTCTGTTTTCTTAATTTTTTTTTTTTTGGGTGAAGGAAGGACTCGAAAAATATTTTCGTAAGGAATATGGGGAAAATTTGCATATCATGACTCAGATTTGGTTTAATAATTTTTGGAATCAATAAATTTGTAAAATAACTTTTAAAATTATTACGAATTTGGTAAAATAATTTTTGGACATTTTTCGATACCAAAGTTAACCTTCCGGCCAACTTTTTGACTTATAAGTACAAATAAAAGAAGGGGAGGGCTTGTGGAGGATATTTGAAAGAAAGAAGTCTCACATAATGTTTCTATGGTTAGGCACTCGCAATAGGTGACCATGCCATCTCGCCAGTAGGGAAAAATCGATTCTGCCTCATTAACATTTTATGTCCGTTCTCGGTTGTGTATATATGTTGCTTGATTCCAAATTCCTTCTTTATAGCTCTGCTGAATCTTTGTTTCAATTTGTGCAATTTCCTCCAGTACCAGACTAGTAGTTGATGTAGAAGTGTGATCCCAAAAATCCTTGCCTTTGAGGTATATTTCATTTACCCATTTGACCCATAATGAATCGGCTTTGGTTGAGACTACTCAAATCGGTTTCCCCTCAGCCATTGTATTCCAAATACAACGATCTTTTATGTTAAGACTCCCCCTTCTTTTTGTTACGTAAACAAGTATGCCAAGCAATTGGGTACAGACCCTTTCTTTCTCCCTTTCCCCATAAAAAGTCTCTCGCATAATTTCTACACTCGTCAAAGAGTTTCTTGAGGTAAGATGAAGATCGAGGACCAGTATAACATCATTGATATCACTAATGTATTGATGATATGCACTTTTGCGAGTATATGAGAACTTTCTTGTTGCTACTGATCGCGAGCCTAGCTTGTATCTTTTCTACAACTTTGTGGCATTCCTTCGAGGCTCTATTTTGCAAGTGATAAAGGCATTCCAATATATCTCATGGGGAATTGCCCTCAAGTGAAACCAGTTCTCTGCTGGATTTGTCTCTTTTGATCCTCTCTCACACCATTGATATATACTTGAGATTTGGCTTTGTTTGCAGCCAGTCCACTAGCCTTTGTAAAGTGTTCAAAACCTACCATAAGTAAGTCAACAGATTTATAACTCCCTTTGCTAAATAGTAGCAGATCATCAAGAAAACATAGACTCACAATCTCCATCCTCTTGCATAATGGGTGATATCCGAAGCCTTTTTACTTGCTCTCGTAACATGAGGGTTCTTATAAGATATTCCATGATGATTCGGGTATTTCCGGACAATTCCATCTCACCCACCACGTCACCGGCCAACCGACCCTAATCGGTCGGATAAGGGAGGTATCGGCCTAAGCCAACCCTTAACGGGCCAGGTAAAAGCCCAAAGCCCGTTAGGGCTAGGGTTTCCCTAAACCATGGTAAAGTACTATTTTACCCCTTTAAAATCTCATATAAATACACACCATTTCCCAATCCCAAGGGACATGGGATGTTCACTTTCCAAAAAGTCTCATCTTTCGATAATCTCACCTCCGAGCTTTCTAAGCTCTCAACATTCATCAACATTCATTAATGTTCATCAATGTTCATCCATACTCATCCCAAGAACTTCCATCTTTGGAAAGCTTCTCGACTCCCAAGGAATTCCCCACGCACATCGAGGAAGATCTCCTCGATCCTTTCAATCAAATTAGATACTAACTTGAGCGTCGAAGGGCGTTCCCGGGATCCACCACCGGGACTTCGCCTTTCGCAGGTTCAAGCGGTCGCCACTCGGACTCGGATTGATCGTGCCACGTCCACGAAACCGGAGCGATAAATCCTTCCTCTCTCCGAATCATCATCCACATCATCAACTCGGTTTTCTCTGGAAATAGTTTGGCGCCGTCTCGTGGGGAGGAAGGTAGCATATGGTCGCTAGTGGCACTCGATCTCGATCCAAGATGACGCGCGACACGATTAACCCACCAGTCCCTCGCCCTCATCATTCAATGCCTACGAGGGCCAATCCCACAACGCTTCTCAAGCCGAGGATGTGGAATCATCTCGGCGGTTTATCGGCAACCGCCACACCGAGTCGGAGGGGTACGTCACCCTAGCGGCTCTTCGAGTTTAATAGAGACCCTTAAAACGACTTCCGCATAGCAAGTACAAGAACAGTGCGAGCCACCATCGAACAGCGCATGCCAATCATGCCTCTCCACTATGCCCCAACTCCCGGTACGGCACAACCTCCTGGGGAGGTCAGCCTGTTGGCTACTTCTCGGTGGGATGCCCCCACGCAGCCCCGAACAACCAACCGAGGCACCAACTACGCTTGCTCCCGAGCGGCCAAGTGCCCTCCCGACAAGGTGTCATGAAGAGAGCGATGCTCGAGGGATTATCGAGGCAAAGAAAGCTCTTCACAAAGCCAATCGGAAGATTGCAACTTCGCACACAGCCTCGACCCCTATGCTACCCATAGCAGGCGTTACGCCTGGTTCGAGGATCATGGCGACGCCTTTGCCCCAAACACGGAGCGAATGCCCCGGGGAGCAGAAGGTCCGCTAGTCTCGCACGATCAATTACACATAGCCGCAATTCTCGGCGAGCTAACAATGCTCTAAGGCGCGACCAAGAGCGGTCCGACACCCGGGAGCGGGAGCGATCAAGAGAAAGGCATCATGAGCGATCAAATCGAAGGGTCCCGAGAAGTCGGAGAGGACTAGGCGCAGTCCTCCTCGATCCGAGAGAAGGAAGAGTCCCTCCCTGGTAGAAGTTCCACGCCACCAACCCCGCGCCGTTCCTCGTCTCTCGGCTCCGATTCAAGCCGACCCAACACACTTTCAACACTCCATTTTCGAAGAAGATTATGAATGCTCCCCGAATAAAGAAGATAAAGGTTCCAAACATTAATCCATATAATGGCACCACCGATCCCGAAGATCACTTAGCGTACTACAAGTCTCACATGTACATTCGGGACGGGGACGATGCAACCTACTGCCGATTCTTCCTCGCTACACTAAAGGGAGTCGCGCAGAAATGGTTCAACAATCTTCCCTAAGGGAGCATCTCTTCCTTTGAAGAGCTATGTGAGAAGTTCGTCGCACAATTCATCGTGAGTTGCAAGCGGAAGAAGACTAGCTCTCCAAGATTAAGCAAGGGAGAAACAAGACCCTTAAGGACTATGTGCGAAGGTTTCATGGAGAGGCCATCGTTATCTCGTGACCTGCAAGACGGAGTTGCCTACACTGCCTTCCTTAACGGATTCGAAGCGGAATATTCAAATTTTCCCTCGCTGACCAAAAGGTGTCCACCTTGGCGAAGCACTCCGAAGGCGGCCGACTTTATTCAGAGCCACAGAGATCTGCGCGGAGGAAGGAGATGAGGTCGAAAGAAAGGAGGAGATGGAAAATTTAATCCTCGAAATGAAGTGGACCACCGCTTCAACACCGACCCCGAGTATTCCGATGGAGATCAAAGGGCATCCCATGCTCAAGAAACCACCTCCCATGTCCACTCTTGCGAAAGCACGAGCTTCCAACAAATATTGTGAATTTCATGAACAAGCTGGACACAACACTACTGAGTGTCGCGCGTTAAAGAAGGCGCTTGGGGAGTTAGAGGATAACGGGCAAATTGATCGCTTCCTCAAAAAAGATACTCATGGAGCACAAGGAGGTTCTTTAAGGCAAGGATATGAGCACTATGATGATGACGATGCTACTAAGATTGTAGCCACTATCGCTGGGGATTTGCGGGGGCACGACCCTTTCCTCCTGGAAGGCTCACCTCAGCGGCGCTCAACAAGTCCCGATCACCGGCCAACCTCCACCTCCGAAGGTGCCCACAGTGACCTTCGGAGAACAAGATTTGAAAAGCATGGCCGCCCCACATGAGGATCCTTTGGTCATCACACTCGAAGATTTTGGACGCCATAATCCGCAAGGTCCTTATCGACACGGGGAGCTCGGTAGACATCATTACTATGGAATGCCTAAAACAACTGAAGTATGCCCTCAAAATCTCGTTTCCCTCGTCAATCCTGTCGTCGGATTCGGAGGGCGGACGATACACCCCTTAGGCATGATTTGCCTACCAGTCGGGGTTGGAGAGAAGGTCGGGGCCGAAACATCGAAGTCAAATTCCTAGTAATCGACATCCCTTACGCCTACAATGTCATCATTGGACGTCCCACCCTCAACCGGATCTAAGCGATCGTCGCTCTATATCTTCTCCTCATGAAGTATGAGCTTGATTATGGATCCGTAGGTGAGACCTATGGAGACCAAAAGACCATACGTGAATGCTATGTAGTATGCCTTCGACCTTTGATGAAGAAGCGTAAAGAGGAGGGGAAGACTCATGATGATCCTAAGGGTAAGAAGCTAAAGCGGAGCCCCAACCAAAGTCTTCGAGACAATGATGGTGTGCTTCACCACCACGGAAAATCATGTCAAGGTCCGGTTTGCGCCTTTCGAAGACATCGAACTCAGGAAACAATGGTGCTTATGTAAATAGTGCGAGCTCATTGTGCTGGAGTGGCGGCCTTTCTTTAAAGACCCACCCAGCCAAGTCCCAAAGATTTTGTAAAGGAATCACCCACGATTGACGCGACTTTTCCGAAAGCGCTCAATGGGGGTACATCCTCTCTTTTGTACGGACTTCATTCTTTTATCAATACAACGAGCAAGCTTTCTGCATCTTTACATCTCATACTTTACTTTAAGACGATCTTGGGGGCATGAATAGGGGCTAATACAATCCCCTAGAACACCCAAGTCCCTGGTTCGTTTCGTTGTATTTTCTTAACTTCGTCAAAGTTAGAAGAAAACTAGGGGCTAATATGACCCTCTAAGGCAGCCTACGCTGCTAGTTTCTTTCGTTGTATGTTTTTTCATTGTGCCGATTTTGGGGGCAACACTGGGGGCTAATACAATCCCCTAAGACAGCCAAGTTGTAAAACTCAAAGAAGACCCCACAATGATCATGTACCCGAGCGGCAAGAAAGCAAAAATCGGCAACAATAAAAAGAAGCAACGAGGCAAGTAAGCATCCAACAAGCATCAAGCAAGGATTAGTTGAAGATAAAAGTTCAAGCAAAACGAATTGAAAAATAACTCATATTCTACGAAGAGTCGTGGAAAGGGGGCCGATCCTCGGAGCCATCTTTGGCATCCTCGCCAATGCCATCATCCTCGAGGATCTCCCTCTCCTTTGGTGCTTCTTCCACAGGGATTGATACGGTCAAAGAGCTTGACTCCAAAGTGAGACCTTCGGAGCGAGATCCAAGCATAACACAAGTAAATGCCAAGCATGAAGAAATCGACTATAGTCTTCGAGATGTGTACATTCGTCAAAAGAAGGCCCCTTGGATGAAAAAATATTGAGTGTACGTGACTCGATAAGCGAAGATCCCATAGGATCATAGAGGATCCCTAAGAGACATCACTTAAGCTCTCAATCGCCGAAAAAAGCACAAGGTTAACGCCCTTGAAGAACACCGTTGTTCCGCAAGAAATTGCTCCAACGCTATAAGGTTCAACCTTCAATCGGGTGCCCACATTTTTTCTCAAAAATCAAATGAGCGAGGGTTTGCAAATTGAAGACGAAGAAGATTTTTGGCCATCAAGACGTACGGTCATTATTATAGCCCAACGGTAAACGTCATTTGAGGACATCAAGTTCGGAGGCAAACGAGAAGCTAACGAAGACCTCCAATGTAAAATCGCGACTTAGGCACAATCGGAGGCACCCTACGAAGGCCTATATTAAAGAGTCGATATATTGCAACTTAACGTGGAATCAACACAGGCTCACCAAAAATGGGTTCGATTTCTCTCGATCAAAAACGACTAAGATGTTTCGATTAACGGAGCCAAGGCCATCATATTTCCGCTCCGAATTGGGTTGATATTTTCCATCCGAAGGAGACTACAATTTCTTCACTCTAAAATCGAGGTTGGTATTTTTCCGTCCCCTTCGAAAATTTTTACGCATAAAATTGGTTGGGAATGTTTCCCCAAAAAATATGCCAACATTAAAAATAAAAACTAAAAATTCTAGGGTTAGGGTTAGGGTTAGGGTTTTTGTGGGGTTTTTGGCGTTTTGAGGGGAGTCTCGGCGAGGCTAGGGTTCGGGGGGAGGGTCGGTCTCGGGAGTCGGGGAGGGGTCGGCCCGGGGTCGGTCCGGGAGGGCTGAGTCCGAGTGGAAGACCGAGAGCAAGAGGTGTCGGCGAGTGAGAGAGTCTGCGTCGAGTAGGGGAGGGCTCAGCTGGAGGACTCGGGGAGAAGGGTCGGTATGAGGGGTCGGTTTCGGGGTCGGGGAGGGGTCGGTCTTGGGGTTCGGGTCCGGGAGTCGATCCGGGGTCGGTCCGAGTGGTCGGCTCCGGTGGTCGGTCAACTAGGTTCGAGCGAGAAGGGGAGGGCGAAACAGAACATGAGTGAGAGAGAGAGTATACAAGAGAGAGGGTGAGAGAGTGCGGGGAGGGGTCGGCTCAGGGGTCGGGGTGAGAGCTCGGTTCCGGGGTCGGGGTAGCTGCTCGGAGCAGGGGGTGAAGGAGCTAGGCCGAGAGCAACGGCGGCTAGGGCAAAGGTGAGGAGTACAGCAGCAGGTGGGCGAGAGAGGAGAGAGAGGCGGGAGGGAGGATGTTCGACAACCGGCCCAACCGAGAGGGGCGAGGCCGGGCCACGAGAAGGACAGAGAGAGCCCGGACAATGAACCGGGCCGAGGAGGAGAGAGAGGAGCGCGCCTCGGGAGAGAGGGGGCTGCGAGGAGAGTTGGGCCGCGGGAGAGAGAATAGGCCCGAGGAGGAGAGGGGCGAGCGAAAGAAAGAGCGAGGCCCGAGAGAGAAGCCCGCCTCGGGAGTGAGGGTCCAAAGGAGTAAGAGCGAGCGGACGAGGCAAGTGGTCGTTCTCGGGAGTTGGTCCGGGAGTCAAAAACAATTTTTAAAAAAATTGCGTAACTCCGCAAAATATTTCCACAACGAAGCATATGATTTCGGAGCCCAAACGCCTCTCGACGGCAAGCAACGACCGGAGTTAATAAGTCTCATTTCCACCTCCACGGGGAGACATCCTTCGGAGTTACGCTTAGCGATAACTTAGCCTCCAGGAGCTAAAAATCGCACTCCTAACTCCATAAAAGGAACACCCCTTAGAGGACACACAATCATGCACTTATAAGCCTACGGGAGCTGGAAGGTCGCGTAAAGACCCATGTCCGCATGGGCACTCGCACTCCTAACTTAAGAATAGGAGGTCGCGCTCTTCATGGGATGTTCCCTAGCGAGAATCATGCACTTCTAAGCCTACGGGAGCTGGAAGGTCACGTAAAGACCCATTTCCGCATAGGCACTCGCACTCCTAACTTAAGGTTAGGAGATCGCGTCGAGAATCATGCACTTCTAAGCCCACGGGAGTTGGAAGGTCGCGTAAAGACCCATGTCCGCATGGGCAATTGCACTCCTAACTCGGGTTAGAGGGTCACGCTCTCCGTGGGATATGCCCTCGTGAGATACTTACGTTCATGCACTTTCAAACCTCCGGGAGTTGAAAGGTCGCATAAAAGACCTATGACAACGCTACCGTGGGCAAACTCACTTTTTCGAATCCGAGGCACATAGGGGCTGGGATGCCTTAGGGACCCTAAAAGGGTCATGAGATGAGTCACCCTCCCGCAAGAGCCCCGAAGGACCACGAGAGAAATCATCCTCATCGCAAGACTCCTTTTTAGCCCCTAGGGGCTAAGTAAAAATCATTCACCACAAACAAAGTGTCAACAATGGGATAGAAAAGCGAAGAAAAGCTAACAAAGCGAGCTTCATTCATTCATTCATTCATTGAGATAAGAATGCGCAATGCGCCATTACAAGAGAAGCAAAGCGCCTAAAACTCAAGATACTACGCTACAACGTTACGGTTATACTACTCGCGCTATAGTTACACTATTTTGACGGAATGAGAGCCTTGACTACCACCTCACTTCTCCTTCGGAAGGTTCTTTTTCTTCTCCGCGGGAAGGTTCCTTTTCCTCTCCGCCGGAAGGTTCCTCTTCTTCTCCGCAGGGAGGCTACTCCCCTTTGCCATGGGCAAGTCCCTTCGGTCATCAAAGAAGTGGGAAGAAGGGCCATCCACCGACTCGCCACTCTCCATATGAAGATGAGAAGACGAGCCAACACTCGAAGTGGCACCTCCGCCAGCCGCATCGTTCTGCTGAAAATCTCGGGTTCGTCGCTCGAAGTTCGACGAAGAGATCATGGTTGCGCTTCGCCCGGGCCTCGAGAATATCCCACTCGGGGCGGATCATGGCTTGAAACAATTTATCATACTCCTCACCGTCATTTATCAACCTCGGCTTCCAAGCATCATCGATGAGAAGGCTGGTAGAATGTCTCCGCGACAAAGGATGGTCGGCGATGCTCCATCGCTGTTTGCTCGGCCTCACCTCGGTTGAAGCGAGGCACAACTCCTCGTATCCGACCGGAAGCACTCCAACAATCATTTTCTCCGAGGCAAGAGAAAGGAGAAAAGTAAAGATGTGGAAACTTACTATCCTCCTCAAGATTCACCCCCTATTTATAAGAACTTGGGGTCATAAAGGTATAGCAGAATGGGCTCCACATTCCACCTACCTACCTCGGGAGGCATACGGGCAGAACGTGATGGGCTAAATGATTCGAGTATTTCCTGGACAGTTCCAGCTCACCCGCCACGTCACCAGCCAACCGAGCCTAATCGGTCGGATAAGGGAGGTATCGGCCCAAGCCAACCCTTAACGGGCCAGGTAAAAGTCCGTTAGGGCTACGGTTTCCCCTAAACCATGGTAAAGTACTTGTTTTACCCATTTAAAATCTCCTATAAATACACACCATTTCCCAATCCCAAGGGACATGGGATGTTCACTTTCCAAAAGTCTCATCTTTTTGATAATCTCACCTCCAAGCTTTCTAAGCTCTCAACATTCATCAACATTCATTAATGTTCATCAACGTTTATCCATACTCATCCCAAGAACTTCCATCTTTGGAAAGCTTCTCGACTCCCAAGGAATCCCCCACGTACATCGAGGAAGATCTCCTCAATCCTTGCAATCAAATCGAGATACTAACTTGAGCGTCGGAGGGCCGTTCCCGGGATCCACTACCCGGGCTTCGCCTTTTGCGGGTTCAAGCAGTCGCTACTCGGACTCGGATCGATCGTGCCACGTCCACGGAATCGGAGCGATAAATCCTTCCTCTCTCCGAATCATCATCCACATCATCAACTCGGTTTTCTCCGGAAACACATGATAATCACAAACAGGGAGGGAGGATAGGGGGACCCCCTGTCTAAGACCCCTAGCACTTGAAATACTATTGTAAGTTCCCCATTAATTACAATTTGGTAGCTGGTAGAAGAGATACACTCCATAATCCACATTATGAATCTAGGGGAAATCTCATTGCAATCATTATGTCTTGCACTCGTTGTCCAAGCAACACTATCATATGCCTTTTGGAGGTCAATTTTCATGAGACATCTAGGAGAAACATATTTCCTTTGGTATAATTGGATCAAATCTTGAGTGATGAGTATATTCTTAATTATTGTTCTTCCATGAATGAAGGCTCCTTGATTCATATTGATGATAGTAGGCAGCACCTTGTTCGATCTAGTACACGGTATTTTTCTACACATTTGTAAAAAGTAGTGTAACAAGCAATGGATTTGAAGTCGAGTCACTAGTAGGGGTTTGGTATTTTGGGCACCAAGGTAATCACAGTGGCCTTTAGTTCAGGCAGTAACTTTTTCCCCTCAAAAAATCCATAATAGCTAAGTTTACTTCCTATCCAATAATGTTCCATGCACTCTAGAAGAATCCACTCCCATAACCATCCGGTCCTGGGTTTTTGTTTTTGTTTTTGTTTATAGCAAACATAACATCCTTTACTTCGTTTGGGGTAATAGGTCTGTATCGGTAGATATTGTTGTTGTATTGTAAGAGTTGCTCCCAATTCCACAATATGTTGTTGTATTGGTTCGGTTGGTATAGCACTAGTTCCCAACAAACCGAGTGTAATAAGTCTGTAAAAGCCTGTTTGATGGCTTCTATGCTAGACTGTTCAACCCTGTACTCTCATCTTGAATCATCAAAATAAAATTTGTAGTCTCTTTTCTTGATGGTTGCATAAAACATTTTGGAAGTTCCGATCCCCTTGAATCACCCATTGAGCTTTAACTTTTTGATTGAGAAAATCCCTTTTAGCAGCAAGTTTAGCCTCAAAATCATAATAGGCCATTCTCTCTTTTCCTTGCAGGTCGAGTATTCATTGGGTCCGTCAAGAGATCTTCTTGTAATTTATGCAATATTGCTCTTGCTTTAATAGTTTGATCCCCAATTTGTGCAAATTCTTGTCTATTGATTGTTCTCAACCCCTTTTGTAAGCTGTAGTAACTTGTGATATAAATCTCATCATGGTATTTCCCTGCATATGCAACCTCCAAGTCTTACGTATGGTCTACTCATAATGCGGAGATGCAATCCACATATTAAAATATAAGATTCTTTTTGGTTGAGGTTTAAACTGCTGGTCCAATGACACTAAGATAGGGTTATGGTCGGATACATCGTGGGCTAGGAATTAGACAGGAAAGCCTCCAAACAGATCAATCCATGTAGTGCCCTATCAATTTTGATATAGATTCTAGTTCCATCTGTGTGGTTATTTGACCATATGAATCTTTATCCTATCCATTTAAGCTCCTCAAGGCTGCAGTCATCACTACAACTATATAATTCCATGTAGTCTCTAGGGTCAATTGTATTGCCACCAATTCTATCTTCACAAGACCAAACATTGTTAAAGTCTCCCACTACCAATCATGGCCCATCACAGCTTCCAGCTATCTCTCTTACGGTGTTCCGGAGATCCATCCTCACGCCCCCATTATTGAATGCATACATAAAGGATATATAGACAGGTAACATACCTTGTATAGTGACATGACGGTGAGTTATTTGTGCAATCATGTGTCTAACCTCCATTTAAACCCTGTTTTTATTCCAAAAACCTATATTCTACCAAGCGGACGAGCCTCATTGTTGATGACAGCCCCCAATCTTTTCGAGACATTATTGTGCACTCGACCAATATTCATATCTTGTCTCCACTAGCCCCCAAATGAGACCCCCATATTTTTTGCAAAGGATGGCAACAACGTTTTGCTTATTGGGGCCATTAAGGCCTTGGACATTCCATGTGATAATGCTAACCATCTCCCTTGGGGGAAGAAGTTGGATTATCACTCACATCTACAACCATTGTTTCCTTACGTATAGCTAAATTTATATCTCTATCTGCTGTCATGGATTTATCAACAATTACTTCAGTTGATCCCTATACCTTGGTTGGTTATGTGACAATAATAGATTGTGACAGGTGGGATAGTGTTTTTAACATGTCATAACCATGTTTCTTCTTTCTTCTTGCACTGCTCTGTGGTGTGTTCATATCCCTGGCAATTTGCACATTTTATAGGCTTCCATTCATAATGGATGTGCTGCTCAAGTAGAACTCCATATTCATTCTCAAATAGCACTTTGTCTTTTAAAGTGTTGGATATTTCCATTTCAATTAGCAATCGAACATAACTGGCCCTTATTCTTATCTCAATGATCTTGTCAGTCATGATCGAGCATCCAATTAGACTGCCTATTTTGCTCAATGATGGTGTTCTCCAATATTTCAAATCTAACCCATGCAACTGCACTCATACTGGAACCTTATGGGTTTCATTCTTGAAGTTTGAATACTCGAGACTCCACAACTTTATGATAAGAGGCTTGCTATCAAAATGATAGAACCCTGAGTGTAGTACCTCATCCCTGGTTTCAATTTTGTCAAACTTAACAAGAGTAATCCTATTCTCCAACATTAATATTTTCTCTATATGGAATTTACTCCAGATGTGTTCCAAAAAGCCTTTGAGGATCACAAATGGGGGACTCGCTCCTAATACATAACAAATGAGAGAAGATTTTCAATATTCAATGTCTGATTCTACGTCTTCAGCTACAATTTTGCCCATGGTTTGACCATCCACACATTCCGATTGCAGAAAGCTTACTTTCGACCAAGCATTTGTAAGCTTGCTTACATCAAACGAATCCCAGACAGCTTTAGGGTTTTGCATGATTGGGGAGGGGGATTACAATTCAACTCTGGTTCAGATTATAGAACATTCAATGGAACAATGGCTACCTGATTCAGCGAGCCATTGAGAGAAGAGGATGATTTTGACTTATTTGTATTCAATCGGGCTGCACGAGCTTGGGATCTGCTTTTCCTTGCCATGGCAAGCATCCACCAATAAATCGCCTAGCGGATGCCCAGATAAGCTATTCCCACGCCCTTATATATGTTGGAATGTTAACTTAGGCACACAAAAAGGGCCAAAAATTATTGTACCTAATTCGTAATGGTTTCAAAAATTGTTTTTAAATTCATTGGTTCCAAAAAATATTACACTTAATCTGAGTGGACCTATAACTAAATTTTTATACAATATGATTTAGAATCTTATTTTTGAGATGATTATTTCTTTAATTTAACTTATAAATTATTATACTTAAACATATGTTTCATATGAACTTGAAGTGTAGATACTATAAATACTTCTTTTTCGTATGCATAAGTCAATAAAAGATTATTGAGATACGAATCTGGCGCCTATCACCTAGGAAGGCTCTTTTATATTTGTGAGTTGTTGCTTCTTCTATGCTTTTAATCTCTTCATTATTTAATGAGGTTTTTGCAACTCTTTCTATTGACCAGAAGATGGGAAAAGGGTTCACTGTGGGCTTAAATAAGCCCAAGACTTGAATTCAGTTAATGAATCAAAAATTTTTTTAAAAAAAAAAACTTTAAGACCTCTCTTCTTTTTTTTTTTTGGTCAAACAAAACAAATATAATTCCTTTATTAGATAAAAGTTATTCAAATTGGTCAAAATATAATTTTAACTGCCATCATATATTATAGTATACTCAAAGTTTATCAAATTATAGATGTAAAAAATTATTACGTAATATCCTTTAACAAATTATTTTAAATTACTATTTTTAAATTTATAAATTTATTATATTGTTGTGTATAATTAAGTGTCAAATTATATCTTTGGATCTCTAATCAATTTTGAGAAATTTTGCGAAATGAAGGGAGTAATAAAATAGAATTCATTCAAAAACCTACTTATAAAATTGCATACATGGATGCCTATACATACATAAATAAAAAATCAAAAAGAAAAAGAAAACCAACGTACGTAGTGCCGTCAAATACACTGTAACAAACGAACTTATTACTACATACAAAAACAGAGATCACTAAATCTATGAACATTATTCTGTGATAAATCTTCTAGGGTCTGTAATATTGATCCTTCCATGATCCCCATTAATCTTCAACTTGGTAGCCTTCTCTCTGTTCCAATCCAAATTTCTCTTGGATAGCTTTGTAAGATCACAAAATCTCTGCAGCTTCTCATCCATGGCATCATGCACCTTCCACCACCTTCGATGCGCAATGTCGCTAGCGTAAACGTGTTGGTCAGGAACATCCCAGTTGCAATCATAATCCCTATAACATACCCATGGCTTCAACCCCAAGTAATGTATAGAGTACAGTTTCGGAGGGTCTGCCCCGAACAGGTGATTCTTCAAACTTGCTTCTACAGAACTGTTCGACCAGAAGTTCTTCAAAAATTGACCCTTCTAGGCAGTCTATGCCACCAGACGAAGACCTCGTTTAGAAAACCCTGGTCCCCTCCGTTGTAGGAGGTGATCTCCTTCCTGAGCCCCATGAGGGTTCGGAAGGTGCAGTTGGAGGGCTCGATGACCATGATCCCGGAGTTGAATATGGACCCGTCGTTCCCGTGGCGGACATCTGGGGGAAGTGGAAGAGGAGGTCCAAGTTACGGAGGACAACAATGTCAGAGTCGATGAAGATGACCTTGTCATAGTCCGTGAGCTGCCAGAGGCGGAACTTGGAGTAGTTGTACTCATTGTAGGAGCCCTTCTCGGCTCTAGGGTTTCGGATCCGCTTTATGATCCGAGTCTTCCACCCGGCGGCCTTGAGGGCTGTCCGGGTGGAGGCTGAGATGGACTTGTCGATGAGGAGGACGAGGTCGCGGTTGGTGCCGGACCGGAGGAGGCTCTGGGCGAGCATGATAGCGCCACAAACGTAAAGCTCCGAGGAGTGAAGAACGGTCACGTAGGCTTCTCTTCTCGTCGGTTTTCTTGTGATTCGTTCGATTTCGGATGTATCGTACACTTGGCTCACCCCTGGTGTATGCCATGCAAATTATTAATCATTAATTCTTGAGTTCAGTACACACACACAGAGACCAGATTTTATAATAAAAAGTTTTAACTACAATTTGTAGTAGCACTTGATAGGGTTAAATGAATTATGATGAGAAAATTTAAAGAATATAATGAATTTCACAAGAGTATTATGCAAACTGTAGATTAATCGAGGCTTGTATGCTAATTTATTATTTTTAAAAAGATTTTTGGATAAAAAATAATATTAACTTTTGGGGTATTGGTAAAAAATAATCATCCCTCCGCCCCAAAATAATTGCTTATTTTTTACTTTTTAGGTCAAAGTTTGTAAACTTTGACCAATATTTAATCAAAATATACATTGATTTACAATATAAAATTATCATCAATGGATTTCTTTTAAAAAATACTTTCATTATAAATATATGTTTGTAATTTTTCTATTACAGAATTTTAAAAATCGATGGTCAAAGTAATGTATTGTAGACCGCAAAATGTCAAACTGTGCAGTTTTTTTGGGACGGAGGGAGTATGATTTTTTTTTTTTTTTTGGTCGTGAATAGAACGAACTTTAACACTATTTAACGATATAAGAACACAACCGATTGTGGGGTTGAACTCGTCTAAAAGCTAACATGTCAAGTGAAGTCGACACATTATGACGGAGTTAAAATTTTGACGTTAAATTTTAACTTAGCTTAATTGTCTAATGGCCAAAAAAAGAGATAAGGGCTAAGTCAAAATTTGTCTATTCTTACTTCCGTTCTTTGGCTACCTTATCTTCGTAATTAAAGTGTTTAACATTTCATTGCACTCCTTAAACTATCAAACAAGGGTAATCTCATCAACTACACGTTTTTTTAATCCTCTAAGTCATCCCAACACTTATTATTTCAATATGTTATTTATGACACATAATTCGGAAATATAATACACTATATTTCAGAAATTGCAATATATAATTAATATTCATTTTTATAAAAAAAAAGGCATAGAGACTAATTCGGGTAAAATTTGGACATAAATCTCTAACAACCACTCATAAAAATTTTAGCGATTAATTAAAATAATCGAAATCATATCCAATATTAGGCTGCATATATAGCACTGTGATGAGTTTGATGGCCATATTATATTAAATCAATCGCTGTAACACAGAGTCGGTGCATATTTATTGAATTTTATGAGGAGATCTTGGGACAAGGAAAGATGTAAGCTTGAAATCCTTGTTACGCAAAGGGCGAATCAAATTAGGTGGTGTATTTTTCATGACTGCTGACTTCACTTATTATTATCGAACTCAACTGCCTTGCTTTTGACTCCCTTTTTCATTTTTTTTTAAATAATGTGATGATATCAAATGAGTAAACAACTCATTTCCACCCAAAATTATATATTAAAAAAAAAACTAACCACCAAATATTATAAAGACAACTCTCCTAATTGAAAACGACTTTCCTTCTGCATATGGGTCTTTTCTCACCGGTTAAAGTTCGATAGTACTTATTGGTCACATGACGTACACGTGAGCGCCTGTAGCTCAGTGGATAGAGCGTCTGTTTCCTAAGCAGAAAGTCGCAGGTTCGACCCCTACCTGGCGCGTTTATCATTACTATATTTTTGTTACTCTTGCCATTAAAGACTTGAACAAGATAACGGAAGCCTTATTTCCCTAGACGGGTGAAAAGAGACCTTTTTAGTAATTTTTATTTTTTACTGAAAATTGATCCTAGATTGTTCCAAACACTAATAGTAAAAATGAATCAATGTAGTAAAAAAATAGTGTAAGAAAATAGTGTATGTGAGTTTTACCTTGATCCCAAAGAGGCAAAGCTAGTTTGCAAGAACCCATAGGCAAAGAAACCTTGTGTTCAAGTCTTGCTATCTCAGGCTCAAAGTACCACCAGTCACCTTCTCTTTTAACCAAGTCATCACACCTGAACAGCTCCATCATTGGCCTACAGTTGCTCAAGAACACCAGTTTTGTTCTCCCATGCCAATCTCTTTTCCCCTTCTTTGCCATCAGATTGGCCGCGATGAGATGGACTTGTAGCCTATACATGTCTCTCCCCCACCCGGCCTCAGGGAACTTGCAGGGCAACTTAGCAACCACCATGTCCACATTCTCCAGCTCCTCAAACTTGGGCATCGGGATCTCTGGGCACCGGTATCCTCCCTCGTTCTCTTGCTCCTCATCGATCCATTCTGGGAAGAGGTCTTTCCACTCGAAAAGCTCTGACACCTTCTCGAATGGGACTCGAGTTATTGTGTCTCCATAAGCCTCCCATTCGCTTAGATCTTCCTCCTCCATGTTTATCGCCCCTAGTCTCATCCCTTTTACTCCCATTTTATTCAAGAAGCTTGGCTTTTCTCTCCTTACCATGTTGCCACTTTGGTTTCTCGAGTTGGTTACTTGATCCTCCACTTGCTCTTCCAAGACTACCTTCATCTTCACACCCTCTTCTGCCTAAAATCATTAACCAAAACATAACCATATGAGCAACACGACATCATTTATCATATATACGTCTTAATGTTAAAATACATGCATGAACATGTCACGCAGCCAAGTTAGTGAAAACCTTGCAAGATGCACGATAGACTTGCTCAGAACGCGCTCTTCTTAAAGACCCATGGCCCCGAAATTCATAAAACCCGAAAAAAGGAAAGGAATACATATAGGTAGGCTCACCTTACCTTGTGATGGCACTCGCGCAAGGAGCATCTAATGAGGGATGTTGCATTAGTCTCTCGATAAGCGGATGAGGAAGGCCAAAGAAGAACAGAGCAATAAGCAATAAGAAAGAAAGCAAAGAAGATGACATTGATCCTAATGACTAAAGCCTTGGATGGAGTGGCCTTCATAATCATCTTGTGTAAACCAAGCCCTTCAAGGACACCAAGCCAAGTACCCATATTTTTGTGTTATGATCTCAGGTTATGGAAACAGGGGCTGCCCAATATATCATGTCTAACTACTTCCTATACTTTATATATTTGAGAAGAGGAAGTGGTTAATTAAGGGTCTAAATTGCCAAGAAAAATATATAATCAAAGAGGGGTTATTGGAGAGTAGTTGTGAGAGGTATATGGAGTTGAAATTGGGAGTGAAATAAAAAAAAGTACAAGGTAGTTAGAGGTATTAGGAGGTGAAATACAAGTAGAATTAAAAAATAAGATTGTTGGACCATTGAGGAGACTACATGTGTATCTTTGTCTTGAGTTTCCTTTTAAGATTTATTAAGGGTTGGACCAAAAAATAGGACGCTTTCACTTGTTTTCCATGCAGTTGGTGCTATACTTTCTAGAGGATTAGAGTTTATATTTAAAAAAATAAAATAAAAGGGAAATAAGGGTATCTTAAAAAAGAAAAAGAGGAAGAGATGTTCTTGAGAATTCATGAGAATACCAATAATGCCCTTACATTTCTACTATATGTACCCAATTCCCTTGTTATTATATACATTTATATTTTGGAGGGAAAAGTCATCAATTGATCATATAGCTCAAATTTAAATCAAGATATATACATAAAATAAACCATTCTAATTAATTTCATGCATGATATCATCCATCAATGTACAAGGACCAATTTCTATGATTCCAAACAAATAACTTATGAACCCAATAATTGGTCTAACATTATGCATTTCTTGATCAAATTTTATTTTTAATTGTCGGATAGAATTACATATATAACTAATAACATCAATCGAAATAAGCATTATAAATATATCTACAGGTGGATATTAGTCACTACAATATTCAAATCAATAAATTATTAGAAAAAAAGGTGATAAAATAGATGATTTACTCCGAAGAAAATCTCTAGTCCTTGGGTATAATCTCGGTGGTTCAAAAACAAGACGAGGGCCAAATGGGCAATTGAAGACATAGAGTAAACGGAGGTTGGTGTTAGGAGGAGGGACCTTCAACAACTACTATTTGGTTGGGATGTCAACTTCTGAAGAGGAGAGCAGCAAAAACGTCCCTTTTTCGGGTTACCAAATCACAAGAAGGCCCCCTTCACATAATTAATTGCCTTTCCTCTTTCCACCAATCATGTTTTTTAATTTCTTCTGCCCAAAAACATAAAAGAAGCCCTTAATTTAATGTAATTTGGTTAATCACAATCAATTAGGCAATTAATTTGGTGCTTCAAATATGTAATTTTGTTGGGTTTTGGTTGCCAAACGATCCTTTTCTAATCTTCGTTGAAGCTCATCACTAAATTAATTATTGAGAAAGATGATTAATTATATATAATTATTTTGGAGCCATGATCATGATTTTTTTGATTAATTTGTTTTTGTTGGTTGTTTGGATCCTTCTGGTGACTTTCATTGTGGTCAGCGGATGAAACCCAAGCGTAAAGGCTACAGATGCAACCTCATCACCTATGTGTGATTTGCATGTTGGTTGCACCATGTGTACGCCACGCCGCCAAGGACTTGTTTTTTGGATGGGAAATCTCCATTTCTCACCGTTTTTAGAAAAATTCTACTCCTTTTCATATGCGACTCCAATTTTTCACCAAAACAAAAAGGATATGGATAAAGTAATCTTCAACATGGGACATGAGGGATGTAAGAAAGGGGACAATACACCAGGGGTCGAGCGGATTCGGGTTAATAATTTGATTTTTATCAGTTTAATAATTTGATTTTTACGAGTTTGTGTATTCTAATCGATTTATATGCTAAACTTGTTCCCATAATAACTTAAAAGAGATTTTTTTTCATTGTTATTTTTGAACAAAAGCATAAATATGGAATATTAAAGATATTAAATATTAAATCGATTTATATGCACAGGCTATGTTTATAATATTTATCTAAAATTATAAGATTTATATTATATTATTCCTTTTTCTCTTATTTTTTTAAAAAAAAGTCTATTGATTTTATCATAAAAAATTAATGTAGTTCTTGGAAAACGATAAGATCTTGAAACAAATAAATAGCACTCTGTTAACCTTGATACCAAAGAAGGCCAATGCCACATTGGTGGCTTACTATAGGCCTATTGCTCTGTGCAATGTGTTGTACAAAATTATTTTCAAGATTTTAGCCAACAGAATTTTGGCCATTTTACCTAACATTATTAATATTAGCCAGAGTGCTTTTATAAAAGGTAGGACAATCTCGGATAATATGATGCTTGCTCACCAGCAAGTTAAGCACTATGAAAGAAAACATATCTCTCCTCAGGTGATGCTTAAGATTGACATTAGAAAAGGGTTTGATGCTATCAACTGGGACTTTGTACGGGTTGTGCTACTTGCTTTGGGATTCCCTGAATCCTTTGTACAGTCTATTGATTTAAGCTGTTCAATTACTAAACCATTTCGGAAAAACAAAAGAGGTGACATTTGATAAAGATAATGATTAGTTAGCGAACATTAATTGAGTTATAGTAATTATGTTTTCTTTGCTTGATCTATTGACGCTAATATATGATTTGATATAGTGTTGATTTATGATAATGATGATGACGATATTAAAAAGGATGTACTAATATAGGCTTGAACGTCTTGGTCTCTAACCATTAGATTTATAAAGGAACATTTTAAATTGATAATCATAACAAATTTTGTATAAAAATACAATGAATTGTATATTAGGACTATTTGGTTAAAACAAATTAAATAAGTAAAAACAAGATAAGAGAGAATTTTTAAATTTCAAATATTATATGTTTGTTTTAATTTATAATTGAAAAGAATGAATCCACTCAATATAAGAATGAATGATTCCAAAAGAACGAAATTTAAATTAATCATTCAATATGGCATCAAGTTATTCATGCACTCAGAACAAAACCTAGACAAGCCTAACAGACGCTTTGAAATTTATTTTTTAGGATCCCCATACTTTCTTTTTTTTTTTGGGTGGGGGGTGAGGGTCAATGAGGCATGACGGCAATGGAGACAAGATTTGAAGGCTATGTTAGTTAGGTGACGAGGAGAATGGAAGCCACTTAGAAGTTAGAATGGAACCTTAATGGTACTTATGAACCACCACCAAAGTAACCACTTGTGCATGATTATCATATAAAGGAATAATAAAATCATTCACCAATTTCACATAAACCACCCCCTTCCTCTCCAATTAAAAAAGAAAAGAAAAAAACACAACAACGAGCCAGTCGAATAGAATTAGTTGAGTAACGGACCATAATTTTATGAAATATAGGGATTTTAAACACTACTACAAAGCTGTTAAATAGCGACGGATACGGTTCCGCCACCAAATAGAGACGGAATCAATGACGAAGCCGACAAAAACTAACAAGCGTGTCGAGACAACGACGGAATTAGCGACCAAAACAAGAATCCGTCGCTAATTTGGAATTAGCGACGGAAATATACATCGCTATTCCGTCGCCGATGTAATTAGCGACGGAATATTCGCCGCTAATCCGTAATTGGGGTATTTCGAATTTTCAGATCTAGGAAAAAAAAGTATAATTAAATTAATTTAGTCGTTAGCGACAGAACATTCCTTCACTGTTCCATCGCTAATAAAAAAATTTTATTAGCGACGGATCGTTACGTCGCTAACGATGAATAAAATTTAGATCCGGCCTTTCGGCCGGACTAAGAAACCGAAAGCGAAGAGGACTGCTGCCGCTAGAGAACGCCGCCGTCGCTGCCGCCCGTCCTGCCGCCGCCTAGTTTGAAGGTATTGTTTTTTTATTGTTATTAGATTTAGGGTTTTCAATAATTTAACTTGAAATTGATAAATTTATATAATTTGCTTGCAAATTAATGTTGTTAGTGAATGAATTTGAAAAGAAAAATGTGCAATTGTTTTATTTATGTATATATGTTGTGTTGTTTAAAGTAGGTGAGGTTAGATTTGTTGGAAATTATTGTTGAAGTTGAAGTAAATGTTATTTATGTATAGATGTTGTGTTGTTTAAAGTATATGAGGTTAGATTTGTTGGAAATTATTATTGAAATTGAAGTAAATGTTATTTATGTATAGAAGTTGTGTTGTTTAAAGTATGTAGGGTTAGATTTGTTGGAAAGTATTGTTGAAGTTGAAGTAAATGTTATTTGTGATTTATATATGTGCAATTGTTTGTAGTTTATTTATAAATTTATTGAACATTTGACAAATTATTAATAAATAGTGGTTAGTTGTGCGAAATTAGAAATGAAATGATTATTGTAAATTTTAAAATAATTGTATAAATTATAATTGTGTGTACGTTCTTTTATACTAATTAGGTAGAAATAATGTAATCAATTATATTTGTGTGAGCTTATTTATGCTAATTAGGTATGGTTAGTTTAATGATGACATAAATACTTACGAGTAAAATATAGAAACTAAAGAAATTTATGTATAAGAAAAGTATATGTTCAATTCAGAATGGTTATATATATTATGTTCATTATAGAAAAAATGCAATCATAACATCTCCATGTATTGATTACTAACTAATAATTTAATAAATTGTTAAATGTCAATCATAATATATATGGACGGGCCTATGCATCGTAGATGGATGTATCGTAGGTTATTACCTGGTAGAGTTGGGTATAGACAAGAGTGTTTAGACTGGGTTGAGGAGTTTGATGCACATGCTAGAAGTCAATCAGAATTTGTACATAATCAACAATATAGGCGTCCATGTCGCAAATGCAAAAATCGAAAGTATAAGGATCCCGATGAAGTTAAGTTACACCTTTATCAATATGGTTTTCTTCCAAAATATTGGTATTAGACTAGTCAAGGAGAAATAGATCCTCATTTACATGAGGATGGTGGTATGACTTCTAACATATTCAACGCCGAAAGTGGCTCCAATCATATGAACTATAACGATGTAGAATCAAATATCGACCGTATGAATGATATGGTTACAAATGTCATGATCTCAAATCAAGGCTATGCAAGTGAGCCTCCAAATACCCGTACTCAGACTTTCTTTAATATGGTTGATGCTGCACAACGACCTTTGTGGGTAGGAAATGAAACTCACACTGAGTTGTCCGCCACCATTAGAATGTTGAGCATCAAGTCCGACTACAACATGCCTCAAAATTGCTTTAATGAGATTGCTCAACTTATGAAGGAGATTTGTCCCCTAATAACCGAGTTCCTCGTGACATTCACCATGCAAAGAAGGTCATTAAAAATCTTGGGATGGATGTTCAAAAATTGATTGTTGTCGAAAAGGTTGCATGTTGTTCTACAAAGAGGACATTAATCTTGATTTATGCAAGTTTTGTGGTCATGCGAGATGGAAGCGTCAAAGGGAAAGACAAGGAAAAAGTCAAAAGATTCCATTTGCAAGGATGCATTATTTGCCATTAATACCAAGACTTCAGCGCTTGTTTGCTTCAAAAACCACAGCAGAGCACATAAGATGGCATTATGAGAATGTAAGAGAGGATGGTGTCCTATGTCATCCTTCAGATGGTCGAAGCATGGAAATATTTTGATAGAGTTCACCCCGAATTTGCTACTGAGCCTAGAAATATTAGACTTGGTTTGTGCATGGATGAGTTTAATCCATTCAGCCAACCTTTAAGGTCTTATTCAATCTGGCCAATCGTTGTTACGCCCTATAATCTACCACCGGAGTTATGTATGACGACACCTTATATGTTCTTGACATGCATCATACCAGGGCCTACAAATCCGAAAAATAAAATTGATGTGTATTTGCAGCCTCTTATTGACGAGTTGAAAACACTATGGGAAGATGGTGTGAAAACATATGATATTTCAAAAGGTGAGAATTTTCTCATGAAGGCTGCATTGATGTGGACCATTAATGATTTCCCGACATACGGTATGTTGTCCGGATGGAGTACTCATGGTGTCATGTCATGCCCGGTATGTATGAATAAAAAAAGCATTAAAACTTAGAAATGGGCGAAAATTTTCATGGTTTGATTTCCATGGGCGGTTTTTGCCACAAAGTCATGCGTTCCAAAGGAATAGCACATCGTTTAGAAAAGGAAAAACCGTACATTCGGGTCCTCCTTGTCGATATACGAGGGAAGAAATAAAACAATGGGTTGAAAACTTTCCCAAAGTAACGAAGAGCAGGAAATTAACATTTTGGGGTTCAAAAAGGATCATAATTGGACAAAATAAAGCATATTTTGGGAGCTTCCATATTGGAAAGATCAATTGCTTTGCCACAACCTAAATGTGATGCACATTGAAAAGAACTTTTTGAGAATATAATTAACACTCGTTATGGATATTCCCGGGAAAACAAAGGATGATATCAAGGCAAGAATGGATTTGGAAGAGTTGTGTGATCATGTGGAGTTGAATTTAAAGCATGGACTAAATGGTAAAATTCTCAAATCGAAGGCAAAATATGTGTTGACATTGGAGCAGAAGAGGGCAATATGTGAATGGGCAAGAGAGCTGAAAATGCCAGATGATTATTGTTCGAACATTTCATACCTTGTAGACCCAAACTCCACTAAGTTCCTTAGCATGAAAAGTCATGATTGTCATGTTTTCATGGAGAGTCTTCTTCCAATAACATTTAGTGCACTCCTGGACGAGGTTTTAGCGCTTCTCATTGAAATTAGTGAGTTCTTCAAGAACCTTTGCTCATCTGTTTTACGGGATGTGGAGTTAGAGCAAATGCATCGAAATATTTCAATAACACTTTGTAAATTGGAAACAATATTTCCTCTTGGGTTCTTCAATGTGATGGAACACTTGCCTGTTCACTTGGCGGAGGAAGCAAAATTGGGTGGTCCGGTACAATACCGGTGGATGTATCCATTTAAGAAGTTCTTTGGCCGATTGAAGAGATCCATAGGAAACAAATCGAAGCCTGAAGGGAGTATCGCTGAAAAATATGCACGATTTGAAGAAACACATTTTGCATCTTACTATTTCGGCTCTAACATGCCTTGTATGCGCAATAGAAGTCGACAAAATGAAGGGAGTGAAGTTCCATACCACAATCCTACTCTTTCGGTATTCATACCAGAAGGTGCTTCAATTGGGAAGTTCACTCTGCGTTTCCTTGATGATAAGGAGAAGACGGCTGCACATGTCCATGTTTTACTTAAGCTGTTCGAAGTTAAACCTTACCTTGAGTGAGTTTATCTTGTCCTATACAACACTCGTTTCAATCAATTTTTTCGCAATGATGATGTCATATTAATAAACAATTTAAATTCGGTCTCTTCGAAGACCAAAAATGAGCTATGTATGCTGATGTTAATGATGCTCGCAATTCATGCAATGGTGGAAAGTGAGTTCGAAGATTGGTTTAAAGGAGTTGCGAGTATCATATATTAAGACTTAATGCTCATGCCTCAAATTTATTAGTATTGGTTTTTCAATTTTAATAAACTAAACCAATACTATGTTATTGACACAGATTCATTGTTATCGAGTATATCATGATGAAAAGCATGTTTACTTGATGCAATTAGCTCAAGGTCCTTTAAGGAGAGTGAAAACATGGATAGCATACACGGTGAATGGAATGTTATTTCATACCGAGGCTCGAAATAAAGGGAGGATGACCTTCAATTGTGGTTTGTATGAAAGGAACTGATGGAGGACATGTTGAAAATAATTACTACGGCATTTTACAAGAAGTAGTTGAAGTTGAATATGTTGGTGAACCAATAAAAAGGTGTGTGCTTGCTTAAATGCGATTGGTTTGACCCTAGTCGTCCTTGGGGAACTCGGTGCCATAAATTTAGTTCGTATGTTGAAGTGCATCGTACAAGGCGTTATCGTAAGTACGATCCTTTCATATTTGCTAGTATTACAACTCAAGTGTATTATATGTCATATCCACAAGGAGTCCCTACGAAAAACCGAATTGGTTCGTCATAGTGGCAGCAAAACCAAGGGCCGAGTTGATGACCAATATACTATTTCTCTTGCATTTCAAGAGGATAGTATGGGTACGATCGATCCAGTAATGGAAACTTTGCCGAACACTTTGGTTGATAATTCAAGTATCAGCATAAGAATTAGTTGATGATGTTATTTTTAACCAAGAAGATGGGATTGAGGATGTTAGTGAAGAAGAGGATGGTGAAGAAGATGAGTAAGGTGAATGGGATGATGATAACATCACGATGAGGAAGAAGAACATTTCATATTCAATGATGCCGAAGAGGATAGTGAAGAAGACGATGATGATACTGATGATGAGGATGATGGCTACTTGATGATGTTGTAATTAAATGAATTCTTATTAATGTAATGAAGGTGAAACAATTGAAGCATAATTTCTTAATAGAAGAATATTTATATCTAACGCTTACATGTTTATATGTTTACTAATGTTTATGTGTTGCTTTATATTGAATCACTTTAGCCGTTGGATGTTTACTAATGTTTTTATGTTGTTTATGTTAGGAAATATGGAGAGAGGTAGAGGCAGGTCGAAAAGATCGGCTACTCGAGGAAGGGCTAGAAACGTCGATACCGATGGTGAAACTAATGATGTAAGCACTTCTACCCCTCTCAAAACCCTCCTAACCTTCAGTCTCCTGTAGGTGGAGCACTATCTCCGCACTCCCCATACAACCAAACTCCAATGGGTGGGTCATTCATTCCCAACCCTCCTTATTTTCAACCTCCAAACATCCCACACATGCAAAGCCCAATGGGTGGGTCTTTCATCCCAAACCCTCCATATTCTCAACACGCTCATATGTACTCAAACCCGCCCAATACGTACGCATATAACCAATATGGTACGACCCTTATACCACACATCCACGTTGGTGCCGAACAAAGGCCACCACAAAAGCCGACAAATGATGGGGCAACTGATGCAAGCAATGAGCATGCTAGTCTTGAATTAAGCAATGCTAGCAGCTGAGAAAAGATTCGAATTGAGCCAAATGGTGAAGGGTAAGTGTGATAATAAGTAATAAAATAAATTAAGCTTAATAGGAGAATAGTATAACTAACTCGTTTAATATGTTTCTTGATTAAGTTCTTCCCTATTGATAAAGTTGTGGACACGATTTCCCACATCTTCCAAAGCAAGTATGACGGAGCATGGCTTACATGGGGTAAAGTTCCTCGATCACAACGTGATCCGTGGTTTTCCGAGTTCAAGGTAATGACAAATCTTTAGTTTTTCTGAATTTGAGATAACATAATGACTTATTGTGCATGTTTGAGCATTATATTATAATTTCATAATCTATGAACTACTTTTTCATTTATACAGTAATTTTTCACTTGGTCTCCAACCGATGAAGTCCAAATAAGAAGAAATTTTGAGAAGAAAGGAAGTGATCGATTAAAGGATTTCATGCTGAAGGCAAGGAAAAATAAGAAGAAGCCGAAATGGTTGAGTGACAACTACTGGCGAGAGTTGTTAGAATATTGAGAAACTTCGACTACAAGAAGTTACGTGATCGAGCTCAGAAAAACCGCAATGCTCGATCAAGGTGGACTTGGTCCATCGCTGCATACTTGTGGCTCAATCCCTATAACGGAGCGTAAGTGGCGAATGGTACATACCCCTTTAGTGATTACGTATGCAACTATTAACATGTTCATATTAGTAAATTGAATCTCTACTAACTTTTTTGTATTTAGATGAAGGAGCTTAAAGGAGTTCTTCCTCTACCGACCCAACTATTTTCACGAACCCACAAAATAAAAAAGGACGAATGGGCCGACCAAAAATCCAAGGCCATTTATGTAAGTAACATTATATATGCAATTTTCATATTTTTCAATATATGGTCTTCTTTGACAACCTGTGATAGTTACATGCCTCAAATATTTATATATTATTCGGGATAAGTTTCAAAAGAGTGGGAAGAGTTGCAAAACACTCAACCTTCTACTGATGACCCCAACTCTTATGAGGATCATGTCTACACCCCTTCACAACATGAGTTGTGGGTCAAAGCCAATGTGAATAAGAAAGGTCGCATTCATAGACTTGGATCCGAGGCTAAAAACTTAAAACTAACCATGTCCTTCAAATCACCGAAAGCTTCTACTCTAGATGACTCGGATTTGAGAGCAACGAGTGCATAATTTAACTTCCGAGTTACATCAATGAATTGAGCATACTCGTGTGCTTGGGTTGGAAAATAGGCGAGCTTAAAGAAAAGGTGGACAGCTTTGCTAAGCCAATAGCACGCTTCACTGAATTTATGAAATCTCGGCAAGCATCCGGATCTCACCGTAGACCGAGTACAACCACAAGAGGAAGAGGAAGAGGAAGAGTGAGGACCCTGAATTCATTGTGAACTTTTGTGTATTGGTGAACATTTTACGAACTTTTCACATAATGTGTTTATGGTTCGTTGTGAACTTTTGTATGGTTGTTTTTGTGAACTTGTGAATTGGTTTTAAATATATTTGGATTATTCATGATTTTGAACATGTATGTTGGATTTGTATATCCAACTTGGATGAGTAGTTTGTGGTCGGCATATGTAAATGCCAAATGTAATTGTCATATATGTGAATGTTGGATTTGTATATCCATTCACAATTTTTGTACTAGGGTAATGAAAAATTAGAAAAATCTATTTTGGAATTCCGCCAAGATAGCAACGGAACAGCTGACGGGTTAGTGACGGATCGGTGCGGATCAGCGACGGAAAGCGAGCAACGAATTACCACTAATTCCGTTGCTAACATCAGCCGACGGAAAATGTATTCCGTCGCTGATTTCCATTAGCTACGGAAGGAATTCCGTCGCTGATTCGTCGTTGATTAGCGACGGATTTGGAAATTTCCGTCGCTAATTTTTAGCGACTCAGCTTTTAGCAACGGAATATTTCCGTCGCTAATTCCGTCGCTATTTCTGAAAATCCGTCGCTATTTGACAATTTTCCAGTCGCTATTCGTCGGTTTTACGGTAGTGAAAATTTTTAAAATCAATATCGGATATTTAAGATTTGAATCGCACTAGGAAGAAAGAACTTCCAAGTATTGGATTGTAATCCAAATCCCATATTCAAGCCAATCTGCGCTAACTCGTTTTTGGTCCAATTTTGTTTACCTTCTTCCAACAGTTCGAGCAACCTCCATGGGTAACCTGTGGGGTTGGCCACTATTACTTTGTCTCTTTACATAAAGAGCTTTTCTGGTTCATGGAAATTATTGTGTTATCTTATAGCACCATTATTGGAAGGAACAATTTTTAGCTCACGAGGTAGGGCCTACGAGTAACATATCGTCTAAAGATTAATTTTTTGTCTCTTAAATTTTTACTTTCACAATGCATAACTTGTCACTTTTGACTCATCAAATAAATTTTATTCTGAATGCAAAACATAATATACAACTTTTCTTTTCTTTTTTATAATAAAAAAACAATTCAAATTATACCAAAAAATATAAAGCTAATAAAAATAGACCACCTGGCCCGAGCAAGAGTGGATGAGCGGCCCTTGTCACAAGCCGTCGCATGGGCCTTTCCCATGCGACGCTTGCGCTGTGTGCCCTCGGGACTCAACGTCCGCAGGCCACGTCAACCTTTTGGGCTCGTACGTCTCCCACTACAGGTGTTAGTTATTGTGAAGTCCAAGGCTCAAGTTTTGAGCTAAAAATCTTCCCTCGTATCTTCCGGGTTTTTCTATGCTAATTTTATACAGCACCTCATGGTGAGGTCCCATCCTATGTGCCTCAAGGAACCTTATTAGATTTATGTTCTCAATAGGTTCTTCTTCGATTCAAGTGTATTATGAGATTCTAATCTCCCTCGTATCTAGTTTGATATTATTTTTACTAGCTAAGACCCGCGCATTGCGGTGGATTAAATTTTTAAACAAAATGATGCATTAAAACAATTTTTAAATATTCACTATTAGAACCTAATTCACAAAGATTTATTGTAATTGTCTTTGTCTATAATACCTATTACATCAAGAATAATGATTTCATCCTCAATTAAAATACATCATATCTAAAATAATGGAAACTCTCCTTTAGGTGGTAACGAGAAAAATTCACAATCACTTAAACTCAATAACCTAAAATAACCTACATTTCTTTTTAAAAGAAAATCACTCACCAACACTACAACCAACCCAAAAGAACAAACCCTTAATAATCAATGCTCTCAATTCAATTTTTTAGCAAAGCAAATGAAGATCGAAACACCCAAAACTCTCATTTACCCAAACTAATAATAATACACGTTAATATGGTCCAAAAGAAAAACATGGGAAAGAAAAGCCGCTAATTTTAATCATAGAAGTTCTTTAAGACCAGAACAGGCAAAGATCAAACATCAGGAGTCTAGATTTGAATTCCATCCAAAGGGTAGCCTGCATTCCAAAAATAAACTCAAATCAAAAAATTTAATAACTCCTTAAAATTCCCTTGTGAAATATTTTAGAAAAATCACATATCAAAAACCCTACTTCCATTGAGTTAGTCAACTATTACCCAACTCTCCTTTTAGGGAAGCAACTAAAATATGCATTAAACAAAATAATTCAACTACATATACGAATTGAACGAAAGAACACCAAATCAAAGCGAAAAAAGGCCTGCTAGTCATCTAAAGAAGATTGCTTATTTTGACCAATTTCTTTTCGTTTTCCAACATTGATTATTTGGGTTGTTTATGTTGTCTTTTTGTACTGGCAATGTACAAACCAACTATTAGAGGAAATGATGGTGTAACCAAGTTGAAAAAGCCAAGCTCCCAATTGGCCTCTATCCATAGGCCAAACTTACTCCTACCTAGTCCCATCATTTACTTAGAAAATCATGTTTACAGTCTACAAACATATAGAAAGAGATGGAGGGGCAAAGCAAGTGAATAGACCAATCTGACCAAACCCCATCCTAAAAAATGATGTAAGAAATTATAGCTTACTCTATTTGACAACAAAATTGATGTAGAAACTGTACGAAACACTTAATCAAACCAAGTCGACATCTAAACATAAAATGTCGAGAGAAAGGGGAGGAAGCGAAGTGTGGCAACCATTTGGGACTTGTATTTCATATCCTTTGAACTTCAAAGAGCATTAACAAAAAAAATTTGTGATCCCCGATGCTTAATATTTTTATACAAAATTAAATCCCAATGCAAAGTACCACAACTTTCCCATAAAATCTACATTAACATCAACATACTTGAATAAAGAATGAAAACTACATAGAGATGATAAATACCTCCAAGTAAGCTTTTAGAATGAAAAACTTAATTATATTAAACGCATTAAAATTCAATTAAACCAAAAACTCACACCCATAACTTGACATAATTCTCTCTTCTTAACGGATTCCTCAATCCTCACCTAATACTCAAATGCAAATCGAAAACAGCAAGAAAAGGCTTTTACAATTGATAATATCGAAATAGATCATTAGAGGGCAACCTGAGGGTCAAGGTAATCAAGAATTGGGAGTTCTAGCAAGAGAGAAAAAGGAGAGCGTGCGTGAGTTACGGATTTATAGGGAATGGAAGAGGTTAAATGCAATCCAACCATTAATAAGAGGTTAAACACAGTCCAACCATTAATAAGAGGTTAAACGCAAGGCCATTGTAATTTTTTTATTAACACTTCATCGAGAAAGAAGTTGGGATATATTTCATATTAAGCACACAACAAAAGCGAGGTTATAATCATGATCACAAAAGCAACCAAACAAAGATTCAAACGACGGTAGTAGGTAAAACAATAACCTAAGCTCCAAAACAAAATGAAATTGAAAACCTCTAGAGAGATAATCTGAATAAACTTAGGATAAATGGTGGGTGACCCAAGAACAGAATAAAAGAAACTAACTAATTTCACATCGAGACCATTAGAAAACGAATGAATTATTGACCAAAAATCCAACTTCAAAACTACCTAGTTTCGAATGCAATACTAAAATAGATCAATGAAGCTAATTGAAATTCATATCACAAAAAATTTTACAACTTATGACCAAATCAAACCCAAAAGACAGCAGGGAAAAAAACTTAATAACAAAAGAAATAAGCCAAATTTTATATGTTGTATGCTTAAAAGGGAAAAAACTATAGAAAAAAGATGGGTTACCACTGAAATTGCTCCAAATTTGGGTCAAACATCGGGGAGAGAGCCACTCTGAGAAATTCAGATATTCAAATTATGCTACAACAGAAAACCATATCATGAATGGATAGTGGATATCTCAACCCACTATCGCACATTCGAGGGACAGATTTATGACTTACGTTTGCTTCCTAATCCACTGAAAAATTTGGAGCATAGTTCATATTAGCATAGCGCATAGTTCATATTAGTGCCTACACCAACTGGCTGTTCAATGATTTCGAGTTCATACGGTGGATCACATAATAAAACATTTTTTGGCACATTCGGTGATTCCGCACCTTGGAATACTAAATCTTGACATTGACACTTATTTAACAACATCATCGTTTGTTTCCGGATCAAATGCTCTTTCATCTCTTTTAAACCATGAGACGAGTAAATGATACATTCTCAAGAATTAATCTTTAACATCATCTTCTTAAGTCTTTTTTTTTTCAGGAAAAAAAATCCTAAGAACCACGCATTTGGGATCCAAGTTTCACCCAATCACCTAGGTGCCACAACATCATACCTAATCACCTATCACAATTTCAAATTCTTAAGAATCCCATTTATTCCTTCTCCCTTCCATCCTCGTCTTGTTCTTCAAAGCACTAATCCTCCACCTATGCCTTTATATCGAAGCAAATCGGTTCCCTCTTATTGACCTTTATTTTTTCTATCATCACTACACAATCGCTAATTATTCTACGACTTATCGGCAATTCCGCCAAATTATAAACTAAATTCTCGATTATCCATCTCAATATCTTCCACAATTGTTCACCAATACATCCAATTTAGCTATATAATCGCTTCAAAATTAAAACTTTTCGCAATTACTCACCTCTTGGAGATAAAGGGAATATCAAAACGGGTCGAAACGACCATAAGCCCGGTTCGAGTAAGGTCACACATACTGAACACCTACCCCACAAAAGCGGGACAGCCGCCGTCTCCGGTGGGCTTCAGCCACCAGTCGCATCATCGACAGGAAACTCGAACCGGGATCGAGCGGTTTGGGCCGAAGAGCCGATGGTCGAGACGAACCGGCCGAGGGAGAGTCATTACGAGTAGACTCAGCGGTGACTCGGCGAAGGGGAGAGGAAGGAAGACTTTGGAGGGAGAACCAGGAGATGGTGGGTAGCGGGGATGACGTGGTTTTGGGGTTTGGCTTCGGGGTGAAAAGGTGGGAAAAATTGGCGGTCGTGGACTGGATGAAACGACTCGGATGGTTGGCGTTCCGATCTTCGCGGCTCCGTCGCCGGCTCCATGAGAGAGTGTGTGTGTGTACGTGTAGTGAAGATGTGGATGATAGAAGATGATACCCACGCATGGATTTTTCGGAAGGTTTATGAATTTTTAGTTTTATTGTGGCTTTGAGCACCGGCCCAGGAAGCGGTCGATGCACCCACACGAAGAGAGACCGGCGAATGAGAGAGTGAGAGGATGCGACAACCATGCCAACCGGTGAGTGTTCAAGGAAGGTCCGGGTGGTCATTGCTCAAACTAACCTTCCATCGGATTATCAATGCACCCACACGAAGATAAACTAGCGAATGGAGAGTAAGAGGATGCGGTAGCGACAGCCACGCCGACCAACCACCGGCCCGGAAGTCGGCCCTGGAAGAGATACCAGGTGAGCATGAGAAAGAGTGAGTGAGTGAGAGAGTGCAAATAGGAAAGATAGAAGAAGACGTGGAGGAGAGTAGTTACGAGAGAAAGTTGAAGAGACTAGAAATAGAGAGAGAAGGGGAGCGATTACACAAAAATAGAGTTGAGGGACAAAGAGAGAGAGACGGTCAAGAGGAGAGAGAGGGAGAGGTTAACAAAAACAAATTAACGAGTTGAGATTAATAAGATAAATTAATCAAAGGTTGAAAATTAGTTTTATCCCTACAACTAAGGGGAGAGAGGTCGACCTAACTTTTCTTTTATATATTAATAGATTCTCTTTATTTCTTTGATCTTATTGAAGATCATTTTGTAATATCACACTTGTTTTCTCTTTATTTTTTATCTCATTGAAGATCGTTTTGTAATATCTCACTATTTGCTGATAGGGGTGTGCAAAGTCGGTTAACCAAACTTTCGGTTAACCGAGATTTCGATTCGTCAAAACATCGAGCCGTAACCGAATCGAAATTTTCGGTTAACCGATTTTTGGTTCGACAAAAATTTGATCCAGTAATCGAACCGAAATAACCAGGTTAACCAAATATTCGGTTCGGTTAACCGGATTTTCTGATCGGTTAACGGTTAACCGTTAAAAATATAAAGAAAGAAGGGCTAAACCAAATCGTCGAATGACGACCGTTTACAATTTTCTAATGCATGAATTGCGGGTATCACAAATCTGGACAAACTAAAGCAAAATAAAAAAATTAACTAAATTACAAGCCGAGTATCACATATGAGAACCTCTTGTAGGATGAAGAAGCAAGGGCTAAACCAAAACGCCCAATGAGAATCTCATCAAAGCTAAACGTTGCAAACAGGACAACCGCTAGATCCGGATCTGTTGGGAAGGAAGCAACCACCGCGAACGCCGGACCGGGGATGGTCGGATTTGTCGCAAACACCGCAAACGCCGATGCGGAGAGGGTCCGTTGATGGGAGAAAGGAGAAAGAAAGGTGGGAAAGGAGATGGGACAAAGCAAACAACGAGAACGTCTTAGTCGATGGGAGAGAGTAGAGAGATAGGTGGGAGGATCTAGATCGACTCGACGGGAGAGAGCAAGAGAGGGGAGAAAGAGAGAGGTGGGAGATGTTGTCGTCAACGGCAGAGAGTAAGAGAAAGGAGAGAGAGAGGTTGTCGACGGCGAGCAAGCGAGAGCACGAGAGAGGAGAGAGGGGGTCTCGGGAGAAATTGAAAGGTCGAGGCACTAGGGTTAACATAAGAGACTATTTATACTCTCAATTTATTATTTTTTTAAATGTTGGGTTCGTTTTAGTTAACCGATTTTTCAATAATTATGAACCGAAACCGAACCGTGAACCGAAAATAATTTTCGGTTCGGTTAACCGAACCGATTTTTTGAAAAATATGTTCGGTTAACCGCTTTTTGGTTCGGTTTTCAGGTCGGTTTTCCGGTTTCGGTTTTTACGCACACCCCTATTTGCTTGAACATGTTTTTTCGAGTATGGATATTCCACATTAAATTTAGGTGTCCATTGATTCCTATTTTTGCGTAAAGGTCTCAAATATTAACATCTTAGTTATTTGCCTCTGTTGCAAATCAGCTCGATGTTAATTATTTGCTTATCCTAACACCAACCTCGGTACCAATTGACCTCTTGGCTCACCGAGTAGTCCCTAGTTACTTGTAGATGTGTTCATGCACAAATTATATCCTAATGTTTAGTTTTTTTAAAATGAGCCATAAAAGACAACGTAATATAATGAGGGAATGAAAAATTAAACTTAAAACCTAATATACTCAAGATCTCAATCTTAATCACTAGGTTAAAATTTGTTGAGTACCATAACCTCGACTATGGAACCACAACATTGTCAAAGTAGTGGCTCGGCATAGTGGCCGATCACCTCATTTCCTCCTCACCTCCCCCGATCCTAGGGGTTGAGGAAATTGTGTGGGAGGGGATTGTGAAGGGTTTTGACACCCCCTCCCCAATCCCCGGCCCATCTAAACCTTTTGGGCTTTCCCCGAGATAGGGGGCCCAGAAAGTGACATGCTTTCTAGAAAAATGGAACCATAATATTCTTTTTAACGAGTTGAAAATAGCCAATTAGTTTCTCATAACAATTACCCGAGCTAGGATCGGTATTATTATTGTAGTACACGTCCATGAAGCATTGTTTATGATGGTCCAGTAATAACCATTGTTGTTTTATGAAAGGTTGATTGATGTAGAGTTAAATGTGGGTGGGTTACATAAAACATCCTCGAGAAAATTTTCTATATTAACATATACTTTTAAGGCTCTATTTGGACCTAAGAAAATAGTTTGGAAAAGAAAAAAATTAGAAAATTACTTTTTTTTTCTTTGTTTGGATTAAAGAAAAGAGATAAAAAAATTAAAAGGAAAATATGGGAAAAATTTGGGGAAAATTAGTGTAAAAGATTTTCTCTACAAAAGCGCAAGGAAAATGGTTGGAAAATGAAAGAGGGCCTCCTTCCGAGCCCTTCCCTCTCACACTTCGCTCAGCTCACCTCTCTCGGGTTCTCTTCATCTCGGTCCACCGACGCTCTTCTCCGCTGGCGTTCTTCTCCATCGGAGTTCAGGAGGGCCTCCCCGAGCCCCTTGCCTCTCACTCTTCGCTTTCCTACGGATCTCCTCTCCTCGGGCTCTCATCTCCTCGCGCTATTCTATGCCGGTGTTCTTCGCTGCCATTGATCTCTCTTCTTCAGCAATGATTTCTCTCCTCCGGTAAATCTATATCTCTCCCCGGTAATCCATCCCCTTCTCATATGTTGAAAACTAAGGTTTTAGGGTTCAATCTGGATTCAAGCGTTTTTTGTTTCATTTGGACAAATTATATTAATTAGTGGGCACTTGATGTTGTGTGTTTGTGATGGAATGGACTTATCCATCTGGGTTTGAAATTTTTGGGTCAAGTGTTGTTCTTCTTGATTTATTGTTTCATGGTTTTTATTTTTCATTACTTAGTTGCTACCTTTGCTTCCAGTTTCAATTATCGGCTACTCTTGCTCCGAGTTCATTGTGCCTTGCAATTGAGCTTCTATTATGTTTTAATAGTAATATTTCTCAGTGTTTGACTATGGATCTTCCAAAACTTGACAGAAGTAGACCTAAATTCAGTAGTAGTACCAGTGACAAAATCCTTGGTATAATTTGGGGTTGAAGTTTCACTGCTTGGCTTTAATTGTTATATGATTGCTCTGTTGGTGCCAGTATGAGTGTTACAGGATACACTTTCTTATATGGAGTTGATTAGATGTGTAGGGAGGTTTGTTTTGTGTTATGTTTCTATTCTAGTGAGCATTCGTGGGACTTGTTTGTTGCCCCTTTGGATCTTGAGAGGGACGTAAAATTCTTTATCTTGGGCAGTTTATTAGTATGTCATTTACTTGCATTCTGCACTGCAGGGGTGAAATTCTTCATCATAGTAATTAATCCTCCCTTTTTGTAGTATAATTAATCCAAAGTAATCAATCCCCCCAAAAAAACTCTAATTGTTGATAAATCTTGGTTTACATTACTTTTCAATTTTCAGTTGAGGTGATATGAGGGTTTTAATTATATTTTCGTGTGCTATAGTTTTGGTGATAATTCATGTGCTTTTGTAATTTAATCATCAATGGCATCAAACAAAATGAGAAACACTTCACTTCCTCATGCAAATCGTCCCATGTTTGTGACATGATTCTATCTATAATTTTGTTTCTAATGTTTTCTTGGGTTAATAGATTGACGGTCTAAGCAATATGTCACAAATGAAGGTCTATCAAGCTCTTTCTGCAGATTCCATTTCAGCTAGAGTTTTCCTTGCCTGCCAAGTGCTCATCATGCATTATGGTTGAAAGTGAAATTTGGCAATGATGTTATCTAAATTGTTAGCATCTTATTTGTCATAAGTTGTAAATTTTGTGTTTGATTTTTGAAATGTTTGAAGAGATGATGGATAATATGATGTTACTTTTGAGATTGTTGGGGATATAACTCTAACATTTGATTTTTAGCTCCTTGTCAAATTTGATTTTTGATGACAATGTTAGAAACAATTATGACCTTCTTGTCAAATTTGATTTTTGACTTTTTCAACGTGATGGTAATTTCTTATTGATTATTGTATATTACAACTGATTGATTTAGTTATGGTTAACTTACATCACCGATATGAGCACTTACATACAATAGTTTAATAAAATTAAAAACTCACTAGGTTAGGTTTTTTTTTTCAAATCAATTTTCTACTTCCAAATAATGGAAAAAATATTAGTTGAAAAATCAAACTTTTTTCTTGTATTTTTCTCTAATCCAAACAAGGGAAAAAAATAAATTTCTCTCAACTTTTTTCCTTCGTCATTTTTTTCCTCTGAATTTTCTTTCCAACCTACTTTCCTAGGTTCAAATAAAGCCTAAAAGTTTGGAGGATCTGATTTTCACCAAAGAGGAAAGAGATTAGATAGCTCTTCAACATCTCCCACTTTCAACTTTTTATTGACAACAAGATCACAACCTTCTCCACATTACTTGACTAATTGAATTTGCAATGAGCTTCTAAATATGTATTTAACATTTAAAAGAAAAAAAAAATAGTATCATCAAACTTTACCCAGTAAATGTAAAAAAAAAAAAAAAATTTACAGTCGAGTTGATTCAAATGCGCTCACGTCCTTGGATCAGCAAACTCCTGCTTGGCTCAGAAAATGAGTATATATATCCCAAACAATACAGAAGCCCAATCCAACCAATTTTCACGAACCTGCTTTCACATCAACTGAAATTACTTTTCTAAATTAGCCTACTATATCCTCTCATTGACCCCAAAAACTGGGGAGGGAGACTGCATATTGTCATTGAATCAAGGGTGGATCGAAATAATTCACCTGACACTACCGGTTGAGAATGGTGCAGATCCCTTGGCTTATCTTAGTCACAACCATAGATATCAGGGAAAAATGGTGATATTATGCATCATGCTTTTGCCACCTCCTGGATATGTTGTGAATGGCTTTTACCGGGCGGAACGAAGATTAAATCATCCCAGCCTGAATTCTTCTCACTTTTCTGCATTTACAAGCTAAAACTCTATGAGTGATTAGTGTTCATATCTCACTAGCAAAGAAATAGGGGTTTACTTTGGGAATTTTGCTACTATCCCACCCTTTTTTGTTGGGGGGGTGGGGTGTTGTGCGGGGGTTGCAGGTTGCAAAGAACTATCTTTTTACCTCCATTTTCTTCAAGACATCTTCCAAACTTCCCACCTGTGTACGGGATAGCAATCAATACCATTAAACTATCACATGACTACCAGCAGCCAATACAGTTAAACATGGAAAAGGATCTTATGTAGATGTTAGAATAAATAAGTGATCTTCATGAGCAAACATATAGCATTCCTCACTCTGGTGGGAATAACAACAGTTCTAGTAGAATTAGTCGTTCAATACAAAGTAAAAACACAGCAAACAAAAGAAATGTCATTTTAGTGGTAAAACTCCAATCCAAACCTTATAATTCTACGATCCAAAGAATGTCTATTGGTTCTAATATCGTTAGAATCTTAAGTTGCTAATGGAATTTTAAAAATGAAAAGTAGGACCATAATAAGATCCAACACAGAGATCCACCCCCTACATCAACTTCATTACATAACCTAATACATAATCAAATTTGAGTGTATATTAACAACACAACACTTTATAACAATATGTTCACAAGATATGGTTACATTTTAAGTCCCAGTTTCTTTATGAATGTCTACTAAGATTTTTCTCCTTATCGAGATAATTTTCACGCTATTAAACACAATATAGAATCTTACAATCTTTGATACAATTCCATGATTCTGATCCTAGGGGCCTGTACCAACCCCAGTTAGGATCCTGATCCTAACAGCCTTTCTCGCCACTATATTAAACCATTAAAGGCCAAGCTTCAGAAATCAGGATTTAGTGTAAACTACAGTGCATAATCCAGACAGGTTGAAGCGACAAAAGTGCAGCGGACACCAAGTCATAGTGAGTATCCAGCGCACACACAAAAACGAAAAAAGGTCAAACATGAGAAGGGAGGGCGTCAAACCAGATGCATAAAGCATGCAAAATAAACCTCAATATATGATATGCTGATTGCAACAGTGAATCAGAAGGTCATCTTGTCACAAGAACCCTAATGCAGCAATCAACAAGGGAGGCTGAAATTCAAGCTAAGGGAATTTGCAATCAATTGTGTGTTGGTTGACTTTCTTCTACAGCCAAAGCCAAAACAAAGAAATGTCAATTAATGACTAATTAGTCACTACAATAGCTCCAAGATTCAACAGGAACAGCATTTAACAAAATAAACCCTTTTTTAGTTGCTAATTTAATAAATTTATAAGTATCTTTACAAGATAATATAGACATTTCCTTTATTCAGAGAAAGATTCAAGTGGCTTATGAAAATTCAGCAGTCGGATTCAGAATCAGCAAGGGCACAGCATTAGTGAAATTTCCTGCATTGTGAATGAAACAAAGCAGTAGTTCTGTGAACCACTTAGGCAAAAAGGAATTGTCAAGGAGCATACTTGCTTCTTTAGGGAACAAGAATTCTTGCAACTGCTTCTATGTTCATCAATTCTCAAGACGGAAAAAAGCTACAAAAGAGGTTGGAAATGTAGAGAAGCTCACAGATAATGCTTAGAAGGGAGAGATCATAAGAGCAACTGATGTTGCAGCCATGCGCTACACATGGCAGCAAAGGATAAACGTGATTTTAGAAAAGGTGTAGAGACAATGCACACTTTATTGGCCAGGGTTTTAAGAATTCTAAACAATATAAGACTTTTCAGAATTTCATTGGATGTAACCAGATTTTCTTTTGTTTCATTTATATAATTTTAAGAATTAAACAGCTAAAGAAACTACCCGAAGGGAATCTAAGGCCAGAGGTGAGCAGGTAGAGGGCAGGGCAGAGAGCATCCTTTACAGAAATCAAATCATGTATTCCTGGACAGTCCACGTAAAACAGAAATTAGTTAAAAAAGTTACATTAATGCTTAAAGAACCATACCATTATGTGCTGAGAAAGTCCTCGTGATGATCTTAGAGATAGTTCTTTCTCTATATCTTCCTGAATTGGCAAAGCATGAACATCAGTAAGTTCAGAATAAGCTTATGGCATTCAGCGGAAAGATCTATGTAGCAGAGTCTTTAAAAGGAAGTGAAACAAAATGACCTTCCGGAAATATATAGGGCAGTAACGCTTGTTTTTCTTCTTTATGACCAGCAGATCTGACTGAAAACACGACACCAGGCGATGATCCAGAAAAGATATTAGCTTAATTTACTAATGCATAAAAATAAATTAGATCACAACTCACAGGTACATAAGAAAATAAATCAAGTCTTTTACAGACAATAGAGGTGGTCGTTTGGTCAGCCGAGGGATCAGGTCTGTGCTGGTCTGTCACCCAAAATATAATGGGCCAAACCAAGCTGGCACAGAAACGAACCTGTGGCTCTGTTCTGCCCAGAACAAGGCATGACCCGGCCCATTAAAATGGCCCAGTTTGGAGTTTGGACCAGCCCAACCAAGTCAAGCCTAGCATTTGAGATCCAAGTTTTTCCTGAAATGGTAGAGAAATTTGACTCTGCTATTCCATGATAAATTGACTTACGAGGCCAGACAGCTAAATTTATTAATTTTTTTATTCTAGGGGATAGGGAGGAGATGGAGGGAACCTGTACAAGCTCTATGTAAATACTACCAGCCTTCAGTTGCCACACCTTCCCCCCAACCAAAATGAAAAAAATAGAAGGGCCCTTCAAATCTTAACCATTTACTGACAATTTTAGTTAGCCTCTTTACATTTTATTTCTATTAATTACATTTCTAAATGGCAACTCCTTGCAGGCTGATGCTAAGATGGATGGCACTGCTTTCAGGGGAAGCCCTTATTAATTACATTTCTAAACTACAAGTTATATCGTGATTCCGGGTCCATAGAGCAGGGTCACAAAAGACAAAAAAAAGTTTTTCTTTTTTACATCCTACCCCCCAAAAAAAACAAAAAAAAACACAAGCACATGTTCCCCACCCCCAATGTTGATGTTGCTGTCACCATAGACCTGGGTCCACAATATAAGCACTGTTTCTAAACAGCTAGAGTATGAATTCACAGGAGGAAACTCGCTCATGGGTTAGGGGTTACATCTGAAGAGTCCTCGTTCCAAAATCCAAACCAAGTAAGCAGCTTAAATGCCAGGAGGGATGTGCAATAGGGACAGCAAGGATGATCAAGTACTTGAAGAAGCATCACAGTAAGAAGATGGATAAACCTTTACCAGCCAGCCAAACTCAAATATCCAAATACACAACCATGATGCATGAGGATACCTCTTAAATGAACCAGCAGATTACAATAGAAGATTTCAGAGGGTATATTCATCTTGAAAAACACCTTTTGTTATGTCTGAATTCTGAAACACTATCATTTATTAGCTGCTGAACATTGCAAACAATCTGCTGGTGGCTGCTGAACATCCCAAAAATCTACAACAGGTTGCAATTATCTCAAACAAATCATCCCAAAAATATCAGCCAGTAAAGCCAATCTAGTGGCATAGGAAGCTTTGTTCTATTGTCAAGTTTCCGAACATTGCTCTCAGAGGGCCTAAGAGTCTAATTGATGTGCTATAGCACCAATACATTTAGCTAACTATAGAGAAGGAATGGAAAGTAGAAGGCATTCACGATAAGTAAAACTAAAGAAAACTCCCAGGTCACATATATCCTGTTCATGATGGTACTTACTTCTTTTGACCCCTTTCATGGAAAGTTCTAAGGCAAGGGAAATAAACAGAAGACAACATAGTCCATGCTACAGCCACACTGGATGCTGGGGCAGGGGGACTATTTCTTTGCATTCTCTGTATGGGATGTTTTCATTTGCTGCTGCATTCTGCTAGGCTACAGCCACACTTCTAACTATTCTGACCCATGCATCTAACTAGCATACTTGGCTTGTCAAAAGGTTGTACAAGTTATCCCTCATGTCATTTTCTGGAGGATCTGGAAAGAAGCAAATAGAAAAGCCTTTGCTGCTGTGGAAAAACATCTTCAATGTGTCAAGGACAAATGGGTTAAGACATCATGTTCTGGGACAGCTGGGCCTTTTCTCCTCTCAGTTAGAACTTTAAGATTTTGCAGATAGTATTGGGAGATACAGAGTCGCTACCTCTGCATCTACCTTCTTAATTTGTCTGTTTATCAATATACGACTTTCTTGTCCAAAAAAATAGGAAAAAACAGATGTTCACCCAAAGACTGCTTATACCACTTAATCAATCCCCATGGTCCACATATGATGAAGTTGCTGAGTTGATAATACATTGAATTTCAGGCTGAACATATAATTCAGTTTCCTAGAATCTTTGTTTCTTTCTTTCACATTTGGAGTACAATAAACCTCCATGGCTCCACATCTATCTCCTACAGTATTATCTCTCATCTTGTGATCGTCATATCACACAAATTCAAGAGATTAAATGATGATTCTAAAAGAAGCCCACTGTACTGAATTTGCTATTTTGCACAACAATGATAACAGCACTCAGGGGGAGCAAAGGGAGCGTATTTACTAAAGTTAAAAGTCTACAACAGTTTAGAACGTGCACAACCCTGCTGCTACTGACAGCACTCTTATTAGGGTTTTCAGCCATGAATTTTGCTAGAGAGAGGTCATGTCCTCCCCTACACTTAGCCTGTAAACACTTCCAGTTTTTGGCTATACGAAATTATAAATTTACATTTTTCCCATAATTTAAGGGACAACAGTTCTTTAAAGAGTTTAAGATAGCCTATGATGATTATCCATCCTCATTTATCTGCATGAGTTAGGCTTAACATTCAAATCTCAACGCAATTTTCAAGTGATTCTTGCTCTGTGCAGATGAATAAATTTTTAAGTGATTGTTTTTTATTAGTATATAAGAAAGGATAACTAACATAGTTTGTTAACCAGAAAGAGACAGAAACTGAAAGTAAACTAACAAACCTGAAATACAGGAACTCCGTCAAACCCACTTTTGGCATCTGAAGCTTTTAACTGAAACAGGAAAATACACATATATTGAGAACCTAGTTAGAATTAAATATGTATAGAAATCTATGTAAGGCACATTAGGATAAAAAGATTACTTTGCAGCTTTTCACAAGCCATAGTCATGAGCGACGCTACTTACACTCTTCATTCTCTCTGAAGTACCCATGTCGGCCACACAGCACTCGGACATGAGTATAGACACTCGACACTTCATTTTAGACCAAAAATGTACAAAACTTTTTAAAAAATGCTTAAGTCCGACACAACATCCTTGTCGGACTTCAACATGGGTATGACGAGTCCGAGCAACATAGTTTGAAAGATCAAATTTTATAATTTTCTCTCTGAATACTCACATGATAACAACATGACAATAGTCATCTGGTTCGGAAGCAATGACTTCATAGCCTACTTTGCCCACATAAACACTTTAGGATTCCAAACTTCATGAACAAGATTCACCCATTATTATTCATAAAAAGGGTTAGCTCACCTCCAATGCATTCTTTATTTGAACAGGATCAGGCAGGAAGCGGAATGCAATTCCTTCAACTTTCAACATGTATACCTACAAGTTCAGAGGATCAAAGTGTTGTTAAAATAGGAAGGAGAGGAACCATTTTCATCTCAAATGAGCAAATATAGATAAAGTAAAATAACAAACATAATCTTCATTTCCTTTCTTAATTGCTAACCATACAAAGGAAAATTATAGTTGTTTCATTTTGATTCCTTCTTATGATACCAAGTAAAACAGATGTGCTAATGCCTTTCTTCTCACTCCTTGTCCTCTTAGAAAAACCAAACAACCTTGTAGTTAAACTGAGAACACAAAATAGAATGAAAAATATCTATGGTGATTATTATCTCTAATTGTCCAATCAACCACTACCTATACTAATTCCACTCCACCAAGGATTTGAGATAGATTACATAAATTATTATAAATTAAAATACTTAGTCGATCAAAGCATCAATGCATTGATACATATAACAAGCAAAACAAAAAATGATTGCGATTACACAATTCACCTGGTCAAGCGTGATTGGAACAATCTTCGCCTGACTCCTAAGCTCCTTCCTCCTCGACTGAACCTGAAATTCAAACCTTCAATTGCATTAACTATCAGAAACAGAGCAAGCGAGAGAGAGAGAGAGAGAGAGAGAGAGAGAACCTGAGCAAGAAAAACCTCGGCATCCTCGCGGCGAAAGCAAAGCAAGCTGATAGACTTAGTGCCATTGTTAGGGTCAGAAATGAGGACAAACTCATTGTTGGTGTTGCTGACGGTATACACCGAAGTTCCAGCGAGGGTTCTGGCGACATGGTCGGAGCTCAAAGCGACGTCGTAGAGATGCTTCGCTTGGCCCAGGGAGGCGAACGGCAAAGTGAGAGGAGAAAAGAGAGACATCGGCGAGGGGCGCACAGGCATCTTGGCCGGCGCCGGAGGCCATCCAGAAATTAGGGTTCCGGCGAAGCGGCGGCCGTCGTCGAGGCGAGTGGTGAGTTCGGAGCCGAGTTTGTGGAGGTGGTGGTGGAGAAAGGTGGAGAAGGATAGGAGGGGTTGGCGGGCCCACTTGGTTTGGGTTTGGGAGACTCCATTGTTGTTTTGGTTTTTAGCGCCGAGTCTGGAGTATCCATCTAATGTTGCTTCACAGTTGAATTTTATACTCAATCCTGTTGATAACCGGACTCCTGTAGGGCTGAGCGGACCGGGTATCCGGTCCTTTTGGACCCGGTCCCAGATTCAGTTAGAATCGGGTTTAAAATTTGGACCCAGTTTTAGACCCGATTAAAACCGCATCTGAAAATTGGAACATAATTTCAGACCCACTGGAAATCGGATCTGGGATCGGGTACCTGATTTATTTTTGTGACTTTTTGCTTCTTAATTTTTGTTAAAATTTTTGGCCTATAATTGATAATTATCAAATATTTCCAATCAACTCAATGTAATAATACAGAACATACAACAGTGTAATTATGACTATTGTAAAAAGCCTTACATTAACAATCAAACAAAAAGTCACAAATTCACATGCAACACAAATATCAAATTACAATTTTAAACCTTAAAACATTATGGAAAAAAAAAACCTATAGAAAAAATATTAAATCCAACATTGGCATAAATAGAGAGTTTCAAATTCAATATTAACAATTAAAGAGGAAAAAATAGATCGGTATACGGGGTGCCGATTCGGATCCCGATACTAGTTTAAATTTTCACTACTTGATCCTAGACTCGATTTCAATCGGGTCTAATTGGACCTGGTCTCGGACTCGGTTCAACGAGGATCTAAATAGGGTCCGGGTCTAAAATCGGGTACCGGTTCCACTCTGCTCGACCCTACTCGACCTCCACTTTCGGATTTATTTTCAACTACTTTTCTTTTTATCAAGGCTACATTGTGCCGGTGTATTTGTATAAGTAATCTTTTAAAATTGTCTGTCATAATAAAGTAATGTAATATATTCATACTTATGTACAAGTAATCTTTTAAAATTGTCATTATAATAAAGTAATGTAATATATTCATACTTATTCGAAATTATAATATATTCATACTTATTCGAAATTATTTTTACCTTGTTCACAATCAAAATTGATAGTATTAGACCAACTTATATCCGCTTGATAGTAAGCAAAAAACTACACGGAGGTATCTTAAGGTGTGATGTAACTATTCAAACGCCCTCGGGTAAGAAAAACTACTCCTAGGTACTCTTCCATTTGGTGTAATATTTTTTGTGCCCTATTTTCAACCCACAAAGTTACCGGACTTATAAAAAGTCTATTTTACTCTTAATGAGATCTATAAAAGTTAACCAAACAACCTTAAAATATTTTCGCAACATGCATTCACTATAAAATTCAAAACATAAAAAAATTATAAGTTTATCTTGTTAGATAGGAAAAAAGTAAATAATCGATATGTTAGTTATTGAAAGTAGGGGTAAAATTTGTATTCAATAAAAAATTTGAATTTCATTCTCAACTTATAAGAAGTACGACGTCAACGTTGAAAATGGATTGCATAAAACGTTACATCAAAGGGAAAGGTACTTTTGAGTAGTTTTTCATGCCTAAGGGCTTTTAAACAGTTATACTATACCTTAGGATACCTTTGCGTAATTTTTTTTTTTAAAGATACTCTTGAATTTTTTTTTAACGTATAAGGAACGTTTAAATAGTTACATCATACTTTAGGATATCTCCATGTAATTTTTTTTACAAAGAAAAGAGTACCTAGGAATAGTTTTTTTGAAATTTTTTTATAATTGAGAGGATTTTGGATAGTTACACTAAACCTTAGGGAGTAAAGTCATATTTTCTTTTATCTTTAAATTTATAACTCCTTAGTGTTTGCAGTTTTTTATAACTAATCTTACAATTAGTTTACATTTACTTAGAATTTTTACAATTACTTAAAATCTACAACCAATGCTTATAGCTTTAAATAACACCACATGACAAAAGTTTTGGTAGAGAATAGGAGCCTAACAGACCAAGACTAAAAAATCTCACACGAAAGCAGGGAAAGAAGTTTCATTCAACTCATTCAACTAAGGCCCCAGAAACAACCCTATAGAATTAAAGTGTTCTTCCTCTGTAACAGCAGGGGTAATCCTATACAACTTCCCTCGGGGGAAGACTTGGTGAATATCCCTATATCCACTAGAGAAGACAGCGGTGATGCAAAGATTTTCAATCTACTAATTCAATTGTTTGCTAAGCTTACCTTTCATGTTCTCCTCACCTAAACAAATCTCTACATATCTTTGAAGGAGTTCTCTACTCCTTTTGGGAAGACAATAAAATGAAGTGTAAAAGAAGCGGAACCATGAGAGAAAGTTTAGGGAGAGATAGCTTCTCAACCTACAATGGGCAGGAAGAAGAAAGCCTGGATCTCTAAGCAATCAACTCCATTAATAACTGCGAAAGAGGATATTGCATCTGAAGAAGAATATTGGGCATCATCTCTGATCTGCAAAATATTGGGAGCTAACCCACCGCTTGCAGTTATGGAAGGTTATTTGGTAAGGATTTGGGGATGGAACTCCATTGACAAAGTGGTAAGGAAGGAGAATGGTACGTATCTAGTAAGATTTCATGCTGTTCTAGATAGAGATAATGCATTGAAGCAGAATATCTACTATTTTAACAAAAAGCCAATGATTGTGAGGGAATGGGGTTTGGGGGATGATTTGGACATGGATATTACATCAGTCCCTATATGGGTTCAATTTCCAAAACTGCATCCCAAATTTTGGAGAGTAGATGGCTTGAGTAAAATGGCTAGTCTGGTAGGAATTCCTTTTATTGCAGACATATTAACAGCTAAAAAGGATGATTGAACTTTGCTAGAGTGCTTATAGATGTAGATATAACAAAGCCCCTTTGTGAAGAAATAGTCTCTGTGGATGAAAAAGATGAGATAGTGGTTCAGGATGTGAAATTTAAATGGATTCCAGAGAGATGTTCTAAATATAATATGTATGGTCATGCTGAGGAAACATGCAGGAAAGACATTAAAAAGGTATGGAGACAAAAACAAAACCCGAGTAAAGAAACATCAACTCATGAAGCTTTGCAAGATCAGACTGAAGCTATAGTGACACACATTGTGGATATAGACAGAGGGACTGGTCAGGGGAGTATTGTTACTGGAGTGAACCCATTTTCTAACTTGCAGGAAGATACTAAAGAAGGTGTTGAGGGACAAAACATTGAAGAGGCAGTAGAACACCCTATGCAGATCCTAGGGTTAGAGAATGGATAACATATTGATCTGGAATATTAGAGGGATAAATGGTCCCTGTAAGCAAGAAGAGATAAAACTCTTTTCGCAGAATAAAGAAATCAAGCTTGTGGGGTTGTTACAAACAAAAGTGGTTGCAGCATATGTGACAAATGTGGCTGAGAAGATTTGTGTTGGATGGAAATACATTACAAATGCAACAGTGAATATGAGAAGTAGGATTTGGCTAGTATGGCAAGCTAATTATTTTGAAGCTTCACTAATTATTATGACTGATCAGGTGATTAATACTTACGTCAAGCATATTACTACACAGGCAGAGTTTACTTTGTCTTTTGTGTATGCTTCTAATAATGATGGGGATGGAAAATCCCTATGGGCTTCCTTGGAGGAGATGAAACCTATTGTTAAGGAATGAATTATAGCTGGAGATTTCAATTGTATACTAGATGAAATGGACAGAATTGGAGGGGCTAATGTACACTACAATGAAGTATTGGACTTTTAGCAGTGCATGGAAAGTTGTCAAGTGTAGGAAATGAAGTTTCAAGGCAATTTTTACACTTGGACGAATAAGCTGAACATGGAAAATAGAGTGTTTACTCATTTGGATAGGGTTTTTCATAAATGAGCAGTGGATGGACTCTTTCCCCAACATGGATTGCACAACTCTACCAGGGGTATTTCTGACCATTGTTATTTATTGATCAGTGATCATCATATCTCTCAGAAAAGGTCACCATCCCGGTTCTGCAATAAGTGGTGCTTAAATGAGAAATTCTTAACTATGGTGAAGACCTGCCGGCAATATACCTGTAGAGGTACTTTAATGTATTAGGTCATGCAAATGAGAAGGTTAGAGGATGATCTTAGATCCTTGCACAATGAGGAATATAAAGGCTTTGTGCATAAAATTGAAGTAGCTAGACAAGAGCTAATTGATATACAGTCCAAGAGTTTTTCTGGCCAGAGGGATGACAATCTTTATGAGGATGAAAAGCGAGCAATGAACACTCTAATTAGCCTGAAAGTAGCTGATACTGCAATGAAAAACCACAAAAGTAAGATGAGATGGCTAAAAGAGGGAGACAGAAATACCTCATTCTTTCATGTTGTGATCAAACAGAGACAATAAAAAAGCATAATTCTATCTGTAACTACAACAACATAGCAAGTTACATACGAGCTGAGGAGATTGAGAAGATATTGATTCATTACTTTTAGGAGATGTAGACAACAAAGTCTTCAAGAGATATTACTTAGACCCTTCTACAGCTGAGAAACATTATCACCACAGAGTAAAAAGAAGTATTACTTAGACCCTTTGATAAGCTAGATATTCATAATGCTTTTAAGGCAATGACTGCATAAAATGTCATGGACCTGATGGATTTAGTAATAAATTTTTCGCTAGTTGTTGGGAGATCATTGGGGAGGATATGAGCAAGGCCATTCTCGACTTCTTTAGTAATGGGAGACTGCTGAAGCAGCTGAATGCAACTGCTATTACATTGGTACCAAAAATGGAGTCTCCACAATCACCACCTGACTATAAACCTATTTCATGTAGCAATACCATGTACAAGGCTATTTCTAAGATGATTTGTGGCAAGCTTAAACAGGGTTTGCCTCATATAATCATGGAGAATGTCATGATAGCCTTAGACCTAGTCAGACACTATAAAAGAACACATATCTATCCTAGGTGCATCATAAAAATAAATATTCGAAAAGTGTATGATACAATTGATTGGAGATTCATTAAGGAGATGATGCTTGGATTAGGCTTTCCTAGTCAGTGTGTACAATGGATAGCTGAATGCATATCTACAGCCTCCTCACCAAACTACAACGGTGGGCTGCATGGTTTCTTTCAAACTAGTCGTGGACTAAGACAAGGGGATCCAGCCTCCCCCCATTTGTCAAAGGCATGGAGTATTTGTCGAGAAGCTTGAGGAATATAATCAATGATGCTAGGTTCCATTTTCATCCTGGATGCAAGGCTACACAACTGACCATTTGATATTTGCAGATGATATTTTGGTGTTTTGTAAAGCAAACATACATTCAATTAGCTGTGTTATGGATGCTATAAATCACTTCACTGCAGTATCAGGTCTGGAGGCAAATCCCCAAAAATCTCAAATATATATTGCTGTGGTTAATGCAGAAACAGGTTTTTCAAAAGGGAATTGCCTGTGAGATACCTTAGGGTCCCTCTAAAGCTTGGAAAACTCAATGAGAATGACTGCCGACAACTAGCACCAAAAATCACTGCAAAAATCAGATTATGAGGTACGAGGAAGCTTAGCTATGCAAGAAAAACTTAGCTAATAAATTCAACGCTACTTAGTATGCATATATACTGGAGCTCTCTGTTTATTTTGCCAACAACGGTGACAAAATTGGTGGAGAAAATATGTAGAGATTACCTATGGGGCAGTGAGGAAGGTAAAAGGAAGATTAGACCTGTAGCTTGGGAGGAGATATGCATCCCTTATAGTCAAGGAGGTTTGTGAATAAAAATAAGTAGGGACTGGAAGAAGGCCTTGGTGGCCAAACAACTTTGGTTCATCATGGACAGAAAGGACTGCTTGTGGGTAAAGTTGGTGCATAATATCTATATAAAAAACCAACAAGTGGATACCATGGCCTACAAACCTGAATTTAGTTGGTACTTCAAAAGAATATTGAAGTTGACGAAGTGTATTGGTAACTGGGTTGATATACAGAGCCACATATGGAGACCAGTTTAGCAAAACAAATTCAACGTAAGAACAACCTATGAACTACTGCACGCTAGGCCGGAAGTGAAATGGTGGAAATTTGCGTAGCACAAATTGACCTTACCAAAGCACTCTTACTGCCTCTAGATGGTATTAAAAAGGAGGATAATAACACGAGATAGATTGAGCAAATGGATCACAATTGATGACAGATCATGCAGCTTATGTGGGGATGAGGAGAGTATGGATCACCTCTTTTTGTAATGCCCATTTGCACAGGAAATCCTTAATGGATTAACTACGGTGGACCTCAGTATAGACTGGAGGAATGAGTGGAATGCATGGCTAACAAGTACTGCATTATCTCAGTAAAAAATAACAATCCTAGCGCCCCTAATAACAGCAGTGGTTTACTCAGTATGAAGGGAGAGGAATTAGAGAATTTTTCAAGACAAAAATACATTAGCACACAAATTGTAGAAAATATCAAAGGAGCGATAAGAAGTCAATTGATACATAGAAAAGGAGCATACAAAACTTGGCTAGATAGAATCTAAAAGTTTGCTTTATAAGTCTTTGGGTATGCCCAAAGTATTGATGTAAATATTGATTAAGTAAATGATGAAGTGTTTACCTTTCTACCCAAAAAAAGAAAAAAAGGAGGAAGAATAAGGAGTAAAAATAAAGGAGAGTAAATAATTCTATTCATGTTTGGGAGTTTAATCAGTAGTAAAGATAAAGAGACTTTTTTTTAAGAGGGAGGAAGGGCAAAAAGATGGGTTGTCAGCCTAAAAATCATCTTTTTTTTCGATTAAGCAGTTGAAAGTAAAGAACTTAAAATATAATACAAGTTAAAGATCAATACTCAAATAAAAAAAACCATTAGTTAAATATTCTATCTAAACTGTTAAAAAAAAAACATCTTATTAAGTACTAGTAAGAACGACCAAGCAACGCGTGATACATCCTTAGACAAAATAGGAGACGAAGAGGGGTTGTCATGAGTTACAAATAGAATGTTTAGGGTCGCACTTAAGCGTCAACTGCTCCCTATAACAGCGAGCCCTTGATTACTCTCCTACCATTGTCAAAAAATCTATTATTGCCTTCTGCGGCACCAACAGTAGGATTCCTCAACAGTTTTCCATCGTCAAAGAATCTATTATCGCGTCAAGTAGGTCAACAATTTTGGCCCCGAACATCCCCGCTCGCAGCTTTAAAAAGCCTCTTAACAAATACAATTGGCTTGGCAGGATATTAAAACATCACAAAAATTGCTGTACTTCCTCGTTACCAATCCAATAAAGATATACACTGATAATTATGTTTTTTCTATATAATTTCTGGCACGAGCAATATTGACAGTCGAACAGAGCAAGCAGTCTTTAACAAATTGAATATAAATGAATGATCATGTAAACAATTACATCATTTTGAGTTTTTCCATTTGATTGACAGGAACGAGTGTTCCCAGCTTACCCTGTACAAATCCTTCCATTCGCTACTTTTTTCTCGGCCCATCTTTTCTCTTCCCCCCAAACTCTCAGCTGCTGAAGTGGGTGTGGACTGGGGGAAAAGAATCGTTAAGAGAGGTTACGATACAGCGCTCTGTACAAGAAGACCCAAGGCTGAAATCGCAGAACATAAAGTTGTGCTTCTTCAGTTTCTCCTCTCACTCATAGCAGCCAGCAGTGTACTGTCATATTCTGGCAGAGCCTTGGCATGAAACATAATCATTTTCAACTAAGACCTGCATCCATTCAATCTTTCTGTTAGTCAATCCAATCAGATGTCTTTCTTTCCTCCATGCTCTACACCCCCCCAAAAAAAAAAAGAAAATGAAAAAGAAAAAAGTTGTTCACCAGGATTATGAGTTACATTGCAGTATTGGGGAACAAATATATGCACAGAATTTATGAAAATCTGAACTTCAATACCTTATGAACATGCACCAGTTATGCTTCTGCATGGAGGTGCATATATTGATTTTCGTTCGTTGTACCTCATTCAAATACTAAAGTCAGGAGGAGGCAGTCTCCAGAAATTCCATGAGTTGTAATCCTCCTGGAATCAGTAAAGAAATTAGCGTCTGAGAAACAAGAATACAGTTAGAAGGCGGCTCAATCCAAAGAGTTCCACGGCAAACAACTATTTTCCAGTTCTGATTTTGAGCTCTCTGAAAACAGTTGCCTGATTTCCTTGCATATTAAAATCATGTACATAATCTTCTACTCTTCTCATGCCACTTCCGATAGTACTGCTCAAAGTTCATGAGGAAATAAAAGGCAATGGGTTAATCTTGTGGCCTGTGATGAAGGGTTAGATGTGTACGATCTCCTACCTGTAATTAGTGGATGATGGAGGTGTTGGACAAGAATTCAAACGGGTGGACTGTCTCTGCTTACCGGAATAGGTAGTTTAGTGAGACATTTTTCTTTGGTCTGCCATACGAAAGAGCCAAAAGAAAAAGAGCTCGAACTACCAATAATGTGTCACTTGTTATTCTCGTATTTCCACTAAAGAGAAGTTCAGTAAATGGACAGATGAATCAAATCCCTACAGGTAGGATCCAATCACTAGTTGGCAGACGGTGCAAAAGAGAACAATAAGAAATTGTTCATTAAACTCAGGTGCCATAACCTCAAGGTATCAAGAAGTTCACTGTATCCCCACCAATTACAGACCCATTTGACTTTTCCATGCAACCAGAACGGAAAATGACCAAAGAATAATTACAATTAAACAATTGGATTCTAAAGCTTGAGCACGAAAGAATTTGCCCCCCAAAAAAAAATGTCTACTCCCTGGAGGCAATAAACGAAAATAGTAGTCTTATTCAGTTCAATCCGCTTCACATATACTTTCTTAGACATGAATAGTACAATCAAATCAATCACCACAAGTTGAAATTTTGTTCAGGCACTAAATTCTGATGTCTACTCTGGAGATTCTCTGGGCAAAAGGTCCATCAAACTGATGAAGCATCCCCTACTTCCTCGTCTTTTCAACTTTAATTAAAATACAAACTAGTTTATGAGCAGGATGTTTTAAAGTATTTTGACCATCTCCGCTCTGCTAGGAGAGAGGCAGGAACTATCAAGAAGATAGGAGACATGGGAAGAAGGCTGGTTCTTGTGAAGCCTGATCAGAAGATGACATGCAGTTAGATTGTAGCCTGGCTAGACTATATAGGCTTCCCGAGCATCTGATCTTAGAAAGAAAACGGAGCCCAGAAATTTCCTTAGACAAAGCTAGTCTGATCTGTATATTATCACCCAACTCAAGAGAACTGAAACCACAATAATCCGTACCTGAAAAAGGTATAACCTGATTTTGAAAAGAACTAGACTGAACCGATCCAAAAGTTCCAAGTCAATAAAAATTGTATCTTCTTGACAAGTGTATTTGGAAAATCAGCAAAGGTTAGAATATGACTTGAAACCTGAATTGGTCAAACCTTTTTTGTTTTTTGATCAAACCTGAATTGGTCAAACCTTAACTACATACAACTTCATACCTTGGAGTCCTTGCCCATGGAGTGCAGCGGATTGTACCTTAGATTGAAAACCATTTACTGCCAACTACTCCATTGAGAGAGAGAGAGAGAGAGAGAGAGAGAGAGAGAGAGTAATCTCATGTGGCATTTTGCTTTGGTTCACTATAATCCAAGCCGGAATTTTTCAGCTGAATCATATCCAACCATAATACCGAACCAACTCATTCTGATACTATCCAGAACTAAGCCAAGCAGATCCAGGAACAAACAAACTATTTGCAAGGTTTAAACTTTCTAGAATCAGGGGGAATCAAACAGGAGCATGACTTTACATCCCATCAAAACATAATAACTCAACCCAGTGCTATGTAGCCTAATGGCATGGCAATTAGTTTTAATGCAGAAACAGAACATAGAAAACAAGAAAATGGAATCACAAGTTGAAACCTAAGCCACAATCTTAAGTGGAGAAATAACCTGCTCAATTACAGGTGTACGAGGGAACATGTCATCGACAAGAGCATGCAGTGAAGTGTAAGACTTAGTGTCCACTCGTCGGTTTACAGCAACCTCACCCTGCAGAAAACCAAAATGATAAAACGAGCGTCACATTTTTAATTATTTTTTACACAAAATATGCAAATGAAGTTACTACGGCTACCTTCGGATTAATGGTAAATATCTTCCCTCTAGGAATTCCAACTTTAAGATAGCTGAGCTCATCAGTGTCTCTGTTTCCAAACCCAGCATAAAATGGACTGTGATCTCGAGGAAATAGCGCCTTAATATCCTAGATAGACATGATATCAAAATCCTTCAGTGACAAATGCTCCAAGAAGATCAATTATGATAGTTATTTGAAAACAAAAAGATATTATTTTGTCAACAATGCTACCAAAAACAACCATTTAGATGGATGTAGACTTTTTGGGAAAAAATACATAGCATAAATGGAAGCACAGAAATTAAAACAAAACAGCCTTCCAATCACACTGCCAAAATGAAAACGAGGACCCGGGAAAGAGGCCCAGCTGCCAGTATCCAAAGGAAGGCAACCAAAAAACACTTGGTTCCACAAGAAAGAAGAAATGGTCATACAACTTGAAACTCCTAATGTTCCTTTCCTGACAGAAACATAATTTGTCAAACAAACTTGGTGTTCTTGACCAGAAGCCATACCCACAAAATTATTATTCTGGGAAAACTGACTCCTCAAACCCAGCTCTCAACCCATAATAAATACACCACAGCTTCATCTCTACTTTCCAATCCAAGAATAAGTGAACTATCTCTGAACTCTTCGTGCACATTACAGCAACATCAAGGAATTTGCTTTATGTGGACATCCAATATGTAATCCATCATTAGTGGTGAGTCTATCCAAAGCCACAGTCAAAACCTATCATTGAGGAACTTTGGATTCCAAAATTAAATTTTACTAGAGGTAAGATGTATTTTGCATGCAACAGAAGTCCAAAGTTCAATACAAGTAACAAATTTGCTATGTCATCCAATCTTGTCGATTTCTATTAACAAAGATCTTACATTTCCTACACGTTTGGGGTCAAAATGTTAACAAAGATCTTACAATTTATTTATTTATTTTTTCCCCACAAGTTTTATTATCATTATCTACCCATATGTTTTTTCTATTCCCTCCATCCCTTAAAGTTGTCAAAATTTTCTACTTCAGATGTCTCAAAATTTTTACTGTGGGTCTTACTGAAATTGATCTCTCTCTTAATTCCAAAAAAGCCAAAAAGAAAAAGAAACTGGTCTCTCTGAAATGCGTGTAGGGGTAAGACGGTCAACATTTGGATCTCCCAGACCCCATGCAAGCCCCCATGCAAGCGGGACTCGTAAAGAAATCCCAAGAGGTAGCAACAAGTTGTTGGTCATTAGAACAAAGATAGCAACAAGTCAATGGTTGTATATTCAACTATGAATGTATAATTTGCAATTCTAAAAACAATTTCAAATCCATATCCATGACAACGTAAAACTTGTTTAGGAGAAAGGAGGGAGGGAAGCAGTTTCAGAGGGGGCAGATCTAGGATACAAATCAAGTAGTGTCATGAGTTCAAATTTAACATTTAGCATTAGCACAAAAAATGAAATTAGACAATTTATTAGCATATTCCTAAACCAAAAGCTAAAAGATAACTTGAAATTAATTAATAATGACTAATCTTACACTTGCTAGCCAAGAATAATATAAGCTCCATCCTAAAAATAAAGCTCAAGAACAAACTGTCAAATAATCAAGGATTTGAAATTGATCAAGAATCTACACCAAGCAATTGAAAGATTAAATCAACTAAATTAAACTCTGACAGTCATTCTTAAACTATAATTTAATAAATCACACAGCTATTATATTCTCAATCTCAAACTATAATTTCATGAATCACTAAATCATATCCCAGCAAATCACAACTACATCTACAAGCTCTGTAATTTTGTTTTCAAATTTCAAGCTAAAGATTAAATAATTAAAGATTTTAGACCCTAATTAAATTTAATAAATTAATGTACACAAATAAGATGAGAGGAGAGAGAGAGAGAGAGACTGATTGAGAGAGGGTAAACTTACAATCTCAAAGAGGCAAAGAAAAACGACAAAATAAGCATAAAAAGTTTACTCCACTGGGATACGAGCACAGGTTGTTAGGCATGGGATTCAAATCATTGGTGAACCACTGGGCTAAATGAGCTTTAAGATACTAGAGAGATTTCACGATATCAAAAAATATAAATCTATTTCTTCGTTGTTATAATATAGAGAGCATTTCTTTCCCCAAATCGAGTGGTGTGAAGTGACACCACTCTACATAACGTCAATCTGCCAGTGGGCAGGGTGGACTTCATAGAATCAGAACAAAGGAAGGTCAAGATATGTACGGAATTACCACTGACAAGCAAAGAAATTGCTTCTATACGAATATTCAGCCAAACTCCAAGGTATACATAATTTATTTTTTTAGGAAAATAAATACACATAATTTCATCAGTTTGACATGACATGTTTTAAACATTTCTGAAGATTACTTCTCTGTGTGTACATCGCATATTTTTATTTCTTTCTTGTCTAGCTTTATGCAATTTATTTCAAAATTTAAACATATTTTAGACTCCAAAACTTTTCAATTTTTTTGTCCTCTTTTTTCCTTTTTTTTTGGGGGGGTGTTCTCTTTAAAACTCTCTTTGATAGTCAAAAGCAACGCTACTCTGGGCCTCCTTAGACATTGTTTCAGTAGGATCCGCACTTGGTAGTGATTATTTCCATTGCAAGTGTGCCGAAGAGAGGACAGAGATTCTCACATGATCGGCCTACAGCAAGATTAGGTGACAGAGGAACAAATACCCTGGGACTACATCCACGGAGAAGTATTTCCTAAAATCCTATCCAACCATTTCCTTGCTGCCAATCTACAGTAAATATTGATCCGCTGTCTATGCGACCTACATGTATATATTGGAAGCTTACAATAACACACCAATTAAAAATCACAATTAGAGAGTGACACGAAATCACAATTCACAATGGCAGGCTAACTGAAACATATGCGTATATTAGTGTGTTAGGCCATGTAGCTATAACCAACAGGAAGGAGTGGAAAGGAGTTGCAAGAAGCAGAAAGCAATTGTAAGGAATAATAAAATATAACAAAAAATACATATGTAAAAATTTATATAAAGCAGATAATTTAATTTGTTGAAGTGACAAAAATAATTTAATATTTGCTCAATGTTTATTTAAAGTGTAGGAAAATAGCAAGTTAAGAAGTAGATTTCTGTATCTTTTTAAAATAAATTCAAGTGAGATGAATTTGTTGAATTTTATAATTCTTTGGATTGGCAAATGGCGAAGGTGTTACTATTATTATGCCAAATGATGTATTATCGATGTGCATTGAAACCATATGTTTAATATTAGAATGAAATTATTAACTATAGCTTATTTCTTGAAACAAGAAAATAAACCACAGTTCAATAGTCATACTTTTGAATAACAATAACATTTGATAAAAATTTGACTTTCGAGTGTCACACAATTTTCAATAAGAGAAGCGGTAGGTTTTTGGTTGTTGATATATGGGTTGTTACAATAAATTTTTCGATCGAATGCTTTGGATGTTGGTTAGTTGTAATCTTTTAATTATCTCTTAGACAATTGTTGGAGGTTGGTCTTTGCAAAATATTGAATTTGAGTGCCTCTTTAAAACTTATATATAGTTTCTTCTTTTTGGGCAAAAAGAAAAAATTGTTAATCCTATACTTTTGATTGTGTTTGTCACCGCGAACATTTCTTTACTCACATTCAGATAAAGTACACGACTTTAAAAATTACATAATTTTAAATTTTCAATTTACATTAAAAAACCCATACACAATTAAAAGTTCCCGAAAATTTCCTTGCTGGTGCTTAAAAATTTAAAGTTAAAAAGTTAATAATGTATGTCAGAAAGGATTGAAAGACTAAAAGAGTTTTATTATTCTAAGGAGTTGCAAAGAACTGTAAGAAGACGTAAGCTTAAAAAGTAAAGCCAAAAAAACAGGGACTTAGTCTCGTAGTAGAATAGCCATTATTGAAGGAATGCTGCCTGCGGGGGGAAGAGGGGTGGATATAGCAGCAGTTTATGAACTCACCTCTAAGCATGTGATTTTGAATTCATGAGGAGCTCTTCTGATTACTGTCATTTAAAAGAACAATAAAATCAGTAATTTTTAAAAATATATATATATTTTTCTGCATGTATAACATCATATGATACTAGCTAATGCAGTTCTGTAAATGCCATGGAGAGATGCATTTCCTAGGATAATTGGCTTCAAAAGGGATCTCTCTACCAGTTTACTAGTTAAATTGGTGAAAGAGTGCTAGCCTAGACAGCCATTCTAGCGAAAGTCAACTTTCCCCTGATGACCAACGTTCCTAAGAATGTCGAGTGGCTGTACATGACACTATATCAGACATGCACATCCGGAAATATATAAGTAATAAAACACTAGCAATGAGAGGTCGACAAAGTCCTCTTATTAGTACACATGTGACAGCATGCAAATCTTGTCATTAGTAATATATTACACTTGCAACGTGCGCATCATGGAAATGACACCATTGCGTTCATATTCGTGATTTCCCTAAAAAGGAAAAACTCAGAACAAGTAAGAAAACAAAAGAGAAATTGGCCTCTAGGCCCTCTAATAATAGCTAGATGCAGAATACTCTTGTCTATTTTAATATATTTCAATTTGGTATCCTTCATCCTCATGACTGTCCTTTTGTTCTAAGGATCCATTCAACCCTCTGAAAGGAAAAGAATTGTTGAAGAAAACTAACATAGTTGCTATCAAATGAAGGATTTGTAAAATATTCATGTTGCTGCCATGCGTGAGGGACACTAACCTTCTCGATATAAAGATGGAAAGAGTCCATCAGGGGATATTACAATCGGACCCTCTGGTAGAGCTTTCCCCTCCTGCCAAAATATAAAGTATTCCATTTGAGAAGGTCAAGAAAGTCTCACCAACAATGATACATAACAAACATCACCAGCTTCCTGAATCACCTGTTTAAGGCTCATCAAGAACTGCCTAGTTTGAGAGGCTTGTAAGATGGAGCGAGCACTTAGGAAAAGCAATTTATAACCATTTTCCTGCAATGAGGGTAAACAAGGTTTATGATCCAAAGAGAAAATAGGATGCATGAAAGAAAAGTAATAGCATAAGAAGTAGACACTTCAACAAAGGGCCAGTTGCATACAGTTGGTTATATCGTTTTCCATACAACTGAATTAATCAACAAAAAGTCCTGGGGAACAAACCTTAATAGCTGAAAAAGATGTGTTACACCAGTCTGTGACCAATCAATCCCCATCAAAGGCATGACATGCCCAAGAACGTCTGATCTGTGTAGCAAATGTCCAAGAAATACAACTCATGAGTTGCAGAAATAAAGATAATAACCTCCATAACTTTTTCTTTACAAACAAAAATCACCACAACAACAGGACATAAGCAAGGATTTCTTCTCCTCTTTTTACACTTTCTTTTTTTCTTGGGGGGAGATAGATTAAAATAAACCCCTATAAAGATATGGAGTTTAAGCCCCATAACAAAAGAAGTTGGCTCCAACACCAACATAGCTCTCATGCACTATGAAAACTTTATTACCCTCAGCCCACAAATTGGCAGTTGTTCATTGCGTCAAAAATGTATGACAGTCGAACTTATTTGTCACAAATTGAACTAAAATACAACTTCAAAAGAGACAAGAAAGGGCCCAAATTCAAGTCACAAAACAACAGTACGTTAACAGTTTTCGAATCAGTATATCAACATGTTATCCCAGTCTAATTTGCAAACCCTCCAAAAGTACAACTTCCCAGCCATTTAGCAAGTTCGAAAGATCATTTGATTAGGTACCAGTATCAAGACCCAGATCACAGTCATTCACAGGATAGATCATGCAACTTCCGACAAAAAAAGTTCTAAAAATTATACGAATCTAGATGTTGCACTCTTATGACAAAAGTTAGGGAAACATTATCACATACAAAACTTCATTGAATGACAAAGGAAGCAGCTTAAAAAATGAAGTTCATAAATTTTTACACTTATAATGAGCATGAAATTTTGAATTTGAGCTTTTACATTAATGAGTTTTATCATACAGCAATTGAGTTCTGGTCATCCACTCGTGGCCAGTTTGTCTTTCAAAATTTCAAGTTTAGGTCTAGCTGATAGATCCTCTCTGCAATTTAATTGCAGAGGAAAGTTGAGCATCTGAATGACAACCCCCGTGCAAAAAAAAAAAAAAAGAAAAACAAGGTTAAGGAACAAAAGAAAATGGAACACACCTGCCCTAGGCAGGACTTCGGGTTTGGGGTATTGGTCAGCTTTGGTGTGTTGGGTTGTACCTTATCTGAAATTGTATTTGATAATGGCAAAGAAATTTAACTAATGCTTACTTCGTGATTGTTCCATCGACATCTGAGATCACAATCCGTGTATCCCATTTCCACAAAAATATTCTAGCATCTACCTGCCAGATAACAGGAAATAAATTACATACAGAAACGAACAGAACTACAACAATGTAGAAAGAAATGTAGCACGAAATGAAAATAGAATTCATCAATTAAGATCAAATTCGGTTAACCTGCTGCTTTCCAAGTGCTTCTGTGAATAATGTAAAAGTTACAACATTCTTCCCCTCCTTCAAATTCAAGGATGCAAGTTGTTCTGAAGTGGGAGTCTTAGCTCGTATCTTCCTCTTTGTGACTTTGCTCACAGCCACATCAGTGTCTCCAGCCTTGTCTGTGTTCCCATCTTTACTCCCATCCTTTTCTGTATTCCCATCCTGTTGCGTAGTCCCATCCTTTCTTGTACCCTCGTCCTTTCCCACGGTCTCATCCTTTCCTAAATTCCTGTCCTTTACAATGGGATTTCCAGAAGCTGATTCGGAGGCAAGACTTTTCGCACTATTTGTTCTCTTGAATGAAAACGGCCATAATTTCCAAGATCCATTTCTTGAATTCATACTCTTTCGTGGGGTCCCTTCAGAAGTTTTGTCAGCTTGACCAACAGCTATCATGCCTTTTGCTTCCAGAACTTGTTCCCTTCCTTGTGAACCTATTGCCGAAGCAATAGGCAAAGCTGCATCCCAGGGAAAGTAAAGTCCTCCGATTCTGACAACAAGCTCGTCATTTTTACGATATCAGGACCAAATGAAGCAAACTTATCCTTGTCCAATTTTTCAGCATCAAAAGCAACAGCAGCTGCTTCATAACCCATTCCCTCGTACAACAAGTGTCTGCAAAGAGATACCTCTGCATAAACAGTAGATTAAGGAGAGTTTTAAACATCCATACCTAAGAAGAATTTTCAGTCTTTAAACCCTTCGGTACCCATACTTTAAAAGGCTGATAACACTCAGAAAAGGTTTTAAAGGGAAACTTAAAAACTAAAATTGCTTCAGGTTATGGGGATTGGGAAACAAGAGACACCAGCAAGATGTTCCAGAAAGAAGGGTATAAGAATATACAACACCCAAGAGTACATCTTAAAGTCCTCAATGCTTAAAAGAAGGGGATAAAAAGGCTAACACATAAACCAAGTAGCTCAAAGCTATTCCAATCAGTATGCAATTTGATCTTATTGTAATCACGCCAAGTTTTCTTACCAACTGCAGGATCAGAAACAATGCTTTTGATGTCCTCTGAAATCTCTGAGCTGTTAGGCACGGAACGTACACCGAACTCTGAATAGACTCGAGCATCATCATTGATTATCTTCATAGCTTCCAAGTTTGAATCCAAGGAACGACTTAGGGGCTGAGGTACACCAAGTTGATGCACACAGGGTAAAGATTCGATCATTGGCCTCATGACTTCCTCTTCAGCATTGTTGCGATAGCTTCGTATGCTAATTGGACTAGAGACTCCCTTTGACTTAAATTTGGGGCTTGAATGAATGATAACCTGGTCATCTTGAACGAGCTTGTCAGTTGTTGGATGTGGCGCTTCAGCTGTAATAACTGTCTCAGTCACTTCTTCTTCACTATTTTCTGGGGAATCTCGCGGAAGGCATTCTTTCTCATCATCTGGAGATAAGACTCCAACTTGGTCAACCTTAGTGACTTTACGATCATCAATATCACTAAAAGAGAATTGCTCTTCCTCTGAATCTTCTGATTGTACGTTTCCCAATGTTTTCTCACCTCCATTGCAGCAGGCTGTGTGTTCTACCTTGTCTTCCTTAGTGTCTGCACCCTGCCTAGGCAGGACCGCAGAGTACAAATTTTGGTCATCCTTTCCATCCATTTCACTTGTCAGAACAGTGCACACCTGCTCAGAACTTATCACTGATAACTGGTCATTCGGCTCATTCAAACTTTCAATGGCAACCAGTTTATTCCCATCACCTTCTCCACTACATTCATCCAACTGTGGCGTCCCGTTTTCTTCTGTAACACGAGATACAGATATCGAGGACTCCACAGCATTAGTTTCAGTCTCATTCTCTGTCAAGCTGCTACTTCCTTGGACATTCCCAGCACAAGAATGCTCTTCACCTGGGGATAAACAGCCTTCATTTTGTTTAGACTCCAATGGGCATGATACTTTCAACACGGATGCAGAAACCTCCGAAATGGCACTCTCAGCATTCATATCCTTGTCAACGGTGCCATTAACAGCTCTGTAGGGAACCTCTGATCCATTACATGTAAGATCAACAACCACACGTGTTTCTTCCAAGGTATTTGTGTCTGCGTAATTCCCTTGGTTTATAGAACAGGGAATTTCTGCATCAATTTCCTCTTTACTAGTTGATTGGTCACAGCTGGGAGCAGAAGTATCCTTAACCTCATATGACCCAGAAGAATCCACCTTGTTATCAAGATGTCCATTCATCAAATAGTTTTTCATGTTTGGTGCATTCCCAACACTAGCATTACCCACATTCCCAGGTAACTTCGGCTTGGGTACTTGAGAAGGATTGGCATTCCATTTTTCGCCAGTTCCAAGGTTCGTTGTCCACCTTACTTCCAATAAGTCAGCAGCCATCTCAGCACGTTCCAAAGAAGTAGTAGCACCAACGGTACTCACATTGTCATGAGAGTCACCTTCCTTAATTGATCTTCTACCAAAAGAAAGGCCAAAAAGCCCTCCTCGGCGACTATTTATCTGGGTTAATCTGTTTCCATCAGCTGCTTCGAATTCAGAGACCAAATCTGCCCTATGAACATCATAGTCACAACTCTTGGACTTCAGCATTCTCCGAATCCTAGGACTCAAAACATTCTCATCTTCAAAAGAAGGATAAGACCCAGCTTCTACATCAACCTCCCTGAGGAGGTATGCATCCCCATGATTATCTAAATACATCTGAAAATCAGCATCAACATCATTAACCTTTATCCAAATCACCTTTTCCTCGGGCTTTAAACCTGCTTGAGACTTCCCAAATCTGACATACCAAGGGCATGATTTAAAGGTACCATCTGGCTGCTCCACCACAATTATATCCACAGCTCCACCAAACGGTTGAAGGGGCCTGGAGACCGTGGAAACCCCTCGGCTAATGTAACCTCCTAGCTTCCCCACAGCAAACATATTCACAAAACCCCGATCACAATTCCTCAAATGAACTCATAATTTTCACTGCCACAAATAATCCCTCCGCAAAAAATATGTGAAGGCTACAAATCTAGATATAATGGGAAATTCCCAGAGAAAGGGGGATAAAAAATCCCCATAATCTAACCTCAAAACAAATCACCACCAAAATCACAGTGAAATTGCCAACCACCTCACCACCCTATCTACTTCCACCCAAATCGTGATTTCTACACAGTTTATAGCTCAAACAACAGAAACTCGGGAACCCTCCACAAATGGTAGAAAACCCAATTCAGATTAGCCCCCAAATTATCCAAAAATCAGAGATAATAAGCAACAAAGCTTATGATATATGTTTCAATAATGATGGGAAGACCCGCCAAAAAGAGGGCCCCCAAGAAAATACGGGAAGGAGGGGCAGTATATTCGGTTCCAGTTATTCCAATGTGCCAAGTTGCCAATAATTACAATTGATCGCAGGAATTAGGACGCAATTTACCAAAGATTAAAAATATGCCCTAATCAATTTGCAGATTCAAACCCCAAATTGATTACTCCACGTAAAACACACAAGGATGAAGATTGAAGGGGAAGACTGACCTCGAGAGAAGGGGAGGGAGGAAACCGTAGAAGGAATTCGCGATCTGGAGAGAGAGAGAGAGAGAGAGAGAAAGAGAGAGTCTTTTCCGGGCAGAAGAAACCTTGGAAACGTCGAGGAGGAGAGAGACTCGAAGACACGCGTCAGCAGGCGGGGGAGAACGTAAAAGGCCCCAAACCGCCACTCCGGAGGATCTCAACGACCATTCCCCCCTTTGTTGGCTCAATTTCATCCAAAATGAGAGTCGTCGACTACTTGACTTAAGACCTATTTTCTTCTCCTAACAACCATGCTAAATGTGTTAACTAAGTGAATATAAAATTTATATCAAAATAATAAAATATAATTAGATGAAACATTTCATCATAAAAATAAAAAAATTTAATAAAAATTTTAAATTGATCAATCACAATAAATCAATATACTTTTAGTATACTTTTTATTTATAAAAATAGAGTAAATTTTAGTATACCATATTTATAGGAATAATAATATTATGTATGGGTGAGTAACTATTTTTGAAACTATCTATTTTATTTAATATGCTAGTTACAACTAATTATATATTTCGTATCTTATAGGAAATTATGTGTAAATAGTACATCTTTCACATATGACTATTTGTTTAATGTGTCGGTACGTGACTAATGGATTACGTGTATGATAATTTATGATGAATTAGAACTGTTGTAAAACATTTATATGACTAATAATATTAACAATCAGTAACTAATCATATTCGAAATACTTTATTTTCTTGCATACGTTATGCGTGTAGTTAGTCATGTGTGGTCGTTCGAAAGTACATTAAATACGACTAATAATATTACGATCAGGTGACTAATAATACTCAATGCTATTGAGCTATTATGTATTATACAAATGATAATATCTTACAAGTATGACTATTTAAAATATATTCATGCGAAACAAATGTGACAACAAAATGCATATATATTACTAATAGTATTACCAATGAATGACTAATAATATGTGCCCCTCATCTATTTCATGTAATATATTAGTATATGACTATTAATGTATGGATATATGACTCTCTCTTTTTGTTACTATTATTTGTCAATCGAGCTACCAGTTTAATATATCACTATATGACTAATTATTTTTTGTATGTATGACTCGTAGTTGTTGAAGATGAAATTCATGCACCTGTGGAAAAATCCATGGTAGACATTGACGACAAGGAACATATACTTAAATTAGGTGAGCATGAAGATGAACAGAAAACATTGACTAATTCATGGCGAAGCTTCAAGGAAATCTTGAGGGGAATTCATGGCAAACATTTGACGAGTTAAAGTGTGATTAGGGTTTTGGGGAAAAATTTTGGAAAGGAGGAAACTTTCCCTTTTTTAGTTTTGAAAAAGAGCATGTGTTTACACTCTCTATTTTAACCTCCTAACTCTTTTTTTTAAAAAAAATTGCCATGTAGATTGTCTCACGATAAGTTATCGTGAGACTGTCTCATACAAGAATTTGTGTTCTTACAATAAGATAATATTGTAATTTATCTACCTTTATTTTTTATAGAAAATATTTATCTTCTTTACCACTTTTATTGTAAAAAGAATAATTAAACATCTTATAAAATATCTGTTTTCTCTACCTTTTTATTGTTATAGAGAATTAAACATATAATAATAATTTGTACATAAACTTTTCATAAAAAAATGTACTTAAAAACAACCCTGTACATTAAACGTAACTCTTTAAGAAAAAAAGAAAGAAAAAAACTTCAAGAATTAACTATTTACCTATGACATGTCGAGATCACATTAGTCAAAGTATATACTAGTTTCAAAGTTCTTGTTGTGCACTTGTTTATTTTAATTTATTTTAAATTAAATTATAAAATATTATTTTATATTATATATATAAGTCGATATTTTTTTTTGACGGAAAATATAATTCGATAATTAAGTGAAAAAAATCAAATTATCTAATTTTTAGTTTAGGTGAAAAAAATCAAATGGTTTTTGTTATAATGAAGTTTTATAGATGCATTTAATAGTATACACTTAATTTAGTGGAATACATTTACCTCAAAGAAACATTTAGTAGTATACATTTTGTTTATTTAATTTAGTAGTATGCATTGATTGTGTGACACGTGTTAAACACACACACTTAAACTTATCCTTTAAAATGTAATTTTGAGAAACATTAAAAATAGCACTATGTTTAATATGTTTGTTTATTTTCAAAGTTTTTAATATATCAGTTTTTACACGATTGTAATGCACGATAGATATATGCTACTCTTCAGTTGTTGATTATCCGTTGTTATTATATTTCTCCATCTTGAAATTGTTAAAAAATATATTTCATAAAAATTGATGGCAAAATACCATCTTTGCCCCTTTATTTGATATGAAATACTTATTCGAGTTTTACTTATTGAGAGATTAAAAAACTTAATTTTGTAATATTGTGCCATATTATAATTATATTTGATGTTGACTAGTCAACAGACATCAATATTTTTTGATATCAATGCATATTTGACATCAAACATTATTTCTCGACTTTTATTCTCAAATTATATAGCATAAAACACAAAATGTATTACATTATGTAATTGTTTTTACTTATTTCCTTACATTTTGATAATAACATTGTTATATATTAGTCTAAAGTATAAAAGGAAATCACATACTTTTTATGAATTTAAATTACTAGTAAATTTCTTCTAAAGATGAGTTATTAGATATGTATTTTGGCTGCACTTCCTTGTATTTCCAACATCATTGATGGAGATACTCTATCCTATATGCAACCGGTCTAAACTCAACAAGTCCGAGCTCAATTGAGTCCTCGGTTCCGCACAATGTAGCTCGAGCTGAGTTACAAGATAAAGGAAGGTCAGGCAAGAAGTTAGCTATGCAAATCAAGAGCATGTTGGTGTTATTCAAGTTAGACTTGATGGGTCTGCAGACAATGTAAAGAAGAGTTTGATTTTCCGGGCTTCATGAACATAATTAAGACTTAGTTTTAAGTGGACTTAGATCTTGAGTGAACTCAATTCTTTCTTAATTGAACTGAATTTTTCTATTTTTGAACAAATATTGGGTTTGTAATATTTTGAGATAGCTTTAAGTTGTTTTATATATTTTAGGATGGTTCCAATCCATCCTCTTTAACAACTTACATGTTGGAAGACTTTCAGCCATGTTATGCCATCGAGTCGGCTATTGAACAAGACATTTGTATAATGGTTAGTGGGAGTTTATTTTGAAGCAGTCAAGATCCTGGATAAGTCCTAGATGAAGATATGAAGGTTTTCTAATGAAGAAAGATTCTGTCTAGACTTGGTTCCAAAACTCTTCACAACTCGAATCCTCGATTGAAACTATTCTTTTGATAACTCAGCAAGGCTAAGCTTAGGGTGGTAAACTACTTTTTGGTGGTTTAATAGGAGGCCTTCTAGTGATAGGGATAATCGTTACCAATCTTTTCCAAGCCAAATCACTCGTTGGAAAAAAAGGATAAAAAAGAAGGCATTTCATTGGCCAAACAGGTGAGGTCTAGCCGAAGCTTTTTGCAGTATCGCTTTTTCTATTTTCCTCTGATTAATTACTATAATTATATATTAATTAATATAATTAGTCTTAACAAGTCTTTAACACTTACGAAAGGTATTTTTGGAAGGAAAAAGAAACATATAAAAGCCTTCACTGCAATTCTTATAGAGGTGGTGTTGATGAATATTGAATGAAAATTGAAGTTTGTGGATCCAAACTTACGTCCCCAAAATTCCTAATTGCTGTAACTTAGTTGGCAACGAAGTAGGTGATCTTCTAGGTCTCCGATTCTCCCTCGTTGGTGGAAACCCGAGCAAAACTCAAAGCTACCCTTATATTGACATTGTTGAAGTGATGTTGCATTTCCTAAGTCGATCAGGATCTACCCTATTGTAGTTCTTTGAGCCTCCCTTATTGGTGCAAGCCCAAACAAACCTCAAAGCCTATCCCTACATTGATCTAGGTGTAATGTTGATGCATCCCTCGAGTCAATCAGGTTTCCTTGAGTTGTTTATCCAACTCAATCCCTTTTTATTTTTTGTCCATTATTCCAAACTCGTGATCTAATAAAGCTTTAACCCTTTGATTCAACTCGAAGGAAGGATTGGATATATCAGTTTGGTATCGAGCTCTTAGAGCCCCTCATTGGCCTAAGCCCTTTCAGCTTAAACACAACCTCATTCCTAAAAATACAAAACAATCATAAAGAATCCTCTCACAATGTCTTAAAGCCTTAGCACAAAGCGGAAACTTGACCGGACCTTGAGAGAAAAACAAGATCTAGAAGCACAAGTCAAGTACCTGACTTCACAGTTGGGAAAATAGTTGAAGGCCATTTTCGACAATTCAAGGGATTCTAGAGAACCTAGTGTCCAAGAAGACTAAGAAGGAAGTGCACAGAAAGAAGGAATTCGAGGAGAGCTTAAATTCTCAAATGAGGAAGTTATTCCTACCCCTAGAGTTAGGCATGACAAAGGGCATGAAAGAAACAACTTTGATATAGGAAAGCTGGATCCAAACCTTTTTTGGATTGACTACAAACCGTGGAGAGAGTGCTTGGATACAAGGAGGTTCCTTAATAGAAGAAAGTGAAGCTGGTTGCCTTAAAGCTTAGGCATCATGCTTCCATTTGGTGGCAAAACTTGCAGAAGAAAAAAATCAAAAAGGGAAAAAGAAAATCGAACCGGGAGGAAAATGAAGAAAGAAGTAAAGGATAAGTTCTTGCCAAATCATTATCTATAAGACAATTTCCTTTAGTTGTAAAGGTTGAAACAAGGCACAAAAACAGTTGAGCAAGTACAAGAGAGATTTTGAACATTTCATCTAGAAGTGTGACCTGTCCGAGAGTGACCCTTAGACCTTCGTAAGGTACCTGGAATGGTTAGAAGATAAAACTAGATTCTTTAGCTCACAAGGTGGATATGCAAAGAAGAGCCAAAAGAAATTGTGAGATCACCTAAACTTCTTACGGACCTAACTCCTATTCCAAATCCCCTTACGTCTAAGGAAGAAATACCCCTGCCTCAGCCCTCAAAATAAAACCCCTAAACCCTAAAACCTAAAACTACCTCAGAAAACCAATCCCAAACCTTTTGAATCTAGAAGATGTTACAAATGTCGTGGATTAGGGCACATTACGTTAGAATGTCCTAACAAAAGAATCATCTCACTAGCTGAGTATTAAGCAGCTTGTGAAGAGTTTTAGGAAGCTGAAGAAGAGGTTGAACCCGAGATTATACTACAGGAAGATGAAAAGCAAGTAAAATACCTAATGAAGAAGAGTTAGTCATCCTTAGAAGAACCCTCACGGGGTTTGCCGAGGCAGAGAACCAAGAACAGAGGGAGAGCATCTTTTATATAAGATAAATTATGAGTGGAAAAGTATGCTCAGTGATCGTTGATGGTGGAAGCTAGACTAATGTAGCATCCCAAACCTTGGTGGACAAGTTGAAACCGTAGTTGACTCCCTATCCAACCTCCTACACCATATAGTGGTTGAATTAAGGAAAAGGTATCCAAGTCTCTTTTAGATGCCTAGTTTCTTTAACCATTGGCAAGTCATACAAAGATGAAATATAGTGTGATGTCATACCAATGGATGCCTGCCATATATTATTAGAGAGACCTTAGTTATTTGATAGACATGTTAAGCATGATAGTAGGTTGAATACCTACACACTTGTCCAAGAAAGGAAGAAAATCACCCTCACCTCTCTCAAACCAACTCATATCCAAAGACCAAAAGAGAACCTCCAAGCTTCGTTCTCTTAACCGATTTGCTTAAATCTCAATTACGTGAGTTTAAGCCCCTCGTTACTCGGTTGTTGTTAGGATATGAAGCTAACTCATTATTTTCTTTATATATATATATATATATATATATATATATATATATATAGTTGAGGAATTTCAAGAATGTAATTCGCTAAAATATAGTTGGATAGCCTAGGATATCACCAAAGTATCCAGGAATATCAAGCATGAGTCTCGGGACTGGACAACGACCACAACGGGCTGCCCATGTGGTGGTTACCACGGCATGTGGCAACCAACACGGGTAACTCATGTTGAAGGACATGACTAGTGTTGGTTGTGTTGTTCATGGTGATCCTTGTTCTTGCTTCTAGTAATGCACCGGGGTAACTTGTTTCGACCGACACGACTCATGTTGATCGCATTAGCGATTATTGCTGTCCGAATTGGATAAGATGATTCGTGCAAAATCCCCATGGATGAAATCAACGTGCAACCGTATCTTATCTACTTTTTATCCGACAAGAGTCTTAACATAAAAACCATTAAGAGAGAGAAATACATAACAAAAACACTTTTCATCCTTGAGAGTGAGTGTAGCACCCCGTTGGATGAACTTTGAGTAATCCGAACACTCGCACTTGTTTCATCAACACTTTATACCTAAGATCATTTATGGTACAACAAATAGGTCTTAAGGAAAGTGATTCGTTCATGACTTGTTGACTTATCCGGTACTACATTCTTACATACTTTTTCTAACAATCTTATGACCTATTTCGTGGAAGATGGTAATAATTTGTGAGATGACTTCAAACTTTCGGAAGTTGGAAAGGTTTGAAGGTGCGCGATTTCGACGTTAGCAAAACAAGATAAACTTCCTCCTTACAACCCCGAAGGTTGTATGTGTCCTAAATACTCCCTACCTGGTTGAGACCGAAGAGGAGACTTTGGAGTAATCCCTCGGATGGTTGAAGTGGAAGAATAATGATTACATTTGTCGTGGATACATCTTGAACGACACGTCTAATGCCTTTGATGACTACCAGAATGTCAACTTTGCTAAGGAATTTTGGGAGACCTTAGAGAGCAAATACATGGTCGAGGATGCATCAAGTAAGAATTCCATATAAGTCGGTTTAATAATTACAAGATGGTTGAAGAACGCTCGGTTCTAGGCCAAATGCATGGGATTCAACGTATATTAAGTAACTTTGAACAACATAAGATACACATGGATAAGTCTATTGTAGTTTCTTCTATAGTAGACAAACTTTCCCCTTCTTGGAAAGTTACTAAAAGAACCTTAAAGTATAAGAAATAGGATATCACTCTTGAGAATTTAGCTAACCATCTTCGTATAGAGGAAGAGCTTCTTATGCAAGATGAATCAAAGGAACGTGTCTCTAAAATTTATGTAGTAGAGGATGGTAAGCCAAATCATGGACAAAAAGTACCAAGCAAGAAGAGACCTAAGAAGGACTATGGCAACAAGGGCAACAAGAAGGCAAAAGTCGTTTGTCGGGAATGCAACAAATCGGACCATAAGTAGAAAGATTGCACCATTTTGAAGAAAAAGCATGGACTCGAACAACCAAAGGCAAAGACAAAGGATAACTTTGTGGCCATGATCGTTGATCAAGTCAATCTTGTCCAAAGTGACAATGATTGGTAGGTTGATTCGGGTGTTTTAAGGCATGTATGCAAGCGTCGGTCCTCTTCAAGACTCACTACTACATGAATCATTTTTAACTACGGTTCAAAATAATCTTTAATTATGGTTATCATCGTCATTGTACGTGGGTATCTTTTACTATGGTTGAAAACCGTAGTAAAAAGGCCTACGATGACGATTCTTCAAAAGAACCATCGTCATAGGTATAACTATAACGACAGTTCTTCATCCGAACCATCCTCTTAGGTTTGAATGTAGACCTTTTACTATGGTTCTTCCTTAAGAACCATAGTAATAGGTCTGATTTTTAAAAATAATTTTTCTTGTATTTGCTTGCCCTCACGTACAGTACAAATCATATATAACCTTACATAAACTCTTTCGAGAATATACAAACTACAATCCAATACGAGTCTTGACAATAATATATACAAAACAACATATTCATCACATTTTATATGGTATATATAAAAGACGAGTGTAAATATATATACCTATGTACGTATATACATATAACTGAATGACTATTAAAATCACAAACTTGACCAATTAAATAATGAAGCATAAGTGTGTATGTATAGGGAGTGGATATACATATATACATATATACATATACCTATGTACATATATACATATAACTGTTATGTACATATATACATATATATATGTCTTTATACGGTTATTTACAAACTCTACCTAACCTTATTTTAACTTGTTGAGCACTTTATCCGTATAGGGAGTGGATGGGTTCTTTTACGTGAAATATTGTGACCAATGTTGTAAAAGACATATTAATTAGGTCAAGTACAAGTGTTAGTCAAGCTGAAAAAAGAACATTAAAAAATTAATTTTTCATAATCAAATACAAGTGCAACTGCAAGTATACTTCTTTGGGACTAGAATTATTTAAATCGAGTTCGGTCACAATCTCTTTCATGTTACGTAGAATGTAGAAGTCGTACTTGCACATTCCCCGATTGTTTATGGCACTACAATAATAAAATAGATTCCCAACACATAGAGAATTAATTAGTACTTTGTGTAGGTAGCAAGTAATATGAAATGAAAAACAATTAAAGTAGACTCGGCCAAGAGAACCTCATCTTTACGGAGACAATTATTGGCTTTGGTCTCGCTTATCAGTCTCTCAAGCCTCCGTTATAATAATAATGTGATAGGGCACTATTTTTCAATTGGAAAAACAAAATTCAAATTACACATACAATTGAAACGAATTCTAATTAACAAAAAAGTATAAAATGATTAAAGTATGAACTCACGTGTCGAATACGTTCTTGATATCTTCCTTCACGGGATGATCCAGTGGATCAAACCAGATGCACGCGATATTAACCCTTGGAAATTTGGCAGTAAGCATCCAATGGTGGCTATCGTTAGGGAGAATTAAGTTTTAAAATTTATAATCGCAAGTGCACGGCGTAGTTGTAGCTAACCTAGGCAAGCACGGGTCGTGTCCGCAGAGAGTTGTGTTTCAAATATCAAAGCTATCTTAAACTTTCTGTCTAGGCAAATCTGTACATATGAGATATATATGATGATTAAACTAACCTACAACATAATAAAAATATGCTCGAGGTTATGATTTTACCACTTAATAAACTAACTAATTAAGACAAGCCTAAACTTACCTAAGTTTATGCAAGTATTTAGGAGTGGTTGGTTGCATCATCAACACCTACTCAAGCCACACTTTTGAGGGTCATGGGCTAATATAATTATTTTAACCACCTACTTTCGTGGAGTTAGCCCAACTAGATTACAAGAATAGCAACCTAAGGACCTAACTAGAATTTAGGCTATTTTCATGCCAAAGTCCCAACTATTCTCTTTACCTACACCAAGCAAATTGGCTTCACCTTTCGGTGACAAACCAACCGCCTAAAAATCAAGATGAAAAGACCATTTCGGGCATCTCATGGAACATGTGGCGGGTAAGAGAAATAATCCCAAAATAATAGCATAAACTAGGTAAAGAAAGGCTCAAACAAGATCAATTATCCATTAAGAGGTTAATCACAATCAAAGTGACACAAACTAACAACTAATTAACATGAAACATAATTAATCTAACAACTACATTAATGAAGATAAACTCAAACAATAACATAAACTAACAAAATAAACTTAAATATGAATCTAAACAAATAATATAGCTACTACTAACATTAAAAAGATAATAAAAATTGAACCTTTAAACTAAACTAGAAAGAAAGGAGAGACAAAAGGAAAGAAGTTATGAGGAACGAATTGAAATGAATTAAAAACTGTAAGGAATTGAACTAAACAATCTAAAGTAAAACATAAACTGAATCTAAAAATATTACATATGAATTTACAAGAGAAAAATTTATTATACTAAACCTAAACGAAACCTAAAATAATCTACGGATGGCTGATTGCCCCTACTGCGAAAACTCCTCTTTTTATATTGCCTAATACCCCTCCATAACCCTAATTATTTCCAAAGTATGCCTCTGCCCACGACCTTCGATTCCGTGACCGCAAATTGGAAGCTAATTCCAATCAGATTAATATGCTTTGTCATTGGGCCCCTTGACTTGATTGGAAAGAGAAACAAATACATGGACCAGCTGGACTTTATCATGTGGGCTACAATTATATTAAAATTTGCTAATTCAACTCATTAGATTTGGGCCAGCTGGACTTTATCATGCACGTGAGCTCGAATGGCCGAAGAATTTGTGGAAGTTCATCATGGGCCAGCAGAAGATCCATTGAATGAATGCTCCAAGAAGCTTGTAGATACTTCGAAGTTCTAATTTTTTGATTTTTCTTGCCTTTCACCTAAATTTTTAGGAATTGCTTAGTTTCACTTATTACTCACAAAAGTAAGAAAACAAAAGTAAAAATCCTAAAAATATATTATTTTCCAAATCAAAAATTAAGTGAATAAAGGTATAGATGACGTAATATTTGGACCGAACAAATACCCCCACACCTAACTTTTGCTCGTTCTCGAGCAAAACAAAATAAAACCTAACTTACTTTCGCAAGAATCGCGATTGCACTTAGCATGTGTAACAAGCCCTTTAAACCTCTTAGTACCCCAAGTGGACAAGTGATGTCTCGTGAGGGTTTGTAAAAGATATACCCACAAAATCTTGAAAAAGAAAAACAAAAGAGAAAGAGAAAATAGAAGTTTTTTGGGTTTTTCAAAAATTTTCACAAACATATATACAAAGGGGAAGGAATTATGCACATTCTAATCAACCATATCATCCTTGTACGTCGAACATTAACATGCATATAAAGACAATGTACACATCAAGACATTTGATCCTTTATTAATGACATCCACATACCAATTTTTCACCATAAATAGTAAATAATGAGTAAGTTAGACCAGTAGAATCTCACTTTAGGATAAAGGAGAACGCTTACACTCATGTTTAATATAATCATGGTTTACTCAAAACTCATTCCAATAGTGCACTCTACCATAGGCTTGGTCATACCCTCAATTCTCCACCATTATGTAGGCAAAATGCAAATGCAATCAAGAGGACTTTTTAAGGGTTGTAATGTGGCTAAAGTTCATGGGTAAGAAGGGAAATCAATTTAGGAAATGTGGAGCTAAATAACCGAGGCCTAATGACTAAGGAGACAAAGACACTTCCAAATATGAATAAAAACTTCTCTCCCAATTCACATTTTTAAGTACAAACAAACTCAAGAGAACCCAAGGAATGAGCAATTTTTTTTTGAATTTTCCTCATAACAATAATTTATCCTTTTTTTCACTTTTTTTTTCTCGATTCATCTCTATTTTTCATTTTTTCTTTTTTTTGACAAATATTGTTGGCATGGGAATCATAAACACAACTCAATTCCAAATGGTCTAATAAGGGACTCGTCATCTTTTTCTTTCAACTTTCCCAATTTCAAACTACAAAATCAAATAAAACGCCATCTCTATACGATCGAAAACTGTCCCAACTCAAGAATTGTTGCTCCACTGGACCTAATTTAGGTATAGAAAATATATATGAGTCAAAGGGTAAAGTGGATGTAAGTAAAACAAAGAATAAGTTAAAACTCAAAGGGCTAGCAAAAACGGTATATACGGTAGAGGCGGCTTTTTGGCTCATGTAGTTTGAAAAGAAATGAATGCCTCTATCATATTACATAATGCATATGCCAAATGTGGTCTCAAAGAGAGACAGAACAAGTTCTAGAGGAAATACACAAAGGAAGAGTCACAAATGAAATGAAATATGAGACTAAAATTGATGAATTAGTTTATAAGGATCAAAATCTCACAGGTTCCTCTACCAAAGTAAACTAGCTTAAAAATTGAATGTCGGGATTCAAACGGAACATAGAATAACACATTTTGGATCAAAATTTATTATGTACATCATACATCCATGCAAAGTAATAGCCAAGTAACAAGGGGTCAAAGCTAATCAAAATGCCACAAAGTCCCCAAAAATAATTTTTAAAAATCAAAAATCTTTTTACTATTTTTGAAAAATTTCTCTTTTTTGTCTTTTTCAAAATATTGATGCATGACTTCTTCTCCCCCACACCTAGATCTCACAATGTCCTCATTGGGAGTCAAGGAGCAACCACACCAACAAGCTTTTGGTTATACAACCTCTCCTCCAACTTCGCATATGCCCCACGGGACATCACATAAGGATACACATTGCTTCTAACCCTTTTCAGGTTGGCTTCACCTAGCACATGTGCAAGTAACTAAGACAACAAAAATATCAGTGCATAAGACTGAAATCGAAAAAAGATAATAAATAATGATGATAAATTTTACCTGGTATTCCGGAGAGGAAACATATGCTTCAAATGATCTCCAGTCCTCCTGGGTGATGAAATTGAAGGCCTCCAGGGTTTACCTTCCGCCTTTATTTGCTTTGTTCCGTAAACCCATGTCTTGGCAATGTGAGAATTGAAGTTTCTCATCTTTTCTGCTGCCGACATGAGGGTCTTGTGTTTCACCAAAGGGATTCAGATTCATTAATGTTCAAGATAAACATTTTACGAAACACAAGAATGCCATGCATTAGTACATATATAGTAACCATTTACAATAAGATGCAATACTAAGTTGAGATGTGGTGCATTTACCCAAATATCGTTCCAAAGGTTGCCCTTAATGGATTCGAGGACTACGACCCAATTTCTATAGTTGATGTTCATGTATGTGCAGGTAGCCGCACCAACATAGCTAATAAAGAGAGCTTTATGATCACCTACAACATTTTCGTGCCTATAAAAATCGACCCATATAAAAAGAGTTGGATCGTCTCTACTTCGGACCAACTTCTCCTTGTTCATCACTGTTCGACCCCTTGTTTTTTGTACTTTTGGAAGAATCCATTTTATACTGCAAGCAATTATACAACTCTTGATAAATAAACATGTACAACAATTTTCGGACGAAACACGAAGTTGGGTTGGGCGGTGCCAACACGGTCCGATCGTGTTGTCCGACATGACTCGTGTTGGCTAACTAGCACCCGGTTCCTCGATTTTGGTCGTTTTCTTCGGTTTCTTTGTGTGTTATGTTAAAGTTCTCTCATTGTCACTTATACTTGGCCTTTTACAATAGCATTCAACATGTACAATAATGTATTTGTCAAGTTTAATTATGTTAACGAGAGTGTGCATGCTCTAAATGTTATGAGTTACATATCAAGATTCAAGCTCGAAGATTGAAGCCCACAATAATGACCATAAAGCATGCCACATTTACACATTTCATTTATAAAATAAAAGAGGGAGATATAAGTTGCATACCGGCCAACGAGAATAAGAGAAAGGGCGGCGAGAGTGAGTAAAAGGGTGCAACCACAATCGAAAACTGCAGAGAGAGTGAGTGGGAGAGGGGGCAACAGCAACCAGAAATCGCAGAGAGAATGATTGGAAGGCACACCGGAAACCACCAGAAATCGCAGAGTGAAGAGAGAGTGAGACTGAAGGTGAGAGAGAGTGAGTGGGAGAGGGAGTCGATTGAAACTTTTAATGACGGTTCATTCGAGTGAACCGTCATCATATGTTCTTTAAAACCCCCTTTTTTTTACAAAAATGCTATCGCATCATTTTTTACAACAACTCTTTTTAATAACCGTCATTAAAGACCCGTAGTTAAAAATGGTTCCTATAGTAGTGACTTTTAAACCGGCGAGTGATGGAGTGGCGCTTTACATGGGCAATACTACTATGATCGTTGTCCTAGGTAAAGGTCAAATAGATTTAGTTTTTACTTTTGGAAGAACCCTTTGAATGATGTTTATTATGTTCTAGAAGTAAGAAAGAATCTTATATCAAGTACTATTTTTAATAGGTTTGGCTTCAAGCAAGTGTATGAAGTCGATAAGTTTATTCCATCTAAGGGTGGTGTCTTTGTGGGGAAGACATGTTTGTGTGGGGACATGTCTAAGTTTAATGTTGTTAATGCTTCTAATAGTAATGATAAGAACGATTCTACTTACATGCTTGTTTCTTCTTCTTCTACTCTATGGCATAATTATCTTAGACATGTTAATTATAAGAGGTTAAAGGAAATGCTAGACTTGACTTGATTCCTAATTTTGATGGATGATAGAGAAGTGTAAAACATATATGTTAAAGAAAGATTGCTAGAAATTTTTACCTAATGTTGAAAGAATCACCAAATTGCTTGATTAATTCATAGTGATTTAGATGATTTTCATAGCACTCTTTAAATTAGAGGAAATAAACACTGTGTCATATTTATTGACAATTACTTAAGATATTTCCAAGTTTATCTTTTGCATTCTAAAGATGAAACATTAGACAAGTTTAGGATCTTTAAAACTAAAAATGAATTCTATTGTGAAACCTTTATTAAACATTTAAGGTCCGATAGGGATGGAGAATTTTATAAGCCAAGTTATTTTCAATCAACTGGTATAATCCATGAAATTATTTCACCTTATACACCACAACAAAATGGTGTAACAAAAAGGAAAAATAGAACCTTAATTTAAATGGTAAATGTTATGCTTTCTAAATCCAGTTTAAGTTGAAGGTTTGCTCTTGGAGAGACTAAGTCACCCTAGAGGGGGTGAATAGGGTGATGAGGAAATTTTACAAAGTGATGGAAGAATAAAACTAGAAATGACTTCGAGGAGGGTCCGAGTTTAGATTGAACTCGGAAAAGTACTAACTCAAAAATTTACGTGGAAACCCTTCCAGGGTAGAAAACCACGGTTAGTGCTAATCCAAGCACCAAATCAAATTCACTATTTTGAATCCACAAAATACAGTAGAAAGACTCAACCAGAATTGCTCCCTTAGACAATTCCTTACAAGATTTTCCTAGACTCGAAATTCCCTTATCCGATCTATTACTTCCGACTAAAGTAACCTTTACGAGTTAGGGACAACCGAGCTGAGTTAACCCTTACAGCTCGGTCAAGGGACTTTACTCGAAAGTAAGAGAAAGTGTTTGTAACAGATTACAAGACCTTACAACTCGGAAAGATGTTAAGTACAAAGTTGGAGTTGTAAGTAAAAGATTGAGTATGAACACAATGACTTTTGCTTAAGTATGTGTATTGACGAGTTGGTTTAGCAATCTTCAAGTCTTGAGAGTTGGCTTCTATTTATAGATAACCAAGCGGATTAGCCGTTGTGACTGTCTTCGATTGGAAGTCCTTTGTGACCGTTGCAATGGTTTTTTGAGTCACTCAAAAATATCCGTTGAGGTGTGAACATTAGGCAACGACTCTTGACTCCTTTGGAAGTCCCAATCCACTGGTGGTGTCTAAAAGGTAGGGTGGAAACCACCGTTGAGCTTAGCGTTGCGGATTTCCGGTTTGGAAACAGACAATCATGACACAAGGTGCACGATCTTCGGTCGAGGTAGAAAAAGCCTTATCTGCTGGTGATTTGACATCTTGAAGCCGGTTACTTTTGTATTTCAAAAATAGGATAACCTCGTTTGAATAACCTACAAAAGTAAATCGGTTTGGTCAAGATTAGACACGAGATAATAATTTAATTAAGATAATTAAGTGCGTAATTATCCGAGTCCTAAGAAAGTGGAATTTTCTTAGTCTAATATCCATTATACTCAAATTCAATGCGAGTCGAGTCTAGAAGTGAAGCAAGTCGGATAAAGAACATCGAGTAGAGAGACTTGATCTAGACTGCCAATGTTCAAACCAAGCATACTGACTTAGAAAGATGAATTAACACGATAATTCAATTTATCTTAGAATATGAAGTCGAACTAAGTTTATGCACATTAGAGCAAGTGTTTAAACATGCGATAACTTTGAGTGTTATCCGAGCGACTCGGAACCGAGTGTAAAAATGTTAAGCAAGAGTGTGCTTTCCGAGTCGATCGGAATCAAGAGAGAACATATGCAATGGTTTACGTAACACTCGAGAGAAGATGTTATATCACTCGGAAAAGCCTTTAAAACAGATAGAATGACTTTTAATCAAAACCTTATAAGAGATATAGAATGACTTTTAATCAAAACCTTATAAGAGATGAAGTCTTATACCCGATTTCTTGATGGAACTCGGAATGATGTATATGTAAGGTCTAAGTCTTCAATCTCTCCTTTTTGATGAAAGGCATTCCATACTTAGACAGACACTTTGTTAGTGATATAGATCCGGTTTTTCATCTTTTCTTAAAGGATAAGTTAGAAAGACATGATAGAATTGTGTAGAGTAAATATAGTGAATAAAACTTATATTCTATCGGAGCAAATAAGTTGAGATTACATAAGACGAGCTAAAGTATCGGAGCAAGAGGATAGCTGAGTATCAAAGCAATAATAGACAGAGTTGTCGAATCATAGTAAAAGAAAAAAATACTGAGCAAGTAATTGAAACTCTAAAATAATAAACTCTAAAATAAATACTTTAAGTAGTAAACTCAGAAATATTTGCAACTCGGAAGGCATTGAACACGATATAGCATGATTATTAATGAAATTTCATTATAATTTAAACAAAAGAAAAATTACACAAAAGAGGGTGAGAGAAACCCCCTAAACACGACAACAAATTTTTCTAACTATTTTCCCCCTTGCCTTTCAACAAAACAAAAAGAGGAAGAATGTATCAAGTAGATACAAATTTGATGTCCGGACAAAAAAAAATTTAAAAACAAAAAAATTAAGATGAAGGAGATGGAGCGATCCGAGTCGAGGATGGTGGTCGAGCGGTGCGCCTCGCCGATATGATCCGGAAGATGTTGACGAACGAGGCGGGGCAGCACTAAGATCTCTGGAATGGGCTCGGCTCCGAGTGTGAAGGTTTGCTCGGGGAGAGTCCGAGTCACCCTAGAGGGGGTGAATAGGGTGAGGAAGTAATCTTGTGGAAATTCGGACACTTTTGCAAAGTAAAATACGAGAATGCGGTTACGAGTCAAAACGAGTCGAAAAGTAGAGACTCGGAAAGACTGAATAGATAGAAATGGCAAGAAAAGCAAGCTGCTTTAAGACAGTCCGAGTCTAGAATGAACTCGGAAAGTAAACACTTAGAGATTACGTGGAAACCCTCCCGGGCAGAAAACCATGGACCGTGTCAATCTAGACACGAAGTCAAATCCACTATTTTGAGTCCACAACATACCGTGAACCGATCGAACCCGAGTTGCTCCCTTAGACAACTCTTTACAAGTTTTCCTAGACTCGAAATTCCCTTATCCGATCTAGTACTTCCTAGCTGAGATAACCCTTATAGCTAGGGACGACTAAGCCGAGTTCACCCTTACAGCTTAGTCAAGGGACCTTACAAAGAAAGTAAGAAAGAGTTTGTAACCGATTACAAGACCTTACAACTCGAAGGTAATGAATTACAGAATAGGAGTTGTAAGTAGAAGATTGAGAATGAATACATAGACTTTGCACAAGTACGTATATTAACAATAGGTTCGGCTCATCTTCAAGTCTTGTGAAGTGGCTTCTATTTATAGATGACCGAGCAGAGTAGCCATTATCTTCATCTGCCGACCGAGAGTCCTCTGTTACCGTTGATAGAAGCTTTCGAGTCACTCGGAAAGTATCCGTTGTAATGTGAACGTTGGACAACGGTTTAACTCTCTTGGAAGTCCCAAAACCATTGGCGGTGTCTTGAAAGATAAGGTGGAAACCACCGTTAAGCTTAGCGTTCCAGTTTTCCAGATTTGGAAACGAGATAGCTCGACACAATCTTACGGGACTCGGCGCGAGAGAAGGTGAAAAGCCATGTCTGCTTGGTGATTTGACGTTCGAAGTCTGGTTACTTTTGTAGTTTGAAAAGTGTATCCTCGAATGAATAACCTACGAAGTAAATCAATTTTGGTTCTCAAAGTATAAAATACTTTGGTCCAAGATTAGACACGAGATAATAAAATAATTACGATAATTAAGCAACTAATTATCCGAGTCGAAGAGAAGTGGAATTTTACGAGTCTAATAACTATGATACTCGGAATTCCATCCGACTTAGTCTAAGCGATAGATCAAGATAAGTAAAGAATATCGAGTGAGATAACTTGATATAGACTAAGTATGAAATAGACTAGAGGTACCGACTCTAACGAAATAGAGCTTATAATCGAAGTTAGATTACGAGTGAGAAAAGACGAAATACTAGTCTATTCAATCTACGATAAATCTGAGTGATGAGGGACTCGGAACGGAGAACCAGCTTTACGAGTCACTTACGGATAAGCAAGAAATATAAGAAGTAAAAGCTGTATCACTTAGAGAAGATACCATTTTACTCAAAGAAGTTTCGAGATACGAGAGAATGCCTTGGAATCAAAACTCTATAAGTATGAGATGGTTATACCGATTCATTTAATGCAACTCGGAAATGCGTTGAGAAGTGTCCGAGTCTTCAATCTCCCCTTTTTGATAAAAAGCATTCCATTCTTAGACGAAACTTTGTAAGTAAAAAAAAATCGACTCGAGTAGTTGCTCATGAGGAAAGTTGAGTAAAGAATTCTCGAGTGTATCGGAGCAAGAGGTATATAGTCGAGCATAAAGTAAAAATGCTTAGCAATGAAATAATGTAAACTCGGAAAGATTATAAACACAGAAATCATGTAAGACAAAGCATTAATTCATTGAACTCAACGAAATTACAAGGATTAAAAGGGAAAACTCCCCTAAACAAGACAACAAGTTTTCGACTCTATTTACTCTATTTCTCCCCCTTGCCTTTCAAAGCAAAAACAACAACAAAAAGAAGGGAAGAAAAGAACAAGTAGTACAACTCGGATGTCCGGACAAAAACAAAAAACAAATTCTCGAAAGAAGAAGACTACGCGGACCGAGGAATTGTGACTCGGTGCATGGCGCCTGCGAGGAGAGGGGATTTTGAGTGGAGGCGGAGGGAGTGGAGGTTCGCCGGTGCTGATATGATCTTGACGATGTGCTTGACCGCGACGGAGGGAGAACCGGTATGATCGTCGGGGCTCAGCTCCGAGTGGCTTACCCGGAGTGAGTGGATCGAGGGGTTCTTCCCTTGGAACCTCGGTAGCCTGGAGGGGCTGCTCTGTCCGACCCGCCGGTGTAGCTAAGTCTTCGACCCACCTAGACTCGCTGTCCGAGCTGAGTATAGCTATCCGAGCTTGTGGAGCAGGTCGACCCTCAGCAGTTCCCACTACTTCTTCGTGGTGTTCCTTCCCTTGCCCGGAAGGACCCGCCTCGGCCGCGAGTTCCTCGGCGTCTGCAGCTTCGCATCTGCAGCCTTCTTCTTCTTCATCCCCGTCGTCCGAGGAGGTCGGACTCGGGCTCGAAGACGCTTGCGACGCATCCGAGTCATCATGGTCCTGAGCCGCCTTGGACCTTCTCTCTCGAGGAGCTCGACCAGCTCCTCGCTGCTCCTTCACCAGTGCCCTCATCTCAAGAACAAGAGATTGCTGCTCGCGAATTTGGGATTGACCGGTCTTTTGGTTGATGGTCGATTTTGGAGAACAAGTTTGAAAGACCGGAGCATGTCTCCGAAATCGGAGGACACGGAGCCGATCTTGTCCATAAAAACGGGGGACAAGAGAGCAGAGAGAGTTTTGGAGGCACCTGAGGTGGAGGCACCACCAGGTGGAGAGGGAAGAGAGAGAGGGGTTGATTTCCGAGTTTGAGGTGGAGAAGGAGACCTCGGCTCCGAGTTATGAACCCGGACACCGGGGTCGGTTTCCGGTACCCATACCCTCGCAGTTCCTTCTTGCCGACAACAACGGCAGCCTCGGATCACGACATTTGGGTCCGAGGGGAGAGGAACTTGGAATTGTTTGAAGACAAGGGTTAGAATAGCACCGAAAGGAAGGGAGGTGTTCTTCTTAGATTGAAGTTGAGCTGGCACAGCGGCCATTTGCTCAATGATGGAGGGGAAGAGGTCTACTTCGTAGCCCTCAAGAATATCATAGAGAGTTTTGAGGTGCTTGGTGTTGGGGTTCTCCTTGCTGGAATACTTGTGAGAAAAAGGTTCTCATCAGCGAAAGCACCGAAGGCGAAGCTTCGACTTCAATTGAGTCACGAAAAGTTTTTCCGGACTCAACTCTTTGGCGAACTTTTCAAAGAAGTCGTCGGCGACTTCGAGTGAACGGAATGGGGTTGCTGTTCAAGAAGAGAGAGGAGACCTTGAACAAGCGGTGGAGAAGAGAGGTGTTGATGCGAACGGTGATGTTCCGAACCCCGGAGGTTAGAACATTTTACGAGTAGGTAAGGTGAGTGTAGAACTCGAAATGAGTTCGGGATAGATGAACTCGCTGAAGCACATGAATTGATATGCTCCGGTGGTTTGAATGTGAGCCAACCAAGAGAATTTGGTTGTAGGAAAGAACTTGTCGTCCAGCGTAAGGTGCTCGGGTGACAATGGATTTGGACGGGGTTGAGCTTTACGGCGTTTTGGTGCAAGGCTTTTGGAAGAGGAGGAGACCCGGAAGTCGGGATGGTTACCTCTTTTAGGCATTTTGAAAGAAGGAAGGAAGGATGAAACTTTCGAGTAGGAAAGAGAAGGAGAGGTAGAAGAGAAGAAACGAAAAAGGTGTAGAAGAAAAAGATGAGAGCAGATCGAAACTTACGAGAGATGGCTTCTTCGACGCATGCGAAGTTCAAGGATGACTGTTCACGTAGAAATCTTCGCGGAAAGTTTCGTTTGAGAGAAATGGAATGTAGAATACCGAGACGAAGATGAATAGGTGCTATTTATAAAAAATAGAAGCCCGTCAACTATCCGTTAAGTATAACTCCGTTCGACTCGGCTTGTCCATCGAGTCACCAAAGACCGGTGTGACGGTTCTCTTCAACGGTTAAGATTTCAGCGGTTAGAAATCCACGGCTAATATCCGATCACGGCGCTCGAGAGAGAGAAAGAAAGATTTTGAAAATATGATCCGAAACTCTCCACTGTTCTAGAGATAGTTTCGGAAAATTTGAAGTCCAAGTTTCTCTACGTCCGAGTTTGACTCGGAATGGTTTCGAGTAACTCGAAACACGAAATAACTACCAGCCCAATATCACCGAATCAACTGAGCTAATGGTTATTAAAAGTGAAAACACATAACACGAGAATTATGCAATGGATAGCATATAATTAAGCATTTAGCATACCAAGCTTATTCCGAATAAAACAAAACCGATCTTCACCAAGAGGCTTAGTAAAGATATCAGCTAATTGAAGATTAGTAGGAATGAACTCAAGTTCAATATCACCTTTTCCGAGTGATCGCGTAGGAAGTGATATCTCGACCTTGATATGCTTTGTTTTCGAGTGCTTGGACAGGATTCTTGGTGATGCTGATTACGCTTTGGTTGTCACACTTGATTGGAACCGAGTTGAGGAATAGTCTACGATCCTTCAAGTGTTGCTTAATCCATAGAATCCGAGCGCAACAAGCTCCAGCTGCAATATATGGAGCTTTAGCAGTTGATAGAGCTACCGAGTTACGCTTCTTTGAGTGCCAAGATATTAGGGATTGACCCGAAATTGGCAAGCTCCAGTTGTGCTCTTTCGATCAACTTTGTATCCTGCGTAGTCCGCGTCCGAGTATCCAAGTAAGAGTCGGTTCCGAGTCTCCGGAATACCATAGACCTAAATTCCGAGTACCCGCACGATATCTTAATATTCTTTTCACTGCGGTGAGATGTGATTCTTTTAGGTTAGCTTGAAATCTTGCACATAGGCAAACACTCGAACATTATATCCGGCTCGCTGGTAGTAAGATATAGCAAAGATCCAATCATACCTCGATAGAGTTTCGATCTATTGCTTTACCTTTCTTGTCCGAGTCAAGCTTTATACTCGTCGCTCATGGCAGTAGATGCATGCTTTGCATCTTGGAGTTTGTATTTCTTCAGCAGTTCCTCGGTGTACTTTGATTGATGGACATAGATTCCATCTTTGTCTTGTTTGATTTGTAACCCAAGGAAGAAGTTAAGTTCTCCCATCATACTCATTTGGAACTCTTGACTCATCAACCTGAGAAAATTCTCGACACTGAAATTCATTAGTAGCACCGAAGATAATATCATCAACATAGATTTGAACAATAAGGAAATCTTTCCCCTTGGTCTTTATGAAGAGAGTCTTGTCGATCCGACCTCTTTTAAAATCATTTTGAACCAAGAAGCTACTCGAGTCTTTCATACCAAGCTCGAGGTGCTTCACTACTAGAAAACAACAGATTAGCGACGAAATGTTAGTTATTAGCGACGGAATTTCGCAATTAGCGACGAAACTGTTCCGTCGCTGAAAGCGGGTCGCTAAATATCAGCGACGGAAGTTTTCAAGTCCGTCGCCAATTAGCGACGGATTAGCGACGGATTCTCGTTCCGTAGCCGATAGAAATCAACGATGGAAAGGTATTCGTCGCTGATTTAGCGACGGAAATATGGGGCTTCCGTCGCCCATTTTCGTCGCTAGGTCGGCGACGGAAGTCATCCCACTTCCGTCGATGATAGCCGTCGCTAATTAGCGACGGAATTTGGCTAATTAGCAATGGAATTTGGCTAATTAGCGACGGAATTTAGCTATTTAGCGACGGAATTTCCCCAAATTCCGTCGCTAATTCCGTCGCTAAGTGGAACTGCCCGTCGCCGATCCGTCGCTACTCTGTGAAAAATTTTAAATATTATTAGCTAATTATTCATTATCCTAGTACGTAACATTGTGAATGGATATACAAATCCACCATTCACATATGTGACACTTACATTTGGCATTTACATATGCCGGCCACAAATAATTCATCAAAGTTGGATATACAAATCCAACTTACATATTCAACATCATCAACAACCATAACATAGTTAAAACAAATTTGTAAATAGTTCGCAAAGTGATGATCACCAATATATACAAAAGTTCACATTTGAATTCACTCATCCTCTTCCTCTTCCTCTTGTGGTTGTGGTGGTCGACGGTGAGATCCGGATGCTTGCTCGAGACTGCGAAATTCATTCATACGTGCTATTGGCTCAGCTGAACCGTCGACACTGTGCCTTCGGATGCCGATTTTGTAACTCAAGCATCCGACAATGCTCAATCCATTGATGTACCTCGGAATTTAAATAATGCACTCGTTGCTCTCCATTCCGAGTCATCCGTAGTAGAAGGTTTCGGTGATTTGAAGGACATTGTTGGTTTCAAGTTTCTAGCCTCAAATCCAAATCCATAAATACGACCTTTCTTGTTCGCATTTGCTTTCACCCACAACTCTTGTTGTGAAGGGGTGGATACATGATCCTCGGAATAGTTGGGGTCATCATCTGGAAGTTTGAGTGAGTTGAGTGTTTTGCAACTCTTCCCACTCTTTTTGAAACTTCTCCTGAATATAGTATAAATATTTTAGGCATGTAAATATCACAGGTTGTTAATGAAAACAATAGATAGAAAAATATGCGGAATTCATATATACGGTTACTCACGTAAATGGCCTTGGATTTTTGGTCCACCCATTCGTCCTTTTTTGTTTTGTGCGTGCGTGCAAATAGTTGGGTCGGTAGAGGCTGAACTCCTTTAAGCTCCTTCATCTAAAATTGAAAACAAGTTAGTAGAGAATCAATTTACCAATATGAACATGTTAACGAGTTGCATGCGTAATCAATAAGAAAGGGGTACGTACAAATCGCCGCTTATGCTCCGTCATAGGGATTGAGCCACACTTATGGAGTGATGAACCAAGTCCCCACGATCGAGCATGACGGTTTTTCCGAGCTTGCTCGCAGAACTTCTTGTACTCAGCAGTTTCCCAATATTCGAGCAACTCGCGCCAGTAGTTGTCACCCAACCATTTCGGCTTCTTCTTAGTTTTCCTCGCCTTGAGCATGAAGTCCTTCAAGCGATCACCGCCTTTCTTTTCAAAATTTCTTCCGATTTGGACTTCATCGGTTGGCGACCAAGTGAAAAATTTCTATATAAATAAAAACGTGGTTTATACGTTATGAAATTAAAATATAATGTTCGAACATGCACAATAAGTGATTATGTTATCTCGAACTGGAGAAAACTAATGATGTGTCATTACCTTAAACTCAGAAAACCATTGATCACGTTGTGATCGAGAGACTTTACCCCATGTAGGCCAAGCTCCATCGTATTTGCTTTGGAAGATGTGGGAAATCGTACCCACAACTTTGTCAATGGGGTAGAACCTAATCAATTAAACATATAAAATAGTTAGTTCAACTAATAACTAATATGCTTATTTTATTTTATTATTTATTATCACACTCACCCTTCACCATCCGGCTCAATTCGGATTTTTCTCAGTTGCTAGCGCTACTTGATTGAAGACAAGGATCCTCGTTCCCTGTATCAGTTGGTCCTTCATTTGTAGGCATTTGTGGTGGCCGTTGTTCGGAACCAACGTGGATGCGTGGTACATTATTTGTACCATATTGGTGATATGTATATGTACTCGACGGGTTTGAGTACATATGGGGTTGTTGAGAATATGGAGGGTTTAGAAAGAAAGGCCCACCCGAGTGGGTTTTGCATGTGTGGGAAATTTGGGAGTTGGAAAAAGGGAGGGTTGGGAATAAATGACCCCCCAATGGAGTTTGGTTGTGAGGGGAGTGTGGAGATAGTGCTCCACCGGCGGGAGTTTGAAGGTTCCGAGGGTTTTGAGAGGGGGTAGAAGTGCCGACATCATTACCTTCCCCATCGGTAGAGGTGTTTCTAGCCCTTCCCCGAGTAGCTGATCTTTTGGTTCTACCTCTACCTCTCTCCATTTTTCTGTACATAAACAAGTAATTCACACTATTAGTAAACATCCAACGGTTCAAGTGATTTCATATAGAACAACATATAAACAATAGTAAACATATGCACATGTAAGTGTTAGATATAAATCTAAAGCATGTGAATAAAGTACGCTTCAATGGTTTCACCTTCATTACATTAATAAGAATTCATTCGATGACAACATAAATGAAAGTTGTACAATAAAAAACAAACCCAACAAAAGCACATTATCAACTCGTACCCATACTATCCTCTTGGAATGCACGGGAATAGTATATTGGTCATCAACTCGGCCCTTGGTTTTGATGCCACAACGACGAACCAATTCAGTTTTTCTCTAGGGACCCCTTGTGGATATGACATATAATACACCTGAGTTGCAGTGCTAGCAAATATGAAAGGATCGTACTTACGATACCGCCTTGTACGATGCACTTCGACATACAAACTAAATTTATGGCACCGAGTTTCCCGAGGACGACTAGGGTCAAACCAATCGCATTTAAACAAGCACACACCTTTTATTGGTTCACCAACATATTCAACTTCAACAACCTCTTCCAAGATGCCGTAGTAATTATTTTGAACATGTCCTCCATCGGTTCCTTTCACACGGACACCACAATTGAAGGTCATTCTCCCTTCATTTCGAGCCTTAGTATGAAATAACATTCCATTCACCGTGTACGCTGTCCATGTTTGCACTCTCCTTAAAGGACCTTGAGCTAGTTGCATCAAGTAAACATGCTTTTCATCATGATATACTTGATAACAATGAATCTGTGTCAATAACATAGTGTTTGTTTAGTTTATTACAATGGAACAACCGATACTAATAAAGTTGTGTTACGAGCAATAAGTAACAACATATGATACTCACAGACTCAGTTGAACCACTCTTCGAACTCACTTTCCACCATTGCATCAATTGCGAGCATCACTAACATCACCATACATAGCTCGTTTTTGGTGTTCGAATAGGCTGAGTTCAAAGATTTCATTAAGATGACATCATCGTTACGAATTAAACTATAAAATTATTCAAACGAGTGTTCATTAGACAAGAGAAACTCACTCAAGGTAAGGTTTAACTTCGGCACAGTTCAAGTAAAACATGCAGATGTGCGGCCGTCTTTTCCTTATCATCAAGGAAACACGGATCGCACTTCCCAATTGGAGCACCTTCCGGTATGAATATCGAAAGAGTAGGATTGTGGTTTGGAACTTCGCAGTCCTCATTTCGTCGACTTCTAGTGCGCATACAAGGCACGTTAGAGCCGAAATAGTAAGAGGCAAAATGTGTTTCTTCAAATCGGGTGTACTTTTCAGCGATACTCCCTTCAGGCTTCGATTTGTTTCCTATGGATCTCTTCAATCGGCCAAAGAACCTCTCAAATGGATACATCCACCGATACTGTACCGGACCACCCAATTTTGCTTCCTCCGCTAAATGAATCGGCAGGTGTTCCATCACATTGAAGAACCCAGGAGGAAATATTGTTTCCAATTTACAAAGGGTTATTGAAATATTTCGATGCATTTGCTCTAACTCCGCATCCCGTAAAACGGATGAGCAAAGGTTCTTGATGAGCTCACTAATTTCAAAGATTTCATTAAGATGACATCATCGTTACGAATTAAACTATAAAATTATTCAAACGAGTGTTCATTAGACAAGAGAAACTCACTCAAGGTAAGGTTTAACTTCGGCACGGTTCGATAAAACATGCGGATGTGCGGCCGTCTTTTCCTTATCATCAAGGAAACGCGGACTGCACTTCCCAATTGGAGCACCTTCTGGTATGAATATCGAAAGAGTAGGATTGTGGTTTGGAACTTCGCAGTCCTCATTTCGTCGACTTCTAGTGCGCATACAAGGCACGTTAGAGCCGAAATAGTAAGAGGCAAAATGTGTTTCTTCAAATCGGGTGTACTTTTCAACGATACTCCCTTCGAGGCTTCGATTTGTTTCCTATGGATCTCTTCAATCGGCCAAAGAACCTCTCAAATGGATACATCCACCGATACTGTACCGGACCACCCAATTTTGCTTCCTCCGCTAAATGAATCGGCAGGTGTTCCATCACATTGAAGAACCCGGGAGGAAATATTGTTTCCAATTTACAAAGGGTTATTGAAATATTTCGATGCATTTGCTCTAACTCCGCATCCCGTAAAACAGGATGAGCAAAGGTTCTTGAAGAGCTCACTAATTTCAATGAGAGGCGCTAAAACCTCGTCCAGGAGTGCACTAAATGCTATTGGAAGAAGGCTCTCCATGAAAACATGACAATCATGACTTTTCATGCTATGGAACTTAGTGGAGTTTGGGTCGACAAGGTATGAAATGTTAGAGCAAGTAATCATCCGGCATTTTCAACTCCCTTGCCCATTCACATATTGCCCTCTTCCGCTCCAGACGTTAACACATATTTTGCCTTCTATTTGAGAAGTTTACCGGTGACTCCATGCTTTAAATTCAACTCTACACGATCACACAACTCTTCCAAATCCATTCTTGCCTTGATGTCATCCTTTGTTTTACCAGGAATATCCATAACGAGTGTTAATTATATTCTCAAAAAGTTCTTCTCAATGTGCTTCACATCTAAGTTATGGCGGAGCAATTGATCTTTCCAATATGGCAGCTCCCAAAATATGCTTTGTTTTGTCCAATTATGATCCTTTTTAAACCCCGAAATGTTAATTTCCTGCACTTCGTTACTTTGGGAAAGTTTTCAACCCATTGTTTTATTTCTTCCCCGTATAACGACGAGGAGGACCCGAATGTACGGTTTTGCCTTTTGTAAACGATGTGCTTGTTCCTTCGAAACGCGTGACTTCGGGGCAAAAACCGCCGATGAAAATCAAACCATGAAAATTTTCGGCCATTTCTAAGTTTAAATGCTTTTTTTATTCATACATATCGGGCATGACATGGCACCATGCATACTCCATCCGGACAACATACCATAAGCCGGAAATCATTAATGGTCTACATCAACGCAGACCTTTATGAGAAAGTTCTCACCTTTAGAAATATCATATGTTTCAACACCATCTTCCCATAGTGTTTTCAACTCATCAATAAGAGGCTGCAAATACACATCAATTTTATTTTTCGGATTCGTCGGCCCGGTATGATACATGTCAAGAACATATAAGGCTTCGTCATGCATAACTCCGGTGGTAGATTATATGGCGTAACAACGATCGGCCGGATTGAATAAGACCTTGCAGATTGGCTGAATGGATTAAACCCATCCGCGCACAAACCAAGTCTTATGTTTCTAGGTTCGATAGCAAATTCGGGGTGAACTCTATCAAAATGTTTCCATGTTTCACCATCCGAAGGATGACAAAGGACACCATCTTCTCTTACATTCTCATAATGCTATCTCACGTGTTCTGCCGTGGTTTTGAAGCAAACAAGCGTTGAAGTCTTGGTATTAACGGCAAGTAATGCATCCTTGCAAATGGAGTTCTTTGACTTTTGCCATGTCTTTCCCTTTGACGCTTCCATCTCGCATGACCACAAAACTTGCATGAATCAAGGTCACTTGTCCTCTTCGTAGAACAACATGCAACCTTGTCGACAACAATCAATTTTTGAACATCCATCCCAAGATTTTTAATGACCTTCTTTGCATGGTGAATGTCACGAGGAACTCGGTTATCAGGCGGACAAATCTCCTTCATAAGTTGAGCAATTTCATTAAAGCAATTTTGAGGCATGTTGTAGTCGGACTTAATGCTCAACATTCTAACAGATGGCGAGACAACTCAGTGTGAGTTTCATTTCCTGCCCACAAAGGTCGTTGCGCAGCATCAACCATATTAAAGAAACTTTGGGCATGGGTATTTGGAGGCTCACTTGTGGAGTTTTGATTTGAGATCATGGCATCCGTGACCATATCATTCATACGGTCGATATTTGTTTCGACATCGCCGTAGTTCATATGATTGGCGCCACTGTCGTCGTTGAATACGTTAGAAATCATTGTTTGCTCCTCATGTAAATGAGGATCTATTTCTCCATGACTAGTCCAATACCAATAGTTTGGAAGAAAACCATATTGATAGAGGTGCAACTTAACTTCATCGGGATCCTTATACTTCCGATTTCGCATTTGCGACATGGACACCTATATTGTTGATTATGCACAAATTCCGATTGGCTTCTAGCATGTACATCAAACTCCTCAACCCCGTCTAAAAACTCTTGTCTATACCCAACTCTACCGGGTAATAACCTACGATACATCGATCTACGATGCGTTGGCCCGTCCATATATATTCTGATTGAAATTTAACAATTTATTACATTGTTAGTTAAAAATACCAACACATGGAGATGGTATATGATTACATATTTTCTATAACGAACATAATCTATATATAACCATTATGCATCTATAAATTTTTTTAATATACATAGATTTCTATAATTTTTATATTTTACTCTTAAATATTTATTTCATAATTAAAGTAATCATACCTAATTAGCATAAATAAACTCATATACATATAATTACACTAATCATACAAGTAAAGCAATCATACCTATAAGCATACCTAATTAGCGTCCACAACCTCACACAAATAAACAACAAACAATTACACATATATAAATCAAAAACACCATTTCCCTCAACTTCAACAATAATGTCCCACAAATCCTACACAATTGCACATTTGTCTATTCAAATTCATCCACAATCAACATTAATTTCTACCAAATTACATATATTCAGTCAATTTCAACTTACATTTTTTAAACCCTAAATTTAACTTCAATAACATTTACTCCATAAAGAACACAATTGCACATTTTTCTATTCAAATTCATCCACAAACAACATTAATTTCCACTAAATTACATATATACGTTACTTTCAAGTTACAATGTTGAAAACCCTAAATTTAACTTCCATAACATTTACTCCACAAACAACACAATTGCACATTTTTCTTCTCAAATTCATTCACAAACAACATTAATTCCCACCAAATTACATATATTCGTCAATTTCAAGTTATATTTTTAAAACCCTAAATTTAACTTCCATAACATTTACACCACAAACAACACAATTGCGCATTTTTCTTCTCAAATTCATTCACAAACAACATTAATTCCCACCAAAGTACATATATTCGTCATTTTCAAGTTATATTTTTTAAAACCCTAAATTTAACTTCAATAACATTTACTCCTTAAACAACACAATTTCACATTTTTCTTCTCAAATTCATTCACAAACAACATTAATTTCCCACAAATTACATATATTCATCAATTTTAATATCAATTTTGTAAAACCATAAATCTACAAAAATCAACACAAACATACCTCAAATTTATGGGTGGCACCGGCAGCGGCACGAGCGGCGACGGCGAAGCTCAGGCGTGAGGCGGCAGCGGCGGCGGTTGGTCGACGGCGTCCTCCACCCGAGCGGCAGCGGCGGCGGCGGTGCGGGGTCGGGCGAAACGAAGCTAAGACCGATGGTTATTCTCGCCTTGGGGGTCTCGAATCGGCGGCGGAAGGGAGGCGGCGGCAACGAGCGACGGCGGCGTGCGTAGTCGCCGGCGGTAGCGGCTGATGGCGGTGGTGTCGCTGCGGTGGTGTCGCTCTCGCTCTCTCTATTGCTCTGCGAAATCCAGAGCCGGATTTATTCGTATTTAGCGACGGAACAGTCCGTCGCTGTTCCGTCGCTAATTACGAAATTGTCAGTAGCGACTGATCTGGCGATGGAATATTCCGTCGCTAATGACTACGATTAATTTTTTTTCCTTTCCGGGATTTTTTGATGTACGAATTATCGCCGACGGAGTAGCGACGGAATATTCCGTCGCTATTCCGTCGCGGAGACTAAAACAGCGACGGAAGTTATGTTCCGTCGCTAATTCCGTCGTTGTATGATCCAGTTGTCATTTTTGTCGGTTTCGTCGTCGATTCCGTCGCTACCTGGCGATAGATTTTGTTTCAGTCGCTATTTTCCGTCGCTATTTTACGGTTTTGTAGTAGTGCTTGTTTAAGACCATAGAGAGCCTTTTGAAGTTTGAAAACATGATTTGGAAATTCCGAGTTTTCAAAACCAGGAGGTCTGCTCGACATAGACTTCTTCTTCAATAAAACCATTGAGAAATGCACACTTAACATCCATTTGATATAATTTAATATGCATGCTTGGATGCAAATGCCAACGATATTCTAATAGCTTCGATTCTAGCTACAGTGCAAAGGTTTCCCCACAATCAATTCCTTCTTCTTGATTGTAACCTTGAGCCACAAGTTTAGCCTTGTATTCGACTACCACTCCATCCTCATCCAGTTTGTTCTTGAAAACCCATTTGGTTCCTATAACTCGGGTGGTCGAAGGTCGGTTGGTCGAGTCCGGACTTGGTTTCTTTCGAATTGATTGAGTTCCTCTTGCATGACCTCTACCCATTCAGGTTCATTAAGGGCCTCTAGTGCATTTTTGGGTTCGTTTAATGAGATGAATGCAATGAATGCACATAGATTATGTAGAGAGGAACGAGTTCTTACCCCACTCGTTGATATCAAAAATGATGTTTTCTTGGGGATGACTGGAAGTAAATTTGAATGCTTTACCAGTTCTTTGATTTACGAGGCTTGTGAGCTGAGCCGCTTGATCTTCGAAGCTTGTTCTGAGTGATCCTCTTCATTAACTTGTTCGTTCCGAGCAAGCTCTTGAATTGTCTCATTCTGAGTTTCCTCGTTCCGAGTGACTTCATTCCGAGCGTGTTGAGTCCGAGTCTTTGTAGACTCGGCTTCGTCATCATCTTTCTCGAGCTTCAGCTTCCGAGTACGACGACTCACTTGGCTTCTCCTGTTCAAACTCATCAAACACTACGTGGATGCTTTCTTCCACTTTGTTAGTTCGCTTATTGAAAATGCGATAAGCTTTGCTGTGAGAGGAGTAACCTAGAAAAATACCTTCGTCTCGACCGAGCATCAAACTTGGTCAGGTGATCCTTACCGTTGTTGTGAACGAAGCATTTACATCCGAATGGTCTGAAGTAGGAAATATTTGGCTTCTTCCCTTTGTAGAGCTCATAAGGTGTTTTCTTCAGAATGGGTCCGATGAGGCATCTATTCAGAGTGTAGTTAGGCTGTGTTGATCGCCTCCGCCCGTAAATAGTAAGGCAAGTTGTGCTCAATCATCATCGTCCTTGCTATTTCTTCAAGGGTTCTGTTCTTTCTCTCTACTACTCCATTCTGTTGAGGAGTTCTGGGTGCTGAGAAGTTGTGAGAGATTCCATTTTTGTCACAAAACTCTGAGAATTCCGAGTAATCGAACTCCCTTCCATGGTCGGTTCGAATCCTCCGGATCCGAGTCCGAGACTCAACTTGAATTTTTCTCGCAGAGCTTGCTGAACTCCTTGAAAGCTTCATTTTTGTGCTTAAGAAAACACACCCAGGTAAATCGTGAATAATCATCAATAATAACAAGTATGTAAGATTTACCTCCGAGACTCTTCACGAGGATTTCACCACATAAGTCCATATGCGTAATTCAAGCACTTTGAATGTGGAAACTGTCTTCAGAGATTTGAATGAAGATTCGACTTGTTTCCCTTTGGTGCATGCTTCACATACTTTGTCTTTCTCAAAAACACAGTTAGGTAAACCCCTAACTAGACCATTAGATGCCAATTTCTTGATAGTATGCATGCTAATATGGCCTAATCTATGATGCCAAGTCCATGAATCATCATGGAGAGATGCTTTTAAGCAAGATAAATTCTGACTTGGGTCGAAAGAGGAATGATGTAAGTATTACCTGATCTCTTACCCGAAAGCTTGATCTCTTTGGTAGTGACATCGAAATAATGCAATTGGTCCGAGTGAATCTTACCTCTTGACCTTTGTCACATAGTTGAGAGATGCTAAGTAGATTATACTTTAATCCCTTGACAAGGTAGACTGGATCGACCAGATTGCTTCCTTTTCCAATCTTGCCAATCCCCACTATCTTGCCTTTGCTATCATCTCCAAATGTGACCTTTCCTCCTTTATGTCTTTCCAACTCGGAAAAGAGTCCCGCATCTCCCGACATGTGGCGTGAACATCCACCGTCAAGGTACCAATGTCCTTTTGATCTTTTCTGAGTGACATGCAAAATAGAGAGAATCTAACCCTTCTCACTTCCTCTAACGAACCCAAGTAACATTCCTTACTCGTGGTCCTTTTATGAGGAAGAAGGTGTTTTGGAACCCGATTTGAATGACTTTGGGTTTTGTCTCGATTCTCGAGTCTTCCTCTCGAGAGAACTAAGTCTGTGTCTCTTTCTTTTTGAAAACTTTTCCTTTTGAAACAGGAGAGAATGGTTTCTTTTTGTAAACAGCTTCTGAGCTTAGTCCTTCTTTCATTTCCGTGAATGGGACCAGTGCTCAGCTTTCCCGAACTTCACAGCTTCGGAATCATTTTTAAACAGTTCCGAGTAGGAATTGGATTCCTCTTCTCTGTTGAAACCAAGAGCTTCTTTTCGAAAGGAGACACATTGTGATCCTAAGAGCATGTCAAGGTTTTTCTGACCTTGAGTAAATTTTAAAATCGGATCTTCGAGACTCAGTGAGCTTCTGTTTTAGTTGCTCATTTTCTTTCTCGAGTAACTCGGACTCGGCCTCATTAGTTTGAGCACTAGTCTTGAGTTCTCTCGAGTGTGAGTCTCGGCTTTTCCAATTCGTTTTTCAAAGAATTGCTCTCGAAGAAATTGACTCAAGTTGTTCTTTGAAATGGGAAGAGTCGAATTGGACTTTTCTTCCAAAGTAAAAATGTATTTAGCTAAATCAACTTTGGAGAATTTGAGGAAGTAATCAATTACCTCTTGAGGGTTAGTTTCCTCATTGTCCGAGTCCGAGTCCGACTCTTTTCAGCTTTCGAGTCGAAATTGCCATCGGACATTTCGAGTCGTCCGAGTCCTCATCATCTCTCGATGAATCCTCATCGCTCCATGTTGCCATCATGGCTTTCTTCTTCTTCTCGTCCCTTTTCCTTTTCGGACAGTCTTTGACTATGTGGTCTTTGTCGCCACACTCGAAACACCTGTAATTCTTAGATAAAGATAACTTTGAAGGGGAAGAAAACTTACCTTTTCTCGTCTCTCTTATCTTTCTTGTAGAATTCTTCTTTTGGCCTTTTGTCCCATCTTTTGTGCTTCATCATTCTCTTGAAGCCTCTTGCAATGAGTGCCATGGGATCGTCTTTCGAGTCGAAGAGCTCAAATTTGCTTCTTTGGATTCCGAGGCTTTCGGTGCTATGTTTCTTTTGGTACTTCCCTCAGCATCCTCTTCTTCTAGATGGATTTCGTGAGTTAGAAGCTTTCCAATGAGCTCGTTTGGCTTTAAGAGTGAGAGGTTCCGAGCTTCCTCTATGGCGAGTCACCTTCGGATCCCATCTTCTTTTGGGTAGACTTCGAGTATCTTTCCGCACATTTCCTCGTGTGTGATCTTCTTACCCAGAGACTTGAGATTATTGGTAATCTCGATAAACCGAATGAACATCCGAGTGAAGGTTTGCTCGGGGAGAGTCCGAGTCACCCTAGAGGGGGTGAATAGGGTGATAGAAAATTCTTCGCGAAAACACACTCTTTTCGACGTAAAAGAGGCAGAGACGGTTTATGAGTCTAGACACAGTGGTCGAAAAGATTGGACTCGGAAAGTAATGAATCGGAATAAACAAGCACGAGTAAAGGCTGTCCGAGTCTAGAATGAACTCGGAAAGAGAACACAGAGATTTTACGTGGAAACCCTCCTGGGCGAGAAAACCATGGCCCGTGTCAATCCGGACACGAAGTCAAATCCACTATTTTGAGTCCATAAAATACCGTGAACCGATCGAACCCGAGTTGCTCCCTTGGACAACTCTATACAAGTTTTCCTAGACTTAGAAGTTACCTTATCTCGATCTAGTACTTCCTAGCTGAGATAACCCTTACAGCTAGGGACAACTAAGCTGAGTTAACCCTTACAGCTTAGTCAAGGGACCTTACAAAGAATGTAAGAAGAGTTTGTAACTAAGTACAAGACCTTACAACTCGGAGAGTAATGAACTACAGAGTTGGAGTTGTAAGTTGAAGATTGAAAGAAAATACAATGACTTTGAGCAAGTATATGTATAAGCGATATGTTCGGCAACCTTCAAGTCTTGTGAGGTGGCTTCTATTTATAGATGACCAGGCAGAGTAGCCGTTATCTTCATCTCGTTGACCGAGAGTCCTCTCGTGACCGTTGATAGAAGCTTTCGAGTCACTCGGAAAGTATCCGTTGAAATATGGACGTTGGACAATGGTTTAACTCTCTTGGAAGTCCCAAAACCATCGGTTGTGTCTTGAAAAATGAGGTGGAAACCACCGTTAGGCTTAGCGTTCCAGTTTTCGGATATGGAAGCGCATGCCTTCCGACACAATCTTCCGGGACTAAAGCAGGGAAGGTGAAAAGCCATATATGCTCGGTGATTTGACGTTTTGAAGCCGGCTACTTTTGTAGTTTGAAAAGATATCCTCGATTGAATAACCTACAAAAGTAAAACACCTTTGGTTCTCAAAGTATAAAATACTTTGGTCCAAGGTTAGACACAGATAATAAAATAATTATGATAATTAAGCAATTGATTATCTAAGTCGGAAAAGAAATGGAATTTTCGAGTCTAAAATCCATGATACTCGGAATTCCATAAGACTTAGTCTTAAGCAAAGAATCAAGTTCTATAACGAATATCAAAGTGGTAAAAACTTGATATAGACTAAGTAGAGAGGAACTACGAATGCCGACTATGCGAACAATAGAATAGATACCCATAAGTCGGATTCGAGTGAGAAACGGCGGAATACTGGTATATTCGAAATGCGATTAATCTGAGTGAGAGTGAACTCGGAATAAAGAACCAGCTTTTCGAGTCGCTAACCGAAAGCGATAAAAGACATAAGTGAGGGCTGAATCACTTAGAGAAAATATTATTTTACTCAAGTAAGTTTCTAAGACACAGAGAATGCCTTGGAATCAAAACTCTATATGAATAACATCGTTATACCCGATTCCTTTTGCATGACTCAGAAAGATATTGAGCGAGTGTCCGAGTCTTCAATCTCCCCTTTTTGATGAAAGGCATTCCATACTTAAGCAGAAACTTTGTTAGAGGAAAATAGATTGATTCCGAGTTGTTTGCTCATGAGAAAGGCATAGTGAGTAAATCGGAGCAAGTATATAATATATCAAAGCAAAATAAAATAAAGTATGCTTTAACAATAACTCAGAAAAAAATATAGAGAACTCGAAATTAATAATGAAATGCATCACTTCATTAAAAAGTAGTTACAAGGGCGGAAAAACTCCCCTAATAAAGACAACCAGTTTCGACTACATTTCTCCCCTTGCCTTTCAGCAAAAACAAAGAAACAAAAAGAAGGGAGAAAAGTACAAGTAATACACATAAGTTGTCCGGACAAAAAGAAAATTTGAAAGAAGAAAATCCAGAGACACCGAGGAATTGTGACTCAGTGCATGGCTCCAACTAGGGAGGAGGGGATTTCGAGTTGAGGCGGAGGTGCGCCGGCGCTGATATGATCTCTCGGAATGGGCTCGGCTCCGAGTGTGAAGGTTTGCTCGGGGAGAGTCCGAGTCACCCTAGAGGGGGTGAATAGGGTGAGGAAGTAATCTTGTGGAAATTCATTCTTTTTGCTAAGTAAAATACGGAATGCGGTTCGAGTCAAAACGAGTCGGAAAAGTAGAGACTCGAAAAGACCGAATAGATAGAAATAGCAAGAAAAGCAACGACTTTAAGACAGTCCGAGTCTAGAATGAACTCGGAAAGTAAACACTTAGAGATTACGTGGAAACCCTCCCGGGGTAGAAAACCACGGACCGTGTCAATCCGGACACGAAGTCAAATCCACTATTTTAAGTCCACAAAATACCGTGAACCGATCGAACCCGAGTTGCTCCCTTAGACAACTCTTTACAAGTTTTCCTAGACTCGTAAATTCCCTTATCCGATCTAGTACTTCCTAGCTGAGATAACCCTTACAGCTAGGGACAACTAAGCCGAGTTCACCCTTACAGCTTAGTCAAGGGACCTTACAAAGAAAGTAAGAAAGAGTTTGTAATCGATTACAAGACCTTACAACTCGGAAGGTAATGAATTACGGAATAGGAGTTATAAGTAGAAGATTGAGAATGAATACACGGACTTTGCACAAGTACGTATATTAACAATAGGTTCGGCTCATCTTCAAGTCTTGTGAAGTGGCTTCTATTTATAGATGACCAGGTAGAGTAGCCATTATCTTCATCTCGCTGACCGAGAGTCCTCTCGTGACCGTTGATAGAAGCTTTACGAGTCACTCGAAAGTATCCGTTGTAATGTAAATGTTCGACAACGGTTTAACTCTCTTGGAAGTCCCAAAACCATTGGCGGTGTCTTGAAAGATAAGGTGGAAACCACCGTTAAGCTTAGCGTTCCAATTTTCCAGATTTGGAAACAGACGGCTCGACACAATCTTCCGGGACCTGGAGCGAGAGAAGGTGAAAAGCCATGTCTCGCTGGTGATTTGACGTTCGAAGCTCGGTTATTTTTGTAGTTTGAAAAGTGTATCCTTGATTGAATAACCTACAAAAGTAAATCAATTTTGGTTCTCAAAGTATAAAATACTTTGGTCCAAGATTAGACATAGATAATAAAATAATTACGATGATTAAGCAACTAATTATCCGAGTCGAAGAGAAGTGGAATTTTCCGAGTCTAATAACTATGATACTCGAATTCCATCCGACTTAGTTTAAGCGATAGATCAAGATAAGTCAAGAATATCGAGTGAGATAACTTGATATAGACTAAGTTTGAAACAGACTAGAGGTACCGACTCTAACGAAATAGAGCTTATAATCGAAGTCGATTCCGAGTGAGAAAAGACGAAATACTAGTCTATTCAATCTGCGATAAATCGAGTGATGAGGGACTCGGAACAGAGAACCGGTTTTCGAGTCACTTACGGATAAGCAAGAAATATAAGAAGTAAAAGTTGTATCACTTAGAGAAGATACCATTTTACTCAAAGAAGTTTCGAGATACGAGAGAATGCCTTGGAATCAAAACTCTATAAGTATGAGATGGTTATACCTGATTCATTTAATGCAACTCGTAAATGCGTTGAGAAGTGTCCGAGTCTTCAAAGTGGCTGACCCGGAACTAGGTCGTCCGGAGGCTCATCCTCCTAGAACTCAACCGATGGAGGGGTCTCGCTCACGTTGACCGAGCTGTCGATCGACCATGGTCGGCGAGGTCTTCCGACCCACTTAGACTATTGTCCGAGCCGATCATTTCCGGTTGAGGTTCCGGAGCACCTTGGCCCTTTGTTGCTGCTGTTTCTTGTTCCGCTTCCTTCTCTCCTTTCTCGGATGGAGCTACCTTAGCCGTAGGCTCCACTTCTTGTTCTTGTTCTTCTTCTCCCCTTCGGAGGAGGATTTGGTGGGACTCGAGGATTCTTTAGATGTGTTCGAGTCCACCTGGATCCCGAGCCGCCTTGGATCCATTCTTGAAGGAGCTCAATCAGCTCCCTCTGCTCCTTAACCAGCGCCTTCATCTCGAGAAGCACATCTTACTACTCTCGGATTTGGGATTGGGTTGTTTTCCGGTTAATGGTCATAGACTATAAGATAGTCTTAAATAACCTGGAGGGTGTCCTTGAACTTAGTGGAGACCGAGGAGATTTTGTCCATCACAACGGAGGACAAAGTAGAAGAAAGAACTTGAGAAACACCTAAAGTGGAGGCATCACCAGGTGGAGGACGTAGAGAAAGAGTGGACTGAATTTGAGTCCGAGGTGGAGAATGGGGCCTCGGCTTCGAGCTATGAATCCGGACACCCGGTTGGGTCTCCTGGTATCCATACCCAAGGAGTTCCTTTTTGCCAATGACAATGGCAGCCTCGAAACCACGTTAGGATATGAGGGAATAGGAACTTTGAATTGTTTAAAGATGAGCATGAGAAGAGCCCCGAAAGGAAGTGGGGTGTTCTTCTTGGTTTGAGTCCGAGCGAGCACAACTGCCATTTGCTCGATTATTTCAGAAAGAGGTCTACTTCGTAGCCCTTGAGAATGTCATAAAGAGCCTTGAGGTGCTTGGAGTTGGGGTTCTCCTTGCTAGAATGCTGTGAGAAGAAAGTTCTCATCAGCAGAAAAAAGAAGGCGAGCTTCGATTTGAGTTAGGTCACGGAGAAGTTTTTGCGTGACCCGGGGAACTCTTTAGCGTTTTTCGAAGAACTCATCAGCAACCTCGTTGAAAGGTATGGGGTTGCTGTTGAGGAAAAGAAAAGTGACTTTGAAGAGTCGGTGGAGAAGGGAAGTATTTATGCGAACTGTAACATTTTGAACTCGGAGGTGATGATACCCTCGAGCTAGAGAGGTTGGAATAGAACTTAGAAACAAGTTCGGATATATGAAATCACCGAAACAAAGAAAATTGTAAACCCTTGTTGTATTGATATCAGCCAACCATGAAAACTTTGTGGTCGGGAAGAATTTGTCATCCAACATGATATGTTGGGTGACAATAGGTTTTGAAGGATTGGAGGGACCTTCTTGGCTTTTGGTACGGGGTTTGTTGGTGGCTGAACCAAGAAAATCAAGGTGGGAACCTCTTTTCGGCATGTTTGATGTGAAAAGAGAGAGAGATGATCTTTTGTGAAAGAGAAGGAGAGAGAGAGAGAGATAACTCTACGAAAGTGAGCGGAAAAAGAAAATGAAAGAGTAGAAAGAGAGAGCTGAGAGTGACAGAGCTTACTTGAGATGAACTTTACTTAGCTTGAGACCGACGAGAGTTTCTTTGATTGCAGAAAGCTTGCTCGCGTTAAAGTAATTGAGAGAGTGGAAGTAAGTAGAGAGTAAAGTAACGAAATGAAGGAAAATAGACGCTATTTATAGAGAAATAATCGTCCTTCGATATTCGTTCGACTCGGCTCTCCTACGGTCACCTTAGACCGGTGTGACTGTTCTGTTCTCCAACGGTTAGAATTCCAGCAATTGTCTCTCAACGGCTAGTTGTCCGATCGAAGCGTGTGAGAGAGAGAGAAAGAGAAAAAGAAAAGAAATTTTTAAAGAAATTTCTGAAATTCTCCACCGATCTAGAAATGATTTTAGAAGTTTGATGTCCATTTTTCTCAAAATGCGAGTCTAACTCGGTGAAATTTCGAGTGACTCGAAACTACAACCAAATAATAACTATCAGCTCAGTATCACTAGTTCAACTGAACTAATGGCTATTAAAGAAAGTAAGCACACAACACATAATCATGTAAAGTAATTTTACTCGAAAAGCACGTAATTATGCATTAATCATGCCACGCTCATTTCTAATAAAGCAAAACTGATCCTCACTAAGTGGCTTAGTAAAGATATCAGCTAATTGAAGTTTGGTAGGAATGAATTCAAGTTCAATATCACCTTTCTCGGAATGATCTCTTAGAAAATGATATCCGACCTCAATATGTTTTGTCTTTGAGTGCTCGAACTGGATTCTTGGTGATGCTGAGTGCACTTTGATTATCACACTTGATTGGAACTGATTTGAATGAAAGTCCAAGATCTCTCAAGTGTTGCTTTATCCATAAAATCTGAGCACAACATGCTCCAGCTACAATATACTCAGCTTCAAGCAATTGAAAGAGCTACTGAGTTTTGCTTCTTTGAGTGCCAAGATATCGTGGATTGACCTGAAATTGGCAAGCTCCTGAAGTGCTCTTTATGTCAACTTTATATCCAGAATAGTCAGCATCCGAGTATCCAGTGAGAGTCGGTTCCGAGTCTCTAGAGTACCATAGACATAGATTCCGAGTCCCCGCAAGATATCTCGAATATTCTCTTCATCGCAGTGAGATGTGATTCTTTTGGATTAGCTTGAAATCTTTCACACGAACAGACACTAAACATTATGTCTTGCCTACTAGAAGTAAGATATAAAAAGATCCAATCATACCTCAGTAGAGTTTCGATCTATTGCTTTACCTTTCTCATCCGAGTCCAGTTTTATGTTGCTTGCTCATAGGTGTTGCTCGCATGTTTCGCATCTTGAAGTTTGTACTTCTTCAGCAGCTCCTTGGTATATTTTGATTGATGGACATAGATGCCATCTTTGTCTTGCTTGATTTGTAGACCAAGGAAGAAATTGAGTTCTTCCATCATACTTATTTGAAATTCCTGTCTCATTAACTCGGAAAACTCTCGACACGTAATTTCATTAGTAGCTCCAAAAATTATGTTATCAACATAGATCCGAGCAATAATAAATTCTTTCCCCTTGGTTTTTATAAAAAGAGTCTTGTCAATTTGACCTCTTCTAAAGTCATTTTCAACCAAAAAATTGCTCAGTCTTTCATACCAAGCTTTGGGAGCTTGTTTAATACCATAAAGAGCTTTTTGCAATTTGAAAACATGGTTTGGAAATTCTGAGTTTTCAAATCCAAGGGGTTGCTCAACATAAAGTTCTTCTTCAATGAAACCATTTAGAAAAGCACATTTAACATTCATTTGATATAACTTGATATTCATGCTAGATGCAAATGCCAACAAGATTCTAATACCTTGAATTCTGGCAATAAGTCTAGCCTTATTTCCGACTACCAACCCACCTTCATCTAGTTTGTTTTTGAAAACCCATTTGGTTCCTATGACTGGGTGGTCGGAAGGTCTTTTGGTCGAATCCGGACTTGGTTTCTTACAAATTGATTGAGTTCCTCTTGCATGGCCTCTACTCATTCAGGTTTGTTTAGGGCCTCTAGTGTATTTCTGGGTTCGAGTTAATGATATGAATGCAGTGAATGCACATAAATTTTGAAGAGAGGAATGAGTTCTTACCCCACTATTGATATCGGATAATATGTTTTCTAGTGGGTGGCTAGAAGCATAGTTGAATGCTCTACCTGTTCTTTGATTCACCGGATCCGTAGGTTGAATAGATTGATCTTCTGGAGTCCGGTCCGAGCTAGCTTGTTCATCCGATTGACCTTCAACAGTTTGAGCTGGCTCTTGAGTTGTCTCATTCCGAGTCATGTTGTTCGAGTCACTTCGTTCCGAGTGACTTTGATTTGATTCTTGATGAGTTCATTTTCATCAAGATCATCATCTCTGCTGAGCTTCAGTGTCCGAGAATATTGACTCACTTGGTTTTTCCTGTTCAATCTCATCAAACACAACGTGGATGCTTTCTTCCACTTTGTTAGTTATTTTATTGAAAATACGATATGCTTTGCTATGAGATGAATAAACAAGAAAAATACCTTCATCTCGATCGAGCATCAAACTTGGTCGAGTGATCCTTACCATTGTTGTGAATAAAGCACTTACATCCAAAGGGTTTGAAATATGAAATGTTGGGTTTCTTCCCTTTGTAGAGCTCGTATGGAGTTTTCTTCGAGATGGGTCTAATGAGACATCTGTTCAACGTGTAGTTTCGTTGTGTTGACTGGCTCAGCCCGTAAATAATAGAGTAGGTTATGTTCAATCATCATTGTCCTAGCTATTTCTTCAAGAGTTCGGTTCTTCCTCTCCACCACTCGATTTTGTTGAGGAGTTCTTGGAGTTGAGAAGTTGTGAGAGATGCCATTCTTGTCACATAACTCTGCAAATTCCGAGTAGTCGAACTCCCTTCCATGGTCGGTTCGAATCCTCTGGATCTTAGTCCGAGACTCAACTTGGATTTTTCTGCAGAGCTTGTTGAACTCTTTAAATGCTTCATTTTTGTGCTTAAGAAAACACACCCGGGTAAATCGTGAGTAGTCATCAACAATAACAAGCACATATGATTTACCTCCGAGACTCTTGACATGGATTTCACCACATAAATCCTATACAACATTTCAAGCACCTTGGATGTGGAAACAGACTTTCAGAGATTTGAAAGATGATCCGACTTGTTTCCCTTTTGTGCATGCTTCACGATTTTATCTTTCTTAAATGCACAATTAGGCAAGTCCTCTCGAATAAACCATGAGATGCAAGTTTCTTGATGGTATGCATGCTAACCTGACCTAGTCTACGATGTCATGTCCATGAATCATCATGAAGGGATGCTTTTAAACAAGATAAATTTCGACTCGGGTCGAAAGAGGAATAGTGTATGAAGACTCGGACACTGTTCTATATCTTTCTCGAGTCATGCAAAAGGAATCGGGTATAACGATGACATTCATATAGTGTTTTGATTCCAAGGCATTCTCTCGTGTCTTAGAAACTTACTTGAGTGAAATAGTATCCTTTCTATGCGATTTGGTCTTCACTTATCTCTTTAATCGCTTTTTAGTTAGCGACTCGAAAACTTGTTCTTTATTCCGAGTCCACTCTCACTCGAATCCGACTTGTGATTATTTACTCTATTGTTTGCAAAGTCGGCATTCGTAGTTCTTTTCGTGCTTAGTCTACATCAAGTATTTCCCACTCGATATTCGTTATGGAACTTGATTCTTTGCTTCGAGACTAAGTCATATGGAATTCCGAGTATCATGGATATTAGACTCGTAAAATTCCATTTCTTCTCCGACTCGAATAATCTGTTGGTTAATTATCATGATTATATTATTATCTCGTGTCTAACCTTGGACCAAAGTATTTTATACTTTGAGAACCGAAGGTGTTTTACTTTTGTAGGTTATTCAATCGAGGATATCTTTTCAAACTACAAAAGTAGCCGGCTTCGTAACGTCAAATCACCAGCGAGATATAGCTTTTCACCGTCCCTCGCTCTAGTCCTGAAGATTGTGTCGAAACCGTCCGCTTCCATATCCGGAAAACTGGAAGGTCAAGCTTAACGATGGTTTTCACCACACTTTTCAAGACACAACCGATGGTTTTGGGACTTCCAAGAGAGTTGAACCGTTGTCCAACGTCCATATTTCAACGGATACTTTCCGAGTGACTCGAAAGCCCTTATCAACGGTCACGAGAGGACTCTCGGTCAGCGAGATGAAGATAACGGCTGCTCTGCTCGGGTTATCTATAAATAGAAGCCACTTCACAAGACTTGAAGACAGCGGAACATATTGTCAATACACCAACTTGATCAAAGTTATTGTATTTACTTTCAATCTTCAACTTACAACTCCTATTCTGTAATTCATTACTTTCGAGTTGTAAGGTCTTGTACTCGCTTACAAACACTTCTTACATTCTTTGTAAGGTCCCTTGACTAAGCCGTAAGGGTTAACTCAGCTTAGTTGTCCCTAGCTGTAAGGGTTATCTCAGCTAGGAAGTACTAGATCGGATAAGGGAATTTCGAGTCTAGGAAAACTTGTATAGAGTTGTCTAAGGGAGCAACTCGGGTTCGATCAAGTTCACGGTATTTTGTGGACTCAAAATAGTGGATTTGACTTCGTGTCCGGATTGACACGGGCCGTGGTTTTCTCGCCCCGGGAGGGTTTCCACGTAAATTCTCTCGTGTTCTATTTCCGAGTTCATTCTAGACTCGGACATCCCCGCTGAACGTGTTTACTCGATTCATTACATTCCGAGTCCATTATTTTCCGACCCCTTGCTTAGACTCGGAATCTGTCTTTGTCTCTTCTCTCGTCAAAAGGTGTGCGCTTTTGCAAAGAATTTTTCATCACCCTATTCACCCCCTCTAGGGTGACTCGGACTCTCCCCGAGCAAACCTTCGAGTGTAAGTGTTACCCGATCACTTACCCGAGAGCTTAATTTCCTTGGTAGCATCATCGGAGATATAGCAGGTTGGTCCGAGTGAATCTTACCTTTTGACCTTTGTCACACAGTTGAGAGATGCTGAGCGGATTGTAATTTAACCCTTTGACAAGGTATACTAGGTCGACCGGATTGCTTCCTTTTCCAATCTTGCCTATACCAATTATCTTGCCCTTCGTTGTCATCTCCAAAAATGATTTTTCTCCCTTGTAATCTTCCAACTCGTAAAAGAGTCTTGAATCTCCTAACATGTGGCGTGAGCATCCACCGTATAGATACCAATGCCCCTTTCTTCTTTCTCGAGCTACCTGCAAGTCGAAACAAACTAACCTTTCTCACTTCCTCTAACGAACCCAAGAACTCCCTTTATTATGGTCTTTTCCGAGGAAGTAGACTCTTGGGAACCCAAATTTGAATAACTTTGGGTTTGGTCCGATTCTCGAGTCTTTCTTTGAGAGAATTGAGCCTCGTGTCTCTTTCTTTTGAAAAGCTTTTCTTTTATAAACCGGTGGAGAAGGTTTTCTTACGTAAGCTCGAGTCCAGGCGCGGTCCTCCTTTCATGCTTATGAATGGGACCGTACTCAGCCTTCCCGAACTTCACAGCTTCGGAATCCTTTTGAAAAGCTTTGAGTAGGAATTTAATTCCTCCTCTTTGTTAAAACCAAGTCCTTCTTTTCGAAGGAGACACATTAAGATTCTAAGAGCATATCAAGATTTTTTCGACCTTGAGTAAATTTTAAAACAAGCTCTTGAGACTCGTGTTTTTGCTTTAATTGCTCACTTTCTCTTCGAGTGACTCGGACTCGGCCTCATTGGATTGAGCACTAGTCTTGAGTTCTCTTAGAGTAAGTCTCGGCTTTTCCAATTCATTTTTCAATAAGATGCTCTCGAAGTAATTGACTCAAGTTGTTCTTTAAACCGAGAAGAATCGAATTGGACTTTTCTTCCGGAGTAAAAATATATTTGGCTAAATCAACTTTGGAGAATTTGAGGAAATATTCAATTACCTCCCGAGGGTTTGTTTCCTCATTGTCCGAGTGATCCGAGTCTAACTCTGTTTCAGCTTCCGAGTCGAGAGTGCCATCGGACATTTTGAATCATCTCGAGTCTTCATCGTCTTCCGATGAGTCTTTATCACTCCAAGTGACCATCATAGCCTTTTTCTTCTTTTTGTCTCTCTTTCTTCCGGGACAGTCTTTGACTATGTGTTCCTTGCTCGCCACATTCAAAATAGCCGAGTTCTTAGCTAAAGATAACTTTGAAGGAGAGGAATGTTTACCTTTTCTGTCCTTCTTGTCTTTCTTATAGTAACTCTTCTCTTGGCTTCTTATCCCATCTTTTGTGCTTCATCATCCTTTTGAAGCCTCCGGCGATAAGTGCCATGGGATCCTCTTCCGAGTCCGATGAACTCAAATTTGCTTCTCTCGGTTTCGAGGCTTTCAGCGCAATGTTCTTTTTAGTGCTAACCTCTACGTCCTCCTCTTCCGGATGGATCTCATTGGCGAGTAATTTCCCGATGAGTTCGTCCGGCTTCGATAAGGACAGGTTCCGAGCCTCTTCAATGGCTGTCACCTTGGGACTCCATCTTCTCTTGGCGTACTTCGAGTATCTTTTTGCACATTTCCTTGTGGAAATCTTTCGACCCGTAGATTTGAGATTATTAGTAATCTCAGTGAAGCGTGAATAACATCCGAGTGATGTTCTCTTCGGGTCCATCTTGAATAGCTCATACTTGTGAAGATATTAGCTTATCTTCGCTTGTCCGACCTGGCTTGTGCCTTCATAAGTGTTGACAAGTGTGTCCGATACTTCTTTGGTCGTGTCACGCATGCACACTCTGGTTGTATTCATCCGAGCGTACAACTCATACTTCGACCCTCCATTGTTCCGAGCCATTTAATCTTTAAACCTTTGGATGGTTAGATCCTTTCCGAAAGGTTAGGCTCGATACCAATTGAAGGTTTGCTCTTGGAGAGACTAACTCGCCCTAGAGGGGGTGAATGGGTGATGAGGAAATTTTACAAAGTGATGGAAGAATAAAACTAGAAATGACTCTAAGGAGAGTCCGAGTTTAGATTGAACTCGTAAAAGTACTACCTCGAAATTTAAGTGGAAACCCTCCCGGGGCAGTAAAACCACGGTCAGTGCTAATCCAAGCACCAAATCAATTCCACTATTTTGACTCCACAAAATACAATAGAAAGACACAACCAGAATTTCTCCCTTAGACAATTCCTCGACAAGATTTTCCTAGACTCGAAATTCCCTTATCTCGATCTAGTACTTCCTAACCGAGGTAACCTTTATAGTTAGGGACAACTAAGCTGAGTTAACCCTTACAGCTCAGTCAAGGGACCTTACTCGAAAGTAAGAGAGAGTGTTTGTAATGCAGTTATAAGACCTTACAACTCGTAAAGATGTTAAGTACAAAGTTGGAGTTGTAAGTAGAAGATTGAGTATGAACACAATGACTTTTGCTTAAGTACATGTATTGACAGTTGGTTCAAGCAATCTTCAAGTCTTGAGAGTTGGTTTCTATTTATAGATAACCAAGCGGATTAGCCGTTGTGATCTGTCTTCCGATTGGAAGTCCTTTGTGACCGTTGCAATGGTTTTTCCGAGTCACTCGTAAAATATCCGTTGAGGTGTAAACGTTAGGCAACGGCTCTTGACTCCTTTGGAAGTCCCAATCCACCGGCGGTGTCTAAAAGGTAGGGTGGAAACCACCGTTGAGCTTAGCGTTGCGGATTTTCAGTTTTGGAAACAGACAATCCTAACACGAGTGCTCGGTCTTCGATCGGAGGTAAAAAAGCCTTGTCTGCCGGTGATTTGACATCTTGAAACCTAGGTTACTTTTGTATTTCAAAAAATATGATAACCTCGTTTGAATAACCTACAAAAGTAAATCAATTTGGTTCTCAAAGTATAAAATACTTTGGTCCAAGATTAGACACGGATAATAATTTAATTAAGATAATTAAGTGTATAATTATTCGAGTCCTAAGAAAGTGGAATTTTCTTAGTCTAATATCCATTATACTCAAATTCCATCTAAGTCGAGCCTAGAAGTGAAGCAAGTCGGATAAAGTACATCAAAGTGGAGAGACTTGATCTAGACCGCCAATGTTCAAGCCAAGCATGCTGACTTAGAAAGATGAATTAATACAGCTTATTCAATTTATCTTAGAATATGAAGTCGAACTAAGTTTATGCACAATAGAGCAAGTGTTTAAACATGCGATAACTCCGAGTGTTATCCGAGCGACTCGTAACCGAGTGTGAAAATGTTAAGCAAGAGTGTGCTCTCCGAGTCGGTCGGAATCAAGAGAGAACATATGCAATGGTTTCGTAACACTCGTAAAAGATGTTATATCACTAAGAAAAGCCTTTAAAACGAGATAGAATGACTTTTGATCAAAACCTTATAAGAGATGAAGTCTTATACCCGATTCCTTGATGGAACTCGAATGATGTATATATAAGGTCCGAGTCTTCATAAGTGACTATTTTGGGGTGAAGTAATACTCACCAACATGTTACATTTTAAATAGAGTTCCTAATAAGAAGACTTTTATTACCCCATATGAATTTTAGAATAAAAGGAAACCAAACCTAAATTATTTCAAGGTTTGGGGTTGTAGGGCTATTGTAAGAGTCCTAGAACCTAAGAAAAGGAAATTAAGAGAAAGAGGAATTGAGTGCAGCTTCATAGACTATGCTAAACATAGTAAAGACTATAGGTTTATGGTTATTAAACCAAATAAATTTATAACGATTAACACCGTGATTCAATAAATGCAATATTTGATGAAACAAGGTTCCTTCTATTCCGAAACACAAAGAAATTATTCGAAACACTCGTTACTTCTTGTAATGGTCAAGAACAAAGAGACATAGTTGAATTATGAAAAAGCAAGCGATTAGAAAAGAAAAATCCTTAGGTTCAAATTTCTACATCTACTTGGTAGAAGGAATAAGGGATTCCATTGAAAATGAAATTCCTTACATTTATATCATAGATTCAGACCTTACCTCTTTTCAAGAGCTTATGGAGTCACAAGATGCACCATTTTGGAAAAAGCAGTCTAAGATAAGATGGACTCAATAATGGAAAATAATACTTGGATTTTGAGTGATCTTCCCCCTGGATGTAAACCTATCAAGTTAAAATGGATCTTTAAAAGGAAAAAGGAAGTAAATAGTACCATAGAAAGGTTTAAAGCCCGGTTGGTGATAAGAAGGTTTAACAAAAATTATGTTATTGACTACTTTGATACTTATGTACCAGTAGCTAGAATTGCAACACTAAGAGTTCTTATTGTTATTGCTGCAATTAAAAAGCTTGTGATTCACCAAATGGATGTCAAGATTGCCTTCTTGAATGGTGAATTAGAAGAAGAGGTGTATATAAAATAACCTGAAGGTTTTGTCATTCCAGGACAAGAAAATAAAGTATGAAAACTCATTGGATCTTTATATGGCTTAAATCAAGCCCTTAAGCAATAACCTCAAAATTTTGATAAACTAGTGCTTTCTTTGGGCTTTAGTATCAATGAATCGACAAATGTATTTATTTTAAGTTTGAGCATAGAAAAGGTGTAATCATTTGCCTATATATTGATGACATGTTGATCTTTGGGATTAACTTGGAAAATTTGAGAAAACCAAGAGTTTTCTATATGTAAAGTTCTCCATGAAAGACACGAGAAAAGCGGACGTAATACTTAGCATCAAGATCAATAAAAATAATAATGGTATATGCCTGACTCAATCTCATTATGTTGAGAAAGTTCTTGAGAAATTCAAATATAAAGATTGTTCTCTTATAGTATCACATTTCGTCCTACTTACAAGTTGGTTCAGAATTATGGAAGACCCATTGCACAAATTGAATATGCTAGGGTCATTGGCTTATTGATGTATCCCATGACAAGTACAAGACCTGATATTACATTTCAATTGGGAAACTAAGTAGATTTATTAGTAATTGTAGCAAATTTCATTGGCAAGCAATAAGGAGAGTTTTGAAATACTTGAAGAAAACTAAACATTATAGTATGTTCTATTCGAGTGATCCTTCGCTTTAGAAAGATATTTAGATGCCACTTGGATAACCGATAAAGAGGATTATGCATCCACATCAGGATTAGTATTTTTCTAGGTGGAGGGACTGTTTCTCGGGCTTTTAAGAAACAAACTTGCATTACTAATTCCGCCATGGTTGCTGAATTTGTAGCATAGGCAGCAACAAATAAAGAAATGGAATGGCTTCGAAACTTGTTGTTGGAAATTCCAAATTGGCCAAAACCCATGTCGTCAGTCTCCATTCATTGTGATAGTAAGTCTACACTATCTAAGGCTTATAGTCATGTCTATAATGACAAACAAGGCAAATTGGACTTTGACATGTCTATGTTCATCAATTTGATAAAGGATGGAGTGATTACTTGTTGATTTTGTGCAATCAAAAGACAATCTTGATGATCTTTTTACTAAAGGTATAGGAAGAGACTTGGTGTTGAAAACATCAATGGGGATTGGACTTAAGAACATTTATTTGATCACTAATAATGAAGTCTCAATGTCAAGTTTTAAGTTTAAAGAGTGACAACATTATGGCCCTGTTCGGTTAATGAAAACTGGAATGGAACTTAATACCCGAGGTTTCAAGTTCCTTTTTCACTTGTTTGATAGCGGTATTTTAAGAGTGGAACTTGAAATTTAAAGGTTTCAAGTTCCCCTCAAAACAAATGAATTTGAACCCCTTCCTCATTTAGGAGGGAAATCAATTTTCAATCCCCCAAGAGATCGGATTATGATTATTAAAAAAATCTAATATTAATTATTTACTCAAATCTTTTTGATTCACTTCCATTATCTTTATCATATCTATTATTGGAACCCTAAAGAGACCCCCACGTTGCCCCTTGTTGCACCGCTAAACCGTCGTTGTCCGCCGTTCGCTCAACCACCATCCGCCGTTTGCTTGACCATCGTTCGCTGGACACCGGCTCGACCCACTGTGGACACCATTGGCGTGAAGTAAGTATCTAAACCCATCTGGACACCATTGTTAATGGAATTACATGATTATGATGGTGGCTTTAATGGCTCCATTGTTAAAGATGATGTGTGTTTGTGCCTTGAGATGATTTAAGATGATGTGTATAGATGCTTTTATTTTGTAATAGCTCCATTATTAAATATTATCTCTTTTACTTCTTTGTTTTGTACTGCTACAGTCCAAATGTTTGTAATATATCAGTAAATCACCATTATTAAATAGCTCCATTATTAAATAACTCTATTATTGGCGTGAAGTATCTAAACCTACTCTGCACTACTATTGCTTTTGTTTTGCTTTTGTAATATACTAGTAAATGCTTAGATGATATTTTATGACTTAACATTCCATTACACTTCCTTCAAAGCTTTGAACACCATGTCGGTAATGAATTTTGCAGTTTAAATTACCATTTTCTTTGGCCATTTACTAGTAAATGCTTAGATGATCTTTTACGATTTAAGTTATCTAACCTAGTAAATACTTTGGCCATTTAGCAAAAGTTTTAAACTTTAATTATAATATGATTATGGTGGTGATTTGTTTTATTTATACTTGTTTTATTTTTAATATGATTTTAACGGAAGATGGCTCCATCTCATCAATTGTTGCTTGTGAGTAAGAGGAAGAGGATGACATTGCAATTGCTTATCACCATTTTGCTTGTTATAAATATAGTGAATGAGATTATCTTTGTCTTATTTGTAATGGGTATTATCATGCATAAATCACACATGTTGAATTATGACAAAAGGGAAAGAAAGTGTCGCAGATTAGATAACTTAAGTTCGCTTATTAAAGTGAGTGATGTAGCTTGTAAAAGCAAACTTCGTATGGATAGACGTACGTTTTACATTCTATGTGAGATGCTTAGGGATATAGGGGGTTTGGTTGGAACTAGAAACACGCCATCGGAAGAGATTGTTGTCATGTTTTTGTACATTCCGGCTCATCAACTTAAGAATAGGACAATAGTGAGGTATTTTGAACGAAGTGGTGAAAGTGTAAGTAGGCACTTCAATAGTTGTCCGATTGCAATGTTGAAGTTACACAAGCACTTGCTCCAAAATCCTACACCCATAATAGAAGATTGTGAAGATAGTAGATGGAAATCTTTTAAGGTAAGAGACCAACTTTTACACTTATTTCATAATAAACCTTACGACTTACACGTCTAAGAAGTTGCCTATCATTTTTGTTTTGTAGAATTGCGTAGACGCCTTAGATGGTACTTACATTAGTGTTCATGTATCGAAAAAGGATATGTCAAGGTATCGGACTAGGAAGGGTACTCTTGCTATGAATGTGCTAGGTGCTTGCACACCTAATATGGAATTCACTTATGTACTACTCGGGTTAGGAAGGATCCGCATATGATGGTTGTGTCCTTCGAGATGCACTTTCTAGGCTCCATGGTTTAAAGGTTCCCCAAGGTGAAAATTGTTAGACATATAATTATTTTAATAATCACTATATCCTTCTATAATAAGTAAGTTTTTGAGCTTCACATATGTCAAGGTATATATTATTTGGTAGATGCTGGATACACTAATTACGAGGGATTCTTGGCACCATATAGAGGTCACCTGTATCACTTAAAAGAGTGGGGGATAGTCGACCAGTGACTACAAAGGAATCTTTCAACATGAAACATTCTAAAGTTAGGAATATAATAGATCGATGCTTTGGACTACTAAAAGGAAGATGGGGTATCCTTAGATCTCCTTCTTTCTTTCCTACAAGCACGCAAGGTCATATAGTTCTAGCATGTACTCTACTACGTAACCTACTTCGAAAATATATGCCAACAGATTATGGGGTGGATGTGGATGAAGAGGAGGACGAAGAAGATAGTGATGATGATAGTGATGATGAAGTTGAATATGTCACTCACATTGCAACCTCCAATGCTTGGACAAATTTTCGTAGTTCCTTGGATCAAACATTATTCAATAATTGGCGAGCTAGATCAAATAGGAATACTTGATGTGTTAAGAGTTTGATATTTTTCAATGCAAATGCATCGTGCTTATGGTGGTTACTTTGTAAGACACTAGCCTTTGGTGTTCTTTGTCAAATTGTTGAAGTTATTATGATGCATAATATTTTAATAGCCATAAGGTTATGTTATGTTGTGATTTGTTACTTATTTCATACTTCTTATATTTTTATGTATGTTAAATATGATTTCATATAATATAGGATGGATTTTAGCCAAACTACTCATGGTGATAGTTTAATGGAACTTATCCAACATTCTCAAGGTAGAACTAGAATGGAAGTTAGCGAAAAGTCTCAAGTTGGAAAAGGGAGAAACAAGCGCTTTTGGAGTAAGGAAGAAGAATGGCTCTTATAGAAGGGTTGTTGGAGTTAAGTGTTGATCCTCAATGGAAAGATAAGGGAATTTCAAAGGTGGGTACTTAGTAAAATTAGAGAGCATGTTGAAAGCAAAATTTCTCGGATTTGGTTTAAAGGCAAACCCTCACATTGACTCAAAAACCAAATGGTTTCGGGACAATATAATTTGATCAATGAGATGCTCCACACTTCTGGCTTTGCTTGGGATGACACAACCAAAATGATCAAGTGTGAAAGGCAATCTTATGATGACTTTGTTAAGGTAAATTTCCTACTTTGTCATTCATTATTTTTTCTAAGTTTTTTGTTACTTTTTGTTAGTTTCTTTGTTTAACTTTTTGGAGGTTTTTGTTGTGAGATTTTTCTTGTTTCTATTGGTTTAATTTTGTGATTTTATAATTTTCTTTTTTTTTAAAGCCATAAGAATGCAAAAGGATTCTGGGGTGTTCCTTTTCCATTTCTTGATGAGTTGGAGAAGATATTTGGTGCTGATATAGCTAATAGAGATGCTTGTGAAGATTATGTGGAAGCTTATGCAGAGGAAGCTGTTCAGAGCCTATTGATCTTAGCATGGATAGAGAAGATCTTAATGATGAGGAAGATGAGTCTGTCCAATCTACTCAAGCATCTCCATGCCTTGCCGTAAAAGCAAGAAAAGAGGCCAAAAAGAGAGGGAATGAGGTTGTGGACTTAACTACTTCTTTTCATAGTGTGTCTTCTAACTTGTGTGCTTTTATGGATGGTATGAATTCTCATCTTTCTGTGATCGCAAGTGCTTTGTCTACAACCCAACAACATGAGCAAGTACTCGTTAGCTCGTGAAATAGAGATTGATGAACAAAAGAAGAACTTGTTCAATGAAGTCATAAGCATCCCCGGCTCACTAGAATTTAAGCAACAATGGTTGTGAGGAAGTTAGCTTCGACACGAGTATCCTTTCCATGTTTTATCAATGTCCCGATGATGAGTGGAAGAGAGATTTCATCCTCAACCTTGTTCACCCAGATCTGCCTCCATCTTCCTTCAATCGACATGCGTCATCACTTTATGGTTATTTTGCTATCGAATAATTAGATGTCACCTTGTATTACTTCAATTTATAAGGTGAACATGAACCTAATTTCAAGATATTTGGTATTTATATTAAGTTATGATGAGATTATGAACTTAAATTTATGATATTTGGCATGTATGTCGATTTATAATGAGCCTGTGAAGTCAATTTTATGATATTTGATGTTTATGTCGACTTACGATAAGCCCATGAACTCAATTTTCATATATTCAAGGTGCATGTGTTATAATAATGAACCTACTTTGTGATCATCTTTTTATGTTCATATTTTTATGTTATGTAAATTCATGAATTTCATTTATGTATTCAATGGATATGTAAAAATAATAATAAATTGTGAAGTGCTCAAAAATTTTAAGAAATTAACTAAGTCAAATATTTTTTATTGTAAAGTCAAATATATATTATAAGAAAATATTTAAAATCAAAATAGTTTTTAACTAAAATCAATTTAAATTAATAAACAACATAAAAAATAGTTATTAAATAAAAGTAAGTTTGATCCCATTCCATAACATGTAATCAAATAACAGAGGTAGGAACTTGAATCCATTCCAGTTACCAACCAAACACATGTACTCAAGATTCAAATCCCATACCTAACCCCCATGTATCATTCCTTCATTCCATTCTATTCCAATTCTTCAAACCTAACAGGGCATACATAGTGATTGTTACCACTATTAATTTTTATTCCAAGGTAAGAATGTCTGTTTAATGTAATTAATGTTATAAGAGGGAGAGTTTAATTACTCTTAATATACCTTGATTGAATGGGTGCTTGTGTTACAAAAGCAATTTCTGGGTCTACCTATGTGAGTGTGAAGTATGGTCACTTCAAATAGCTAAGGGTTTATTCCATTGTTTTAAATCTTCCGACCACTCGTGAAGTTGCAATAATAATAAATATTTTTTTCTATTATCAATGAAGGTAATATAGTATATTTTCTAAGAATTGATTGAGTTACTAGCGTCAAACCCCTTATTACTTGAGCAAATGGAATGGTATCCCAAGCTTCAGCTATTTCTATTTGTACTTGTTCTATTTTTTTTTTTTTTTGCCAGATGCATTCATGAAAGATATGGATACATAGCCTTTAAATTGTGTCAAAATTTTAAGTGTATTTTAAGGAAAAATTTATTTATCGGTCCATCCAGGTTTGGGTAATTATTTATATAATCAACTAATTTTGGATAAATATTTCTGAATCTATTAAGGTTTGGGTAAATATTTTTTAAACAAATTCAGCGGGAAGCTATGAAATAAAGGTAAAAAATAACGTGGCATTATAAAATTACCGATTTACCCTTACTTAAGTTGATTTTCCGTATTATGGAAGCTACGGCTAAATTAGTCATTGAATGATGTCACACCACTTTTTTCTCCGTAATTCATAGTTCTCTCGATGGAATTGGTTCCAAAAATATTTATCCAAACCTTAATGGACTCGAAATATTAATCCAAAATTAGTGGGTCGCATAATTAATTACCCAAACTCGAATGGACTCGGTAAATTATTTTTTTTCGTATTTTGAGATTTGTATGTGAGATGTATCTAATTAGTCGAAAGGATATATAGTTTAAAGATTTGTCTACTATAACATTCATATTAATTGAAATTATATCCACTAAGTGATTGTTCAAATCGCAAGATACTTTCATGAAATATAAATCACCAAGATTACTCGAAGTTAAGTTTATTTCTCTCATTATTGAGATGGTGGGGGATTTTTGGGGAATTCCAAGAATGTAATCCGCTAAAATACAGTTGGATAGCCCGGGATAACACCCAAGGTATCTAGGGATAGCAAGCATGAGTCTCGGGGACTAGACAACGAGCACAACGGGCTGCCCGTGTGTAATGCCCCTCAATCTCATAATCACCAGCTTAGTCTTAACGACTAATTAACTAATAATTAGCGCAACGGAAAGGAATACTAGAAGGGTTACCGCCGCTCTATACAAAGAGCAAGACAACTCCATTAAGAATATAATATGAGTAAGAATTCATCACGTCACTTGCGAAAATATAGTTCAAACATCTTAAACGCAAAACTTGTACAAGATCAAGTCATGTTTAATAATAACATCATGATTGCAACTTATTTAATTATAAAATATATCTTCCAAACATCACATCCCTTACTACCACTCGTGATCCTCTATGTCTCATTGACCAAAATAAATATGTCTACTCCTTACTTCCATCAACTTTAGCATTACCTAAAACAAAACATATAAAACATTTAGAAATAGTGAGCGAAGCTTAGTACATTTATCCTTGCACTCGTAAATGAATATTATGTAAAGTTATTTGTGAGCGCGTACATTTCAATTCATTTATAAATCAGTTATGAAGAATATAGAAAAACAGTTTTTCATTTATAATGTCCCAAAACCCACCCTAGAAGTATTACATCGCCGAGTTCATTAAAACAAACTCCCAAGGCTCATTCGAGTGTTGGTATGGCTTTTTAATTCCAACTTAAAGGTAATTGTCTATTTTAGTTGAAAATTTTTTAAAAATTTCGGCAGAGTTCCAATATGGTCTATCCCCTAGGCTTAAAGCCTTAAAAATCTGCATAAAAATCATAATATAACTCAATGAGCCACACGCTTAGAGCACACAACTCAACGACTATACACCGGAGTCCAACCAATATACATTAAATTTAAAACAATCTAAATGGTTCATGATGCATTTGATACAAACTATATGAACCTAGTTACAAGCTATAATACTTAAAAATATGTGGAATGCATGACAGCAACTTGAGTCACTCAGCAATCACCAAACAGACAAACAACATGCGGGAGTCCGAATATGCTAAAGCTCAAGGCACACCTTTGGAGAGAGTACCCGCAATCGGGGAAGGGGATATGTAGGGGTAAGCACCAATCCTCTCATGGAGAGTCTTACACTCTAAAACGGAATTTCTTGACACATACTACTAATAATAATGAAATCGGTGAAAGTATAACAACGTAATACAAATCTAGATACTTTTCAATGAAATTCCCTTAAATCCTTTTTCAACTCAAAGATCAAAACCTTTCAATCATTCAAAACACGATTTCGTAATCATTAGCAACTCCTTTGAAATTGAATCAACTTTAAACAAGGTGGTGCAACCACCTACACTTTCTTTCAAATACTTTTCAATCATAAATTGAATATTCTTTCTGGGCTTTAGACTTGAACTAGCACAAGACAGTTTTCTTTGGGGTGCGACCCTTGACTCGAGCTCTCGGGACATATCTCTAGTCAAACTCTTAGAAGACTCCGCTTTCCTTGTCAGGAAAGAATCAACCTCTTCGGTTGATGGGCATCCTGATATGCAAGGACCCCATGGCCGATACGCACGACCACCTCCTTCCTCCGATCTAAACAATCCTTAGCCAAAAATTCGCTTCAAACCCGAGTGATCACAATCACTTATCAAACTTGGTTTCAAATCATAATCTCAAATCAATTTAACACCATAAAAGGCATAGCACCACGTGCCACCCCTCTAAATTCACTTTCTCAAATCAGTTTCACTTATTTAGAACATATTTTAAGTTTGAAAACCAATTATCACGAATCACACGCAAGTATTATTTTGCGTAAACATTTGAACTCTTTTCAAAAATAACTTTTGAGTATTATTTATGATCAAGTCATTTCAAACGCCAAGTATTTTCATATTAAGATCTAACATTCCAAGCTAGCACCTTAACTTAAGGATTCATCCAAGTATCTAGGATTTACTCATATTTACCCATATCCTATTCAAGCAAGAATGTCCTATTCCTATACGCGTAATTCTCGTCTCACTCTAATTTCAAAGTCACAATCAATCAATATAGATACATACTCCCTTGATACTCCAATTTCCCGCTCCTTTTCTATACTCCAGCGTTTGTTTTTCCTTAACTCAATTCATTTTCAAGCCTAACGAATTCAGGAACTAAAACTTCTCCGAGCCACAATAACCACAAGTAATTACCACTTAACCCAAAATTCCCAACTCCTTATAATTGCCATCTTTGCCTCAAATTTTCATATTACGTCTCTATATTATTAACCAACTCTTTTTCACCCATACTCAGCCATATAACCCTTTATTTCACTTTGCCACTCAAATTCCTTGAGCTCGCTTATCTTCAAGTTTAGTTCAACCTCAAGGATTTAAATATGTTTAAAACATAGTTTAACTAACCTAACAATCACCCGCCTACCACTTCTATGCCTCAATTATGCATTAATCAATATGAACTCATACTCCCTTTTATACTCCAAATCATTGTTTCCCAATATTAATAGTTACCTCCTAACGCAGAAAATTCAGGAAATCCCGGAGGCTCAATTAACTCATAATTCGAATCCAAATCACAATTTCTTCATCCTTAATTGGTAACGGAAATTTCCTTATTACTCCTTAAAACAACCTAACTTCACCAAAGTTTCCAGGTTCCCAATTTAGCCTTAACAACTTAATCAAATTCTCTCATATTCTCGTTTAGCTCTAACTATTTCCTAAATTCATTCGATAGCGTAAACATTCAATATCGATGGCATAAACATTCAATATTCATAACAAAACTCAATTGAATTTCGAAATTACTATTAATTTAGAGTATAAGACCACCCACCTAAAATTTTAGGGTTTGGAATTGATTGAATTGCTTGTTGCCCGCCCCTTCTTAATCTCACTCGCGTAATGTCTCTTTCACGGAATGCCAACATACACTACTTTACACTAATCTAATTCCTAACCTAACACCTAATTCCCCTTTTCATTCCTCTTTTTCTTTTCTCTTTTTTTTTTGTTTTGGTTAAGCACTATTTAGATTAAGCCCACATAGATAACATACGTAGTCTCGGGTTTTTATTTAACTAGTCCAAGCGGAAAAATTCAAAGGAAGAAATTAATATATTTTAATAATAATAGTTATGCGAACTAATAATAATTCGTTCAAATAAAGTTACGAATATATATCCTCGTATATATTTTAGTTATTTGACCTACTTTATTTAATTGAAACTAATTAATTAATTAAACTCATATAACCACCTCAAATTAAAATTACGGGTGTTACATTTCTTCCCCCTTAAAAGAATTTCATCCCGTAAATTCGCAACAAGTAGTGTTTAAAACACGAGTAAGGTATAAGCGTATACAGGAAGTACACTAATATACTTAATATGGAAGGAAACTTAATTAGACAGCCACGGTTACTCGGAATTCCTAAGGGAGTCTCTATGTGTTAGTGTAACCTTTTTCTCGAAATTTAGGACTCAAGGTATCATTCAAATAGCTTTTAGGTCTCTTTAGAAACAAAACACTAATACAATCTAATGGAATATAAACTCTAATCATTTCAAAGTCAATAGAAGCAAGTTTGAGAATATTATAAGGAATTTATGAGTTCCGACCTCGTCTCTACCATCATTTTAGTACTAATAATAGTTATGAGAATGTTCGATTATAAATCAAGGGTTTAGATTATCGTCCTCGGGGATGGATGGAAACTACCACTAATATTTGATTGAAAGGGGATTCACTAAACAAACTAAACTACCAAATTAACAAATAATTAATGCTAAAACCAACAATTGTGCTAAACTAAGCTACCTAATGGTGATCAAACCCAAGGGCACAACAACCAAATTTCTTCTCAAACCACTCACCAACAAAATCATAGTTACTCACAAATAAAAAGCAATCCTAAATATCCACAACTAGAGCAATAAATAAAAACAATCCTAAATAGCAACCACTAAACAAAAATGTAAAAGAGGGATTAAGGAAAAGTGACCCATTGCAAGCACCTCCAACATGAATTCCATGTCTAATTTCCAACACAATTCTCCAATTAAAACCACTCATTTTGTGGGTCTAATAATGAAAAACTAAAGAAAAGGGGGAAAAGAGAAAAATCAATGACATTAGTGCATCTAAGGTGGTGATTAAGATTGCAAAAGTGAGGAAAAGCCTCTAACCTAATTAAAGGTGAGTCTTTAATCACTTTTACCCTCTCTTTCACCTAAATAGTGGGTTTTGGAAAGAATTAAAACAAAGCATGAAGTAAAATACTTGAAATTAGCATCAAAGTAAAGGAAATTTGCAAAGGAATCAAATGAAAATAGAAAAGGTTAAACTTGCATTGATTTGAACTCAAAACATTAAGAAAATTTAGAGAGAGTTTATAGAGAAAAGTCTGCTAATGAAACCCTAAAAATAGAAAAATGACGAGTTCTCCCTTTCGGCAGTCGAAACAACGTTTTTATAGACCCCGAAAACGAAGTTAGCACGGTCTTGCCACCTTGCGGTTTGAAGGCTGCAAGGAAGAACATACTGGCACGGTCATGCCTAGTTCCGGCATGCTCATACCAACCGGCACGGTCATGACATGTTCCGGCATGATCGTGCCATGAACTTCTTGGCTATTTCTTCATAGCTTTCTCTTCTCTTCCTCGGGTTTGCACCTTGAACCTTCATTTGCTCCTTAAATCCTTGATGGTATTCGAGTTTTCACTCATTTGATTGATTACCTAATAAAGTAAAAAAACGCATAAGAATCCTAAGTTAGAATTTATTGAGAGCTAAAATCGAGTGTTAGGAGTGGCAAAAATGCCTTAGTATAAGCTTCGAACAACGAACTAATAATAATTCGCTCAAATAAAGTTACAAATATATATCCTCATATATATTTTAGTTATTCGACTCATGACCTGGCCCGACCCATTAAAAAGAAGTTGTTATCCAGTCAGGCCGGTTAAATAAGTGGTTTAGCCTAGCCCGACCCGTTGCCCGGGTTTACCTAAGGGTAACTTCTTTACTTTACCCCAACATATCTCCATTTATATTTTCAACCTATAATTTTTCCCCAAATAACACATACAATACAATTTTAAGATCATCCTTTCCTTCTCTCTATTTCTTTTTGTATTTCTTAATCTACCAAGCAAAAGCATCCAAACTATTCATTTTCTCCAACCTCTTCCTTTCCTTATCACTATTTTTGGTGTTTTTATTCTTGGTGCTTTTAGGGAGGAAAGCCAACTCATATTTATAAGAATCTTAAACCAATGAAATTATGATATTGTCAAATTATTTTTATAAAATCATAGGCTAAAATCATATGCATTTCAAAAATTATGACTAAACAAAATCATGGTTTTGAAAAATCCATGTGCAAGCTAAAACAATTGGCTTATATATATATATTTTTATTTTTTATTTTGCTTAATTACTAAGTATGCATTTGACTTGACTTCACTTGACATGATTGCATACTTTCAATGCTGCTTTATGTTTCTAAGTATCGGATATAAGACATGCTCATCCTCGACCTAATGTCATTGTTGTATATTCTACCGGAACTTCTTCCTATTCTTTTTGTAAATGGACACTAAAAAAGACGAAATTGTGTTGTCCATCTCATAGGATTAACATAAATATTATAATAGATAAAATACCTATAAATATCTAACACTATTTAACAAATTATTTGAAAACTAATACTTTATTTTAGGATAAAATTGTTTATTATTACTAAAGTATATGATTATATTATACAGAGTAAAGTTGGAACAACTTCCATATTTGGAGCTTATTTATACCACCAATACATGGGTGAATCATACAAATTCATACAGTATAATGGAATGCAATATGATATGAAGAATCGGATTATAACAAAAATGCAGCAAATATGCTAGAAGGTTACAGAACCTCAACTGATAGCCCACACATTACTATCAAGAGTATTCTACGATCAAAGTTATAAAATCATATTTAGTTTTCCACTTTTTATATTTAGAATTTAAAGTATTTACTTGAAAGCATCTATGGATGAATCCTAACAATTAGTACATTAGCCAATCAGTATAATTGGGTTCTATTTTTATAAAACAACCAAAAAAGATAAACCTCAAATACCCATAATGATACGCCATAATCCAATAACCATATGTTTATTCTATAACTAACACAAACGGATCAATCTAGTGCAACTTAGAAAAATTAGAAATGGAGGCCATAAACAATCCCTAGCTAGAGGTTATCATGCAAACTCATGCATTCAATTTTGACTATTTGGCCAAGTCACTGATAAATGATCCGCTTTTGGAGCTAGCAAACATAAATACTAACAAACAATTTTGTAATTTGATCAAAACAAACAAATTTTTTTGTCAAATAACATATAAACAAAAATAATAACTATTTAAAACGAGTTAATTTTTTTAACAAACAAAAATTCAATCATAACTCTTGACTTTCAAAAAATAAATTATTGACTATCAACAACTATATTATTAATTATCATCATTATTATTATTTTGTCATTTTGTAATATAATCAAATGAATAATAAAGAAAAAAATACACTGGAAAAAAGTGATACTCCTATTTACTATGAGTAAATGTTGTTTACCGTGTTATTTAAAAATGTTATTTTCCGTAAATGACTACCACCAGCTACATTTTATTAACCACCAACAACTATATTGACCACAACACCCAGTTGTGTTATTTTATAATTTTTGATTGTAAGGCATTCTTTTTAAAAATTACGGCATAGACAGAGTACATTTACATGATGGCTTAGAAAATGAAGACTGTTGATTGAATGAAAATAATCAATTTAGTAATGGATGGTTTCAATCATCAAATCAACTTTGATTTTTGAAAGGAGTAATTTTCATATAAAAAGGTTCACTGCTTCATAGTTTTATTAATTTTATCTTTTTCTTCTCGTCCTTAATGTTTTTGTTTTCCTCATTTAAGGTTCAGTAGTACTATTAGACTTTTTAACTTTTGCTCTTGATTTTGCTCCATCTTTCTCCTTATGGTTTTCTCGATCTCTTTCTTTCCTTCATTTTTCTTTTGTGTCTAACTTTGATCTTCTAAATTAATTTTTAATTCAAGCTATTTAATTGCACCATTTTTACATACGTACTTCCATTTATGAAACTAAAATAAAACCATACAACGCACATGCATACTTCACCTTTTAATTTTTATTTAAAAAGTAAAACTTATGATTTAAAGGTATAATAAAATGGTGTACTTATTTATCGGAATTCTAATTGAATGAAATAATGAGGTTGAATATCATTAAAATAATAGCACTTTTTCCTCCAAATTTCAAATAAAATTTTTAGAAAAAATGACAATAATAAAATATTTAACATTTTAGGTAAAATTTATCCTCTTTTGTTGAAAAAGTTATTTTATGAAATAAAAATAGTTAAATTTTTATTCCTTTGTATATTTAAATTCTTTAATATTTAATTTTTTATGGAATAATATTTAACATTTTGATACAAGTTTAGTCATATTATTAAATATTTTTATTGTTATTATAGGTTGTCATCTATAAATCTCCCTTCTCACAATAACATATAAAAGAAAACAATTAAAAAAAGAAAGAAAGAAAGGTCAACTGAGTAATTTGACTGTTTGCTGCTCATGAGAATGACCACAGTAGTCTTTTAATAAAACATTAATTTTGTTCATTTTTTTATTTTTACAAATCAAATACGAATATATAGCAAGAATTTATTTTTTAAAAAATTTGATGGTAACCATTCCTTTTAAATAAATTAACCGACAATTTGACATAAATTGCATGAATTCTATGACCGAACTGCTAACTGAACTCAATGCCTTTTTTTTGGTAAAAGGTTAAACTTTTCACCATTAATTGAACAAATATTTACAAAGTATGATTGGACATATCCAACAATCAAACACACTTACAAACTATTTATCCATTCTCTATCAATTTTCCTTCTATTGGTGATATGTTGTCGTAGGAGCCATCCAATTTCCCTTGCAATGGTGGTGATGGGGTTCTTCTTTCCTTGAAAGGTTCTTAGATTTCTCTCCTTCCATATATAGCAAATCGCTGCGATGAGGGGAGTGATGACAGCAACCTGTGAGCTTGGGATTTTACTTCTAGTGAGCAATTCGTTCCATATTAGTCTCCAATCATGCCTTGTCTGCAACTTCAAATCATTTAGTATTGCTTGGACGAATTCACACTATAGGAATAGGTGATTTATCCTTTTATTTTATTTACTGGTAATAAAATATCAATTTTTTATGTTTTTATTTTTTCAAATCAACTATGAGTATATTGTAAGGTTTTGTTTTTTTTTTTTATAGTAACCATTCCTTTTAAACAAATTAATTGATAATTTAAAATAAATTGCATGAATCTTATGATCGAACATTTAACTAAATTCAATGCCTTTTTACTCCTAATCCAGTGTCTTATTCATGCATTTATAATTCCATAAATAAATTAAAATGAAGCAATCAGTCACTTAAGGTGTTTTTAAGATTTATTATATATATTAAAACATACAACCGTTGAAATACCTTCACATATCATTAACCATTTGCCGCTAGAATGAGGGCAGTACACATAATTGATTTAGGAGTGATTAATAGAATCATTTGATTAATAAAAATTCATTATTATTTTCATTATAGTACATCTGTAAAAAACACAAAAATAGCGACAGACATTTTCCGATAGGTAAGAGCCCGTCGGACATTCTAACAGGAATTTTGAAGGGATTCCAACGGGCTCTTTTTTTTAGGAATTCCAACGGGAATTCCCATCGGAATTGTCCGACGGGCCCGTCGGTCAACCAGCACCGACGAGCGGAATTCAAATGGGCATTTCCGTCGGAATTCCCTTGAAATTTGACAAATCCCGTCGAATGTATTTCACCTTTTTTTCTGTAGTGTTACTAATAATAGCTAAAATTATATCTTGAAACTTCGAAAATAGAGTGATTAATATGAATATAATATAATATAGAGTTTAATTTTCAAGAATAAAATGATTTTTTCCATCAATAATAAGATGATTGAAATACATAGCTTGACTTTTATTACTTTAACTAAGTTTTAAAATAACACTGGTTTAAAACGTAGTTTATATAATAAGTTGCTCCATTTAGCAACAATACAAATGCATTTAGCTAGTTTTAAAATTGTCGTTTCGTTGTTGAATTATTATAGTCGACACTTCAGGTACTTGGACCGGAAATTTATCAATCTCATCCATCCAAGGATTATTCTCTCTAGACGGATTGATAGTGCATAATGCATGCCACACAACGCTATTGCATTTAAAACCTGAACCAAACCCGATTTGCCAAATCCTGTCACCTTTGTTGATTCTCCCCTTAGCCTCCATATAAGCTAACCCATACCACAATGAGCTACTCGAAGTATTTCCAAATCTATAGAGAGTCATCTTAGAAGGCTCCATGTGCCATTGAGTAAGCTCAAGGTTCTTTTCTATTGCATCTAACACTGCTTTTCCCCTGCATGAATGCAGAAATGCTCAAATGCCAATTTAAAATCCGGTATATACGGCCTTATTTTTTCATGTAGAATATCTTTTTACTACTAATGACACTAGGAAAAGTAGTTGTTCTGACATTGGAAGAACCATAGGTCCAAGAGTAGTGATATTGGTCTTCAATGCCTCGCCAGCTACCCCCATTACATCTTTTGACAGAGAAACGCCAAGATGAATTTTTGATTCATCCTCCTGCTCAAAAACACATTTATAGCTCTTATCTTCTGCACCTTTATGGGTACGGACAACATGTGCAAGTCGATATTTGGACCGATTGTAATCAGAATTTTTATTGGAGAGGAGGATCGCTACGGCACCCATCTTGAAAAGAGAATTTGCGATGAGCATTGAACGATCATTGCCAGAGTACCAATTGCGTGACATAATCTCTGTACTTACAACCAATGCATATGAATTAGAATGTACCTATGCCAACAAAATCAAAACAATTAATGTCTAATAACGTTTTCAGTTACTCTACTCATTAATTACACATTCATCTTGCACTGGAATCTGATAAAAATGCATTACAGTATAGTATTGCAGAGCTTCATGAATTATTAGACTACGCTCACAGTGTTATGAATTAAATGATTTTTACCCACCCAAAAATGTCTTCTCTGTGCTTATTTATATTATTATTTTCTTTGGTCTTGTATAAATATTGAGGCAGACCATAAAAACAGGCAACGAGAGTTCCCATCTCACTCATGCCCATCTGGTCATTTCCCCTTCTTTTGTAACTTCATATATTTGAGCATGAAGATTAGAGTTCAAATTAATATGATTTGAAGTACAAATATTGACTAAACAAGATATTAATAATACTTCTTATTTAATCCCATGGATTTAAAAATAAAAAAAACCAATCTTATGAAGAAAATGAGAGAATTAAATTTTATTGAATTTAATTACCTTCTTATCATTTAAAGTTCAAACTTCAAATCATGTCAATAAATTCTTTGTTCAAACTTCAAATCATGTCAATAAATCTTTGTTCAAACTTCAAATCTATATTCATACCATTCATAAATTTAGAAAGACGATGAAAATATAATAAATTTCTCACTCACCAACCAGCTCTTTTAACATATAGAAGTATATATTCTCATAAGCCACATAAGCAAACACATTAAAACTTACCTACATGATAAATACACATAGGTGAATTTATGATATGCGACTCTTAAGAGTATTTGCTCTCAATTTTACAATATAAATTGGCCAACTCTTGAAAACAAATTAATTATAGCCAGTTATACAAGCTATGTGGCATGGGTTCAAACATCATTAATATCCAACAAAAATATGTGTATATATATATAGATATTTCAAACAAATGCTCTAACTATTTAAGGAAACATAAAATTTTTGGCTAATACCGTCTCACAGAAATGTTATGGAGAGACATGCTCCATGAAGGATGACATTTTTAAAAGTTTTGAGCGATCAATGACCATTTTAGGATGATTTCTTAATCTAGCAGTAACTAATTATTTTGACTTTAATATAAATCACTCTAAGCAAGTCATTGATCATCACAAAACTATTAAAAGTTACCTTGAACATATCCATCATATCACATTATTTCTTACAAATTTCTTACAAGACTTACCAAGAAAGAAAAACTTCAGGATTTTAAGTTCACTGTTTAAGTATCAATATAACTACAATTAGTGAAATATAGAGTAAGAGTAATTGAAGTCATGGTTATTAAAGTCTCAATACGAATCTTACTATCTTACGATTTTATGATAACCTTTCATGAATCCAAACCATGTTAGAATTTTAAACTCACTAGAAACTTAATCTTACAATCTGATCCACAATCCTAAATAAATTTCATAAAGTGCCCATACATAATTATATTCGAGAATTCATTATAACAATATTATTTTGATATTTGTATCAAAATCATCAATAAAGTATAATTGAATTGAATATATATGAATTTTTATGAATGTGTTCTAAGATTTTTATTCTTATCAAAGTCATTTTACTATTACAAACAAATATTAAAATTTTACGATCCTCAATCCGGTTCTACGATTTTGATTCTAACTATCTCCCATCCGTTCTAACTAGGATCCCAATTCTTACATCCTTAAAATAGACTTGCGATACAACTAAAACATGGAAAAACTTAGGTCGAGACAAAGATTAGTAAGAAGTCAAACCTGTAAGAGCCTTTTTTGAGCAAGATCAATGGAGATAAGTCCAGCACTGCACCCCATCCCGGAAAGATTATAGCTCTTAACATTTCCTCTAAAGTTTTACCTATTAATGACCTTGAAAGCTAGAGAAGGTGAAGGATTATACAAACTACAATTGACCACAAGAATCCCATTGTCCTTAGGGTTCACCCCGGTCTTCTCCAAGACCTCATCTATGGCTCCAAACATGATGGGCATGTAAAATTCCCATGCCTCCTTTCGAGCCTCAAACAAAGTATGTCTAGGTGGGATGCTGAGCATGGACTCTGGCAAGAAAGCCTCATCCCCTGTGCCTGACCTCTCGAAGATCTTCCTTTGAAACTCGATGGTTTCCTCCGAATATGCGCCACATTGCGTTATCCTCTCCATGAAGGTAATTCTCGAGGCTTGGACGGAAGTGTGGGGCTTATAACATGCAAAATTGACGCCTTGTGAAGTAATGGGTGGCTAGCAATATTAGTAGAGAGGAGCATGAGATAATAGGGAGGAGGTTGAGGAAAAGGAGATTATAGAGATGGGTAAAGTCTTGTTTGGAAAAAATCAGAGATGAAAGGGTAGGGGAAAGCATTGAGTAAAGAGGGATTAAGAGAAGGCAGAAAGAGTATGTGATGAGATAATGGTAGTCCAATTTGAGGTATTTGAGCTTAACTGATGATGGGTATGAGTTTGTAAGATTGTGATGATAATGTTGATCCGACATACTGAGGGGGAATTAGGGGTTTTTTTAAATGTCTTTAGTTTGGCGTAGTTTCAGTTTTTGAAAGAGGGAAGAGGAGGATGCATGGGAATTTTATATGCCGGTGCTTGTCTTGGCTTTTAGAGGCTAACAAGAGGATACAAATGGAAAGGATGCAAGCTGACAATCATTTTGGGTTTTACAATTCTTTTAAGCAGGGCGAAGCCAGGCCAGAGCTTGTATTAGTCGCGCATCATGGACTAGGTTGGATATTTTTTGGGGTCTTAATATCGATAATCAATTTAATTTTATCCACTTTATAATGTTTTATAACAGAAACATAATTCATACGCGCGCGCAAGGTTGATAGAGCAGTGGCCACCCTTTGCATACTCATTGCAATGCCCCGCCCCTATCTTTAAGGCAAATTCTTTAATGAGGTGTCCAAATTTAATGGTTAAAATTGTGACTTTAGGTAAATTGAGTAATGAGATTTAGTATTATTTTTTAATAACCCATCTGGACCTACAAAAGAGAAATTTACCTAGTCATCCATGATCTTACATGCACTCTATCTAGACTATGGTCCCGAGATCGGTTTTCGACTCAAATAATTTATTTTTTCGAATCAGAAAACTAAAATATGAATCATAATTATTGTTTTTTGTTTGTTATTCGCAAGAATTTTATTTTGGTAGAGACGCCAATGAGTTTTTATAAGAAAAACTAATCAAATTATCTGTACGTACCACTTTTATTATTGGATCCTAAATTGAAGGAATGTTGACTCGATAAGAAAAGGTTTTCAAAAAGATACGTACTATTAGGACCATTTGAATCTCATTCCCTAACAAATAAAATCTGGATTCGGGGCAAAGATGTAACAGGAGGATGGAATGAAAAATAAAATGCTCCCTCCATCTTAAATTGAATCCCTTTAAATTTTTACGCATTTAAAAAAATTGTTCAATCGATTCATCTCTTTTGTAAATAAAATACCTAGAATGCCCTTAATATGTGAATTTTGAAAGGTCATTTCAAACTTGTATTGTATATTGTCTCCCTAGAAAATGTGCCCTCGAGCTAGAATTCTTTATCCCAATAGAAAAACATATTTAACTATGTTTTATCATGAAGGTTTTGGAGTTTAATTTTTTTATTAATAAATACAAGATTACAAATATTGTGATAAATAATACTTCTTTTAAGATTATGAAGAAAATGAGAGATTTTCATTCCATCTAATATAAAAGTTAATTATTTTCCTATCATCCACAATTTAACCTGTTTTTTTTTCTTAATCTTCTTTGATAATCATGACCCTTAGAATTATTAATTAAAACCGAAAGGCCCCAAAACCGACATGAAAAACTTGGATTTACAAGGTTCTACAATTTAGCCACACTTTTTATTTTTTAAAATATAGGATGAATTCATTAATAGAAGGTCATACAATATTTAAAATAGACATTATATTCAAACAAATACACAATTAAAATAACATAATAAAATTAAAAAGCTAATTTTATGAACAATTTTCTTCTGCTGAATCGTTGCTTCACGACCAAACCTTCAACGAGTTGGGACCACTTTTATCCCAAACTAGTGAGAATTAGAAAGAAGCTTCAAGCGTATTGTAATATTTTATGTAATCTATGTATTTTGGAATTACTTACTTCCTTTGTCCCATATTCATTGTCAAAAATATCCATTTTTAAACTCCTATAATCACTAAAAAAAGCTAAAGCAGCGATGGATTTTGATGAAAATTCCGACGAAATTTGAGCAATTCCGACGGATTTTCCGACTGATAACAGACGTTTGATTTCCACTCGTCGGTAAGGCTTGTCCTATGGGAATTCGATGGGTTCGATGTAATACCCGTCAGAATTCCGCTGTAATTTTCATCGGAATTTCGATGTAAGGTAGTCGAGAGGCCGATGTAATACCTATCGAATTGTCCGATCGGCTCCTAACCCGTCGAATATTTTCCGTCGCTTAGTGTTTTTTTATTTTTATAGTGAATATTGTCAAAATTGACTTTTCCAAGTAGCTTATTAATGTTTTTAATGTGAATTGTATTAAATACTCCCTATATTTTTACAATATTTGTTATTTTTGAGTTGTGGGTGAATAATAAGAAAATATAAAATTTATGACAAAATTTATTTTAAAAGACCAAGCTACCTTAATGTTTTATTCAAAATGAAGAAAATTAATAAAAAATAGAAAAAAATTAATAAGAATAAAATTAGTAAACTAATCATAAATATTATAAAAAAAATTACTTAAAACATCGTGAAATGGAGGTAGTAGTTCCGTTGATTTAACTATGAACGTGTGTCACGGGTAGGGCTAAGATTTCTCATTATTTTGCCCCAGCAATTAATATATTTTTCATCCGCCGGTCGATTTGTCATTTTTCCTTTTTTTCGGGGGTGTGTGCAGCGCAGGGGTTGGTTTTGGTTAGTACGTACGTTTTTTTTTTTTGGCTGATTGGTTAGTACGTACGTTGAGATTGAAGTTTTTAAATTCTTGAGAATTTTCAGGTAAAAAACATGTCAATAAATTTTTTTGTTAAAACTTCAAATCTACATTCATACCTTCATGCATTCAAGAATACGATGAAAATATCGAAAACTAAGTAAATTATAAGCAGCTCTTATAAACATATGAACGCCCAGTTATACAAATTATGTGGCATAAATTCGAACATAATTAATATTTGGCATAGATATGTGTACATAACGCAAACAATACTCCAACTATTTAAAAAAGAAAAACTCTTAGGTGACACGACTATACGGAAATCTTGTGGCTCTTTATGAGGGATAGTTTTTAAAAATTTTAGAGTGACTAATATAGTCATTTTAGGGTGATATATATCTTTCTTAATTCAGGGCTAATTAATAACTCAGTTTAATTTGATTCTTACATAAGCTACCCTAAATGAGCTATTCTATTATTGAAACTATTGAAACTCATCTTGAGCATATCCATCTCAAACTATTTTTTAAAACTGACTGTCTTACACGAGATTTACAAAGAAAGAACAAGTTTAGGACTATGATAAGTGAAATATAAAGTACAAGTAACTGAAAGAAACTCCCAATAAATATAATTAAGAGTTTTGTTTGTTTTAGTTGGTAAAAAGTAGTTATTAGATATTATAAGCTATTATGCGCTATTATAAATGTCAAAACGAATAGACCCTAAAACATAGAAAAGCTTACGTCAAGAAAAGATTAGTAAGAAGTCAAACCTGTAAGAGCCTTTGAGCAAGATCAATGGAGATAAGGCCAGCACTGCACCCCATCCCGGAGAGATTATAGCTCTTGGCATTTTCTCTAAGTTTGTACCTATTAACGACCATGGAAGCTAGAGAAGGTGAAGGGTTATACAAACTACAATTGACCACAAGAATCCCAATGTCCTTAGGGTTCACCCCGGTCTTCTCCAAGACCTCATCTACGGCTCCAAACATGAGCATCTCGGCCTCCTTTCGAGCCTCAAACAAAGTTGGTCTTGGTGGGATGCTGAGCAAGGACTCTGGCAAGTAAGCCTCCTCCCCTATGCCAGACCTCTCGAAGATCTTCCTTTGAAACTCGATGGTTTCCTCTGAATATGCACCGCCTTGGACAATTCTATCCATGCAGGTAGTTTTCGAGGCTTGGAGGGAAGGGTGGGGCTTATAACATGCGAAATCGACCAAGTAAACCTTCCTCGGGCGGCGGGTTAAGTAAAGGGTGGCTAGCAAGATTAGTAGAGAGGAGCAAGAAACAATGGGGAGGAGGTTGAGGGTAAGGAGATGATAGAGGTGGGTCAAGTCTTGTTTAGTGATAAGCATAGATGATAGTATCGGGACTAGTATCGAGTAAAGAGGGATTAAGAGAAGGTAGAGAGAGTAGGAAATGAGATAATGGTAGCCCAATTTGAGGAATTTGAGCTTAACTGATGATGGGTGTGAGTTTGGAAGGTTGTGATGATCATGTTTATGAGACATACTTTTTGTTTTTTCTTTTGGGGGGTGGGTTTAGGGTGTTATCTTTAGTTTGGTGTAGTTTCAGTTTTTGAAAGAGGAAAGTGTGAGATGCATGGGAATTGTATATGCCGGTGCTTCTCTTGGCTTTTTATAGGCTAACAAGAGGATACAAGTGGAAGGGATGCAAGCTGACAATCTTTTTGGATTTTATATTTGTTTTAGCAAGGCGAAGCCAAAACTTGTATTAACCACGCATTATGGACTAGATTGGATGTTTCATTTTTGTATAACATAATATAACATAAGGGAGTCGCGGCCACCTTTTGCCTACTTAATGCCCCGCCCCTACTTTTAAGACAAATCTCTAATAAGGTGTCTTGATCTAATGTTTAAAATTGTACCTTTACGTAAATTGAGTTTTGAGATGTAGTATTATTTTTTAATTAACTCGTCTAGACCTATAACATGGTCCTAATCATCCATGTTCTTATATACTCTATCTGGTCCTCAGATTGGCTTCCTCACTCAAACAGTTGATTAGTTTGGATTAGGAAGACAAAATATGAAAATCATAATTATTGATTATTTTTGTTTGCTATCTGAAAAACAATTCTATTTTAGTAGTCATCAATGACTTTTTATATAGAAAAACTATCCAAATTGTTGGTACCGTTTTGTTATTGAACCTTAAATCAAAGGGACGTTAGTCCGAAAGAAAAGATTTTTAAAAAGATACGTGAAAATACAAGTCCATGTCAGCCTCATTAGCATAAACAAATAAAATATAGAAGATATGGGGGCAAAGGTATAACAATAGGATGGAATGCAAAATAAAATACTCCCTTTATCCTGAATATCCCTTTTTAAATTTTTACGCATTTTAAAAATATTTATAAATAAAATACCAACAATTCCCTTAGTATCTTAATTCAAAAAGGTCATTTCAAACTTTGTTTCCTTCTCATATTATTTTCAAAATTTATTACAAATGTAATTTGGGAATTGTAAATATCAAGCTTTCATTTTTAGAAAGTGGGGATTATTTTAAGAAATTAAAAAAATAGTGGACATTTTTTTTGAGAGGAAGGGAATAAGTTAAAGTAAACTACAAGCAAGCAGTACTAAAATATAGTACAAAGTAAAGAGTAGCAAAACTAAATGAAAAGAAAGGAAATTAATCTAAAAATTACAGCGGTTGAGTTGTGTATTAATTATCAAAATTACAACTCCTTAAAATACAAAGCTTAAAATAAAAGAAAAAACTAAAATAAAAAAAGGAAATAAAGGGAAAATGGTAAGCTTGAGAAGTCAACCCTCTTGATCAGGTTGGAGACCCAGCAGAGTCTCAGTTGTCTCGTCGTAGGTGGTGGAGTATTCATGTTTTAAACCCTACCACTTCTAAGGATTTTCGTACTCTTTCTAGCTACGAGCTTGTGTTTGTACTAGACTTTAATAACTATCAAATGAATAGTTTTATAAAATTTAATTCTCTATATCATACATTAAAAAAACAAGAGTATAGTTTTAGATTCGTTAAAAATATGCAAGAGTTACTATCTCCAATGCTTTCTTTTACTAAGGGTCTGTTCGAAATTACATAAAAATTATCAATTACTATTTCTATTTTTGTTCATTTATATTCGTTTCTTTTACATGAAGTATTTCTATTCGTTGTTTATGTAATTTCGAACATGCCCTAAGTGTTACGGGCAGAAATTGGAAACTACTATGTGGCAATTGCACCAAAGGTTTTACCAACCACGAGTGACCTTGTTGTTTTTAACTGTAAAGTTATAAGAAGTTGTATAATAATTTTTGTTCATTTATGTTCGTTTATATTCTTTTCTTCTATTTTTTGTTAATCGTTTCCATTCGTTTCTGCTATATATACTATTTTTATTCATTTTTATGTAACTTCAAACATGCCCTAAGTATTCCGCCCAAAAATGGAAACTACTATGTGGCAACTGCACCTAAGGTTTTACCAACCACGATGGCCTTGTCCTTTTTACCTGTAAGAAGTTATAAAGGTATAAGAAGTTGTAAGCAATTTAAAAAGCAAATAGATAGTTGGAAGGATAGTCGTAAAAAGTTGTAAGCAGTTGTAAAACCTTACTTTTTTAAAGTTTAACTTACAATTTTTTTTTAATTTTTGTAGTTGTTTACATCTTCATATAATTTTATAATTTTACAACTATCTTACAATTAAAAAAAATAAGACGTAAAAAATTTATTTTATTTTTGTTTTTATCTTTAAGGTTAAGTGCACTGCTTTATTGACAACTTTCACGTTTTCATTTTTACCAATGCATTAGTTTGTAGATGAATGAATTTGATTAAATGTATGATGAAAGCATATTTATCCTTTTTATATAACTATTGTTTTTTCTAAATAAAAAACCTATGTAACATAAATTAAATTAATACATGTATGATCACATGACAAATCACCTACCTAACTTTAGAATGCATGACCGGTTAAGTACTTGCATGCATGTTGGATGGTTAGTTAAGCTAATTTTCATTTTATTGGAATTAAATCGATGTCAATCAAGTTTGATTAAGAGACAAAGTATTACTAACTAATATATCAACATCATAAAAGTGAATGACATATGATCAATTGGAATAAATAAATACAATCTATTTTTAGCAAATTAAAAAAATAAAGCTGTTACTTTCTTACCAAAAAAAAAATGTTATTATCTGTATCTCCTAAAAGACCTATAGTGGCCTTTAATAAAGAACAGAGTTTTGACAAATAAGATTAGTAAAGTATTATCAAGTCTATATTTAGTTGAATCGATCTAATATTCTTTCTGTCTATGGTATTTTTAAAAAAAGTTCAAAGGGAAGTGCGACATAATTTTCTTAACTGCGACATATTACTACTAAAGAATGATTTTTGAAAAATTGTGGTTGGTTGAATTGTGTGTGGTAAGTTGAATTTAGTTTGAGATGTAGATCGTGAATAATTTTTTGGGTTTTTTTTTTTTCTCATTTCATTGAAAGGGAGGGAAAATGGATTGAATATATAATTACAGTATACATTCTTAACCTATGTTTAAAATATAAATAATTAATGTAGGTTACTGTCTTATGAAACGTTTACGTGTTTAAGTATCATATATGTGATTGCATTATAAAATTAATGGTTTAATTTAATTTGAGTGTTTTTCATTCAAATTTTGTAATTTTCATTGAAATTTGTATTCTTCAAGAGATGTACTATTTTTTTCATTAAATCTTATTATCAAATTCAGTATTTATGTTGCACAATGAATATATATTTAAATTTTAGATTATTGAGTATATTTTTCTCCATATCTCGTTGCCCTATCACAATGTGAATTCAATTTTTTAATAAATCCAACTTTAAGTGAGAAAAAACTAACCGTATATGCAAATGAAGATCTCATTGTCCTTGCAATACCAATTTAATTATTGTATAATTAATGATCGTATGCAACTTAAATGCCACCATGGTAGGAAAATATCGTTGTTGCATTCCACAAACAAAGACTTGCGCCATATCCAAGGGACCATTACGACTATAGCACGAAGATGAAGACTTATGGTAAGGACTTCGGTAATCGAATCTTCAGTTCTCTATATATATACATATAAACATAACCGAATTATTAGGACCACTATCTATTTATTAAAAAAACTTATAACGATTATCGATATCGACGAGTCACTATAAATTATATCAATCTACACCGTATATATGTATCAAATTGATCACAATTGTTCATATTTTTATATTTAATTATATTAAAAATTATGTATTAGAAATCGAAAAGTATTTTATAAAATTAAAAAATTAAAACTAATTAAAGAATTGTATGATTTTTGTCTAATTCGGAAAAGAAGGTTGAAGCTAATTACTTTTCTCTTTTTACTCTTTGTGTTCCTGTTCACCCACAACCATGGTACTCCCTTATTGTTGATTTCCACCATTTTTTCCAGCAATTCTTCCGGCCACCGCTGTTGCCGGACTGTTTTCTATACTTTCTTGCAACAAATTCTTTAAATTTTCAAACTCCAATTATGCTGAAAACTGAAGGAGTAGAGGGGCGGGAATGGATGGATGCTAAGGCCTAAAAACATGGAGTTTTTTTCCAGGGGAGGGGTCGCCGGAAAATATGGCGGAGGTTGGAGGAGGGATGGTAGTTTGTACAGGAATAGCTGAATAGGGAGTGGAAGATGCAAAGGGCATATAGCTTCATTTTTTTTCTAAAAGAAAAAAACTATTTTCATTTTGAACAGGGGATTTGATGAATTGGTTCAAACATATTTTTATTTTTTAAAATATATATTTTAGTTTCCATAAAGGTAAAAATTGAATAGTTAACCTCTCCATGAGTTCATGTATAATTTAAATTTTTTCAATTATGATGATTGTCATATATTCTATTGACAATTATTATAAGTGTATCCATTTAGTATAGATCGAACAATTGAATAAGTAATTTAAGTACAATTTGATTTAGTTAGGACAACACGGATATGAAAATCTTGCACTCATATTTGAAATTAGGCTTTGATGATATATGTATTAGAATATATATATATATCAGGCAAATTTAGATATAAAGTTTTTCCAAATAAAATTTCGTAAATTATAAGGAGCAAAAGATACAAAGAGCATACCCATTTTGTAAGGAAAACTTCTGATTTTCACATTATGTTCTTTTTCTCACAAGTAAATCGGAAAGCAAAATTTTTGCACACTATTTTTTTTTTTTTCACAAGTAAATCGGAAAGTAAAATGATAAATTTATTGCTACAAGATTTTTATTAAGTATCTTTTTTTTTCCTTAAAAATTATCGTATCTATATCAAATTGACCAAAAAAAATAGCTTATTTAAATGGTAGGATGTTATTACTCATCAATTATGTAAAATCAATTATTCGTCCATAACTTTTCACAATAATAAAAGTTACATGCATAATACGTCTTTATGAATGGAGTTGATCCAATCTTTATATCATTTTAAATACTACAATTTTACAATTAATATTATTGGTAATTGTATAAAATTTGGTGTTTTTAAAACATATTATAAAGTACTCCCTCCATTTCAAAATACATGTCGTTTTAAGATTATGCGAAAATATTAAGGAAACATAAAATTCATGACAAATTTTATGTTAAAAGACCAAATTACCCCTATATTTAATTGGAAATGAAGAAAATCAATGAAAAGAACAATAGAAACAAAACAATTAATAAGGATAAAATTGATAAATTGAAAATTAATATGTTATTAAAATTATAAAATAATAAGTATTGTGAAATGAAAAAAGTTAGTTAAAATGACATATATTTCGAAATAGGCCGAGTATTAATTTAAACTAGTACAAGATATTTAAAAAATTATCTTATTACAAAACGTGTATCATCGAGAAAAATATATAGTATATGCTTCACATTTAATGCGGGTATATATTGTTTTGGGTATACATGGATAACATAGAACGAGCAGCAAGTTTGCTTTAAGAGTTGTAAATACAAGTGTGCGCCATTAATATATCGTATGACTAATTGACTAGAAAATTAAATTGAATTACAACTACGTTACCTTAGCTTTCAAACTTCCTCCCTCTTGACAAGGATGTCTACAGTCTAAAAACTTCGATGTTCCCACTTACCAAAAAGTCGAAAACGACCTAATAGAGTGACTTATGATCGAGGTTGTTAGAATCAGCATATTAGTTAAAATTAATTAGAGTTGGTTAAAATTGAAATTATTGAATTGAATTGAGATCATAAGATTTTAATATTTATTTGTAATAGTGAAATTTTTTTAGATGAATAAAATCTTAGCAAATATTCATAAAGATTTATAGAAATTCAATTCAACTATTCTTTGTCAAAGATATTATTTTAAAAGCATATTATTGTGATCAATTCTCAAATTAAATCATGTGTCAGCCATTTATGAAATTTATTTAGAAGCATAGATCGGATCGTAGGATTCTATTACGATCCGACAATATATTTTTTAAATTAAATATGTATCATAATGTTCTAATATATTTAATATTCTAATGGGACTTGAATCGATGAAGGGGTTTTGGATCGTAGAATCGTAGAATGTAATACTCGGATCAAAAGTTTAATAACCATTTGTAACCAACAAATTTTGAGTTTAAAATAAATATTTTAACATGAATATAACACACACAAATTTAGAAAATTTTGGGTACAATCTTTGTATTTGTTACAAATAAACAACTATAAAATCCTCTCATTCGATCTCTAGAGTAGTATTTAAAAGAGGGCTGACATGGTTTAAATCTCAATCATATGGGCTGGAGTCGATCTTTGGTTGACCACTTGATGGAGGGCTAAAGTAGCTTGAATATCGATTAAGAATGTAATTTTGATCTCTAGAATAAACTGCACGATTTCATGTGCTTGTTGTTTATTTCTAGAGAGAGTTTTCTAAAAGTTAGAATTTTGATCCTTTGGATAAGTTCCCCTCCTTTCTAGTAAAGTTTGCAGTTTATTTGTCGTCTTGAACCGTTGATAGGACCTTCAACTTGAGCTAACGATTAGAGAGTCTCGTTAGGTTAATGACTTGGTAGTCCACTAGACCCGAGATTTGCTAGTCTATTGGGTCATTGATATGAGAATTTATTTGGTCATCAACTTATGAGTCTATCGAGGCTCAATTAAAATAAATTAATGAATTAGGCTGACATGAATTAATTAATTTAATTATTTTAGAAAGTGACACATATTAATTTAATTTTCGGTGTATACAAATTTTCTCCTCGAGACTAGGTCACATACAACATTTAGGTGTTCAAACGTGAACCATGTCTCGACACAATTTTTTTTTTACTTGTTGTCCTGGCAAGTTGTTGATTTCTTGGCTTGATATCTTGATGACTATTTCACGTGTCATCTTGTCGACTCCTTAATTCGTCAACGTAATTTATTGTGCTGTTAACTTAGCATGTGATACACACATTGTGTTAATACCGAATTCAAAAATCATTGTCTTAATAATTTTTTTTTCCGAGTCTTGACATGTTTGCTTGTCAACTTGACTTGTGGGGGTTCAACCTTGACTTGGCTGTCTACCCTTTGGGCTTGTCATGTTTCCAACTCAACCTACGAACTATCATGATGTCATCTTGGTGTATGACAGAATATTGCATCATGTATCACAGTTGTTACTTTTTTTACTTTCAAGTTAACTTGTGAACTTGGGGAACAAATGGATGCTAGATTTAGGGTTTTCATCAATAAACTGACCATAAAACGAACTTGCCAATTTGTGAAAGATCAAATCTTGATAATGACGAAGACAATATTTCACTTGCCAAATTCCAAATCAAATCTAATCTTGGAAATATCACATGATGTGCTATGAATTTTTCTTACTTTTGGCCAAAGATCCGTACGCCACCACAATGAATAGAAACTTTTCCTTGAACTATATAATTTTATCCCAATTACAATTAGACCCGGTAATCGGGTCATTCGGTTCGGGTTTGGTTCGGGTTAGTTCGGTTCGGGTTAACTTCAGGTCGATTTTATTCCGGTTCGGTTCGGTTTTGGGTTCGGGTCAATTTCGAGTCAATCTCATTCGGGTTCGTTCGGTTTCGGTTCGGGTTAACTTCGGTTCGGATCAATTTGGGTCAATTTCGTTCGGGTTCATTCGGTTTCGGTTCGGGTTCGAGTTTGGTTTGGGTTAATTTCGGATCGGGTCAACTTTGGGTCAATTTCGGTTCGGGTTGGGTCAATATCAATTTGGGTGAGTTTCGAGTATGATTTCGGGTTAACTTTAGATCGGGTTAAAATCAGGTCGGGTCACTTTTGGGCCAGGTTGATATTCGATCGTGTCGTGTCAAATTTTTTACAAAACCTTTTTGAGTTGAAGAAAAATAAAATTTTATAAAGTTAATATATAATTAATATTAGTTTTTTTATTTTACACGTTTGTTTTTGTACGATTAAAAAAAAATACTAGTAACTTTTAAGAGATATAACTTATAAGTGTAAACAAGCAAAATTTGAATATTTGACTCTAAATTTAAACAAGATAAACCAAGTTGATATTTCAATACGTCACATATGTATAATGCAACTCAAACTTATTGATAAGTATCAAAAACGAAATCGCAAGACAACAACAATCTGATAGATATAAGACTTAGGATTAACCGAATTTACTCGATGAATTGTAACTTGTAATGAATGAATTGAATTAATGTGAACCATAATTTGACGCTTAATTTCATACGATGCCAAGTCGATTTGGTCAAATTCGAACTAGTACAATTTCAATCGAACTTATCTACGGACTACTAAATTAATAAAATCGAAATTATGAGATACCGACATAATAACAATACTAATAGACTAAATGGCAATAGTTCGAATTTCTAGAATGATTATATTTGATGTTAAATTTATAAAGATAATGTTAGAATAACTTAGATAAGTTCGAGTCGATACAATCTAAAATGATCTTGATAAATCAAAATGAAAACTAAATATTCATTGGCCACTAGTCATAATAACTAACTAAGAAGAATATCTAGTCGATCGGTTAATCGGTTATTACTCAACTCATAAGTACTCGACTTACGATTATTATCTTGTATTATAATTTTCCAACCAATTAATTGAACTAATTTGAACATTAATCTAGAGCTAAATTTAATATCAATTTGGTCAAATTTAAACTAGTACATATTAATAAAAACAGAGTTGTGAGATATCGAGACATGGTAATGACTACTAATTTACTAAATCAAGTCTCATTGATATTAGTTAAGTACTTAACTTATTCATGTAATGACTATATTTAACGTTAAACGGATCCGACTTAGATAAGTTTGAGTCAATAAATCTCAAATAAACTTGCTAAATCAAAGTGAAAATTAATACAATTCGAATTGAACTTATTTATACAAATTAAATTACATATTGTACACATATTTCATTATTTTTTAAATTATTTATATATTTACACATATTATTATTCTTTAAATTATATATTTTACCTTCATTTTCATGAACAAAATAATAACTTATTTTGTAATGTAAATTCTCTAAACTTATTAATTAAATTAAATTAAATTCTATTAATAATATCTTATAAAGTTATAATGTAAAAATTTTCAGCTTTTATTTTTTTTTCCTCTTATTTGTTTAACAAAAATCAAGATTTTCATCTCTACTTCTACTCTAGTAAAAATCAAAATTTTTGTCAAAAAATTACAATTAGATTTTGGAGGAAAGCTCCCTCTCTTATGAGAGGCTTGCCAAAAAAATGGGGGTTGGTTCAAATTCAAATTCAGGTCGAGTCGGGTTTGGGTCACTTTTATTCGAATTCGGTCCGATTCGGTTCGGTCGTAATCGGGTCAATTATATTTCGGGTCGGTTTCGGGTCGGTTCGATTTCGGATCGAGTCGTTTCGGTTCGGGTCTGAATCGGGTTCATTACATTTTGGGTCGGTTCGGTTTGGGTCGGTTCATTTCGGTTTCGGGTCAAAATCGGTTCAACTGCTTCTGAGGTCGGTTCGGTTTGAGTTTCGGATTCTTCGGGTTGACCCATTCAATTCGGGTCGGTTTTGCAGTGTCTAATTACAATAAACGAAGCTCCTTGTTATCATAATAAGGAATGCAATTTTTCTTTTTAACCCATTATTGGATGAAAATATTCTAAAAACTTATTTCATGAAATAAGTATTTATATTTAAAAGGTTATCCTTACCAAAATTACTCTTCCAAATATTGGTTGTACCAACAAGTATATGCTGCCTGAGCCTTAGTTCGTTTCTCACGATCTTTTTTTTTTTGGCGGTGATCCAGTCACTAACATTTTTTTTGTGTCATAATAAGCAGGGGTCCTAGAAGGTCTTGTGGTAAGGCTTGGTCAACTCTAGATAACACGTAACTCACAGATAAAAGTAAGTCTTCATCAACAAATTCTTCTGTCGTTTTTTTGATAGTTGGATAGCTTATGTCATTTGATGGTTTTTTACCGTTCTATATTAAATTAGGAGTACCGAACCTCCTCTTTCTTTGATCAAAAACTCACAATTTTCAATTCATGAGCTACTACTATAAGTTCCCTTGCCCGTTGCCTCCAACTTTTTTTTTCATCAATATTATTATAGTAGCCCAACGAATTCTATGCCATGAAAATACCATTAATATTCAAAAATATTATTATAGTGCTCCTCAATTATCAACAAGATGTGTAATTTTCTTCCATCAAATATTACTAGTAGTTTGACTTGTGCCTCTTAGAAGTTGCATGTGCCTCCACGTTTTTTTTTGTTTTAACACTTGCTACCTAACATGGACTTGATCCTTCCCTTTTCTTTTTTTTTTTTTTGACGTTGGCACTTGACTTAGCTCAAAGTGGATATTAGACAAGTGTGTTTCACTTGTTTTTATCATCTAATTTTGGCCCCTTTCTTTTTTGAAGTCATGACATAATTACTTTGGCATATGTTTGTCATTGGATATGCATGAAGTTCACATTGTTCAATTACCTTATGAATAGTTAATTTGCCTTGTAAATTGACTCCTCATCTTTTTGTTATCTTAGGCAAGAGCTCGTAGGCCAAAGTCGAACAGTCAAACACTCTTGGATTCTTCGTCGTGCAATTTGGACATAAAACTTTATCCCTTCCATCTATCTTGCTAAAGAACCTGGCTCCCTTTTTTCTTCTGATGCATCCATGAGCTTTGGAATTTGATAAGGCTATATTGAAATTTCAGTCATCTTTTTGTTTGTCTTGTATGAAGGTTTATCAATAAATGACTTAAAGGCCACTGTGATGAGATTGACCCTAAATCTTTCGAGGTTTAGTGGACCCCATACACATTAAGTGGTAGGAAGATTCGAAGGACATCTGTAATGAGGTTGACCCTAAACCTTTTGAGGTTTATTAAGATCCCACACGCACCAAATTATAGGAAGACTTTGAAGGCCACTGGGACGAGGTTGATTCTAGACCTTTTGAGGTTTAATGGACCCCACACGAACTAAGTAGTAGGAAGACTTTGAAGGGCATTCCGATGAGGTTAACCCAAGACCTTTCAAGGTTTAGTCACTACTAGAAAATCGTCATATAGAGACGGGAAAACGTTATTTAGCGACGAAATTTCAAAATTAGCAACGGAAAATTTCCGTCGCTGATTTTCGCGTCGCTAAAAATCAGCGACGGAATTTGACGATTCCGTCGCTAATCCAATCGGCGACGGATTTTGCTCGCTCCGTCGATGAGTGGATTAGCGACGGAATCAAATTCCATCGCTAATCCGTCGCCGATTAGCGACGGAATCGTCAAATTCCGTCGCTGATTTTTAGCCAATTTTTTAAAAAAATTTACAATTTTGTATAGTTTTGAGTGGTTAATACAAAAATCTACAATTAAATACAAATCGAAAATAATCCGGTAACATAACAACATCAAATTCAACTTTAATTCAAATACAAAAATCATATACAAATACAAAAATCATAAATAATCCAACTTCAAACATCCATAAAAACTAATTGAAAATAAAAACAAGAGTAAACAAAGTAAATTATACAAACACAAGTTATGTTCTTCATCTTCCTTTTCCTCTTCTTCCTCTTACTCATTATCTTCATCTTCTACCTCATTCCAACCATGCCTATCAAAATAAGTTATATCAAATCCTCTAGAATGTGAAATTTTATAGTAAACAAAGTAAATTATAAATACAACCAACAATGAGGGAGGATCGAGAAAGCATACCTACAAGAGGTTAAAGGTGGTTAGTTGGTGACGTGTACGGCGGCGGTGGAGGCGGGCGGCGAACGGCGGAGGTGGAGGTAGGCGACGAACGGCGGTGGCGAACGATCGATTTGCCTCTCCCTCGCTCTCTCACACTCTCACTTCTATTTGTCCTTATGTTTGCCGAGTCTCGTTGAAGTTCGGATTTTATATCGAAAATAGCGATGGATTAGCGACGGATTTAATCCGTCGCTACTTAAAAATTTAATTAGCGACGGAATTAGCGATGGAAAATTCCGTCGCTAATTAAAAATTTTAAATTTTCAACACATTTGAAAATTTAATAGCTCGCCAACGTAAAATTTTTCAAATTTTAATTTAGCGACGGAATCGGCGACGGAATCAGCGACGTAAAGCATCCGTGCCAACTAAAAATTTGAAAATTTTTAAATTTGAAAAATGAAATAGGCGGCAAATTTAAATTTGAAAATCCGGATTAGCGACGGAATTTTCCGTCGCTAATTCAAATTTCAAAATTTTTACTTTTTCAAATTACAGTAGGTGGCAAATTGAAAATTTTAAAAATGTTGAATTAGCGACAGAACTAGCGACGGAAAATTCCGTAGCTAATTAAAAAAAATTAAAAATTACATTTAGCGAGGGACTGATTCCGTCGCTAAGTTAAAAAATTTTTAAAATAGATATAGCGACGGAATTAGCGACAGATCGATTTCGTCGCTAATTATTAAAAAAAATAATAATTTTAACTTTTTTTTTCAAAAATCCGTCGCTAATTTTTCCATTTCCGTCGTGATGTCCGTCGTTAATGACTAAAATAGCGACGAATTAAATTCCGTCGCTAGTTCCGTCGCTAATCAAGTTTTATCCGACACATGTCGATTCCGTCGTTGTTTCCGTCGCTAATTAACGATGGACTCGATTCCGTCGCTAGTTTCCGTTGCTAATTAGCGTTTTTGTAGTAGTCGATGGACCCCACATGCACAAAGTGATAGGAAGGCTTTAAAGGATGCTACGATTGGGTTGATCCTAAATCTTTCGAAGTTTAGTGGACCTCACACGCATTAACCGATATAAAGATTAGAAGGCCACCTGTGATGAGGTTGACCTTAAACCTTTCGAAGTTTAATTGACCTCACACGCACTAAGTGGTAAGAAGATTCAAAAGCCACTCGCGACGAGGTTGACCCTAAACCTTTCAAGGTTTAGTGAACCCCACCCGCATTAAGTGGTGTGAAAACTTGAAGACCACATACTTAGTATGCCTAAAAAGGTTAGTGAATCGTGATGTTTCCCTTGTTACTTGCCCTTATTTTCTCTCGTACAGTGATGCACACTTTATGGTCTTACATAAAGAATAAAACTCATAAACCTTGATTGCTTGCAAGTAGACCTTGTTAATTCCGGGGTGAGGGGTTAAATATGAGTCGGGTGTATTTAGATTCGGATAAAATACGGGTCGGGTATATTTTGGGTTCGAATAAAATACGGACGGTCGTATATCGGGTTATACGGATTTCGAGTTTGACCCAATGGGTTGAGACCTCCTTTTTATCACTTATTTTTGCTTAAAATTGCCCATAATTGTACGAAAAAGTATAGTTTTTACATTTTTAAAAAAATTATTAAAAAATATTCAAAACTTTCATTATGATAATTGTGAAGACTTCATTGAGTCGAGCGACTTAACTGCTTGACCTATTTAAATAAGGTCAATAAAAGATTCGATTAATAATGGGCTGAATAATAATGACTTGTTCTATTAATGATTCATTTAAGGTTTCGATGTTTATTTTACCTCTTCTATTATACTAAGGAAGTTTATATGCATATTTAATACATTTTAAAATAAATCGACAAAGGGTTGACCTAGGTAGGCGTAACTAGCCCATTTTATTCACTAGCGAAAATCTGATTTTGTTTTAACCCATCTCATTACCCATCTCGGGTGCTATGCTTCAAGTACAATTAAAACAGTTTCAAATAAGTAAGAATTAGAGATTTACAATAAAGTAAAACTATCATTTTTAATTATAACATCAAAATTGTACATCATTATAGTAATATTATTTGTACAAAATAAAAATATATTATTTAAGATATGATTAGATATATTCACTTCACTAAAAATATAATAGTATAACTTGTGCACTTTTAATATTTTTAATATATCACGTCATTTGAATCCGGACATATTTTTATTCAAATTAACTATGTATAATTTTTGTATATAATATTTTTTATGAGAAAGAAGTTGAGAAATAAAATAGTATTAGTCTCAATTTGTAAATGATTGCGATAAATATGTAACGTTTCTACAAGTGATGTGATATGATAAATAACTATTATTAAAAGTATGGGTGTTTATCGGTCCAAACCTGGACCGGACCAAATCAAACCGCATTGGACTGAAAACCGAACAAGAGAAATTGACGGATCGAGGAATGGATCGAATAACTTTCGGTCTAGACCTGGATCGGACTGAAAAACCTGGACCGAACCGGGACCGGACTGAAGTGGATCGAATAGAGATTATCATATAGGTAGATATGGGTCAACTTAAAAAATGTTGAAGCTTGGAGAAAGAATGGAGTTTCAAATTAGCCAAATTTAAGATGGAAGAGAATTAGAATATGTTCCCAATTAGAAATCCTAATTTTGTGAACTTATATTTTTTTAGTAATTTATTCGATCCTCGGTCCCGACCGAAGACCAGCTTGGATCGCAACGAAGACCGAATAAAAAATTTTTATGGATCGTGGAGTGGACCGAATATGATTGGTCCAGTCCAATCCAATGCGGTCCAAGCCAGCTTTCGGTCCGGTCCGATTTTGGACCGAATAATGCACAACCCTAATTAAAAGAGTGATAAAGTGAAAGTAAAATCATAAAATGTGCGTAAAATATTCAATCAATAAGGCACAAAGTTAAAATTATTATTTTTATTGCCTTGACTTAATAAGTCGAATCGGGTCGAGTCGGGTTATTTTTATTGCCTTGACCCATTAATTTGCAGATTTTTTGGATTCGATTTTTTCGGATTCGGTTCAAGAACATCATGTCCAAAACCCAAAACATTTGAACGATTTTAGGTCGAATTTTCAGTTCGGGTAAGTTTTTGACAGGTTTACTTGCAAGCATGTGCTATACATAATTTTTTGTCGTTTCAATGTGACTTATTTGTCACTAGCTTAATGACTAATAAATCTTAAAGATAACTTGAGAGTGTGAACATTATTTGACTTGAGAGCTTTGAAAATGACTTGAATGTCTCGCAACTCTTGAGTGATTAGAAATCTCTAAGTTTAAGACTCGTAAGTTAAAAGGTAACCCGAAAGTCTCTACTCTTTTGATTATGTTAATGTCATTAGATGTGTCGACATAGATTCTTCCGATTTTTCTCTTGAGGTGAGCTTGTAGACTATTAAATTTAAAAAACATCACCTTTTTTTTTTACTGTGTGCCTTTTGGAGCTTTTCAAAGACAAAGTCTAAGTTCGAGCGCTTCTTTTGATTGAGACACGAAAAAACCTTATTCTTTATCTAAAGCGAGGTCTTATTTCTTTTATTGCTTTGCCACCTTCTGTTGCATAACAAAGGCGACTTCAAAGTTAGATGACTTGAGAGGTTGTAACTTTGATGACTTAAGAGTCTAGAAATATTAATTCTTTGAATGTCAAGAAAATTTTTACGGCTTAAGAGTCTCGTAATTTTTTAGTAACTTGGGAGTCTACAAGTTTGATGATTTAAAACCCCACAACATTGACAAATTTGGAGTCTTTACAGGTTACTTAGAACTCGAGTAACTTGAAAGTTTGTAAATTTAACGAATTAGGAGTCAAAAGATGACTTGAAAGTTTGCGGCGTCACGAATTAGGTGCTTGTTGCCTTTTTGAAGTCTTTGAAGCTTATAGTAACTTGAGAGTCAGTGAGTTTAATGAAGTCTTAAAGTTGAATTGGAAGTCTCTAATTTTGATGTGTCAAATGTTACTAGTTAATATTACGAGTCCCTAGGTGGTGACTTGGAAGCCTCGCAATCTAAGCAACTTCAAAGTTTGTAAGTTTAACGACTTGGGAATCAAAAGAAGACTTGAAAGTCTCGTAACATTGTGAGTTTGCTTGATAGCAATTTCATCAATGACAATTTTTCCCCTTGGGTGCCCGTTTTCAGTGGTCCTGCTTGTGGGTATGATGACAGTCATTACAAACTTAATCGGATTCTTTGAAATCTTCTTCATCTAATGTGATTTTTATTTCCTTTACATGTTTCTTGTTCACTTGTTTTTTTTTTCATGTTGTTGAATCTTTGACATTTGCCACTAATAATAACACTTTAGTTCTTTTTTTTCTTTTCCAAGTATTTGTTTGTCTTCACTATACAATTTTGTGACTCGTACTTGCTAATTTAGTTCACCAAGCTACCTACGCACTCATAAGAACCTGCAGTTTCTTCATGAGATCAAGTCATCATGCAGTTTAGCAAATGAATTTAATTATTTATTTTGTTTTTCCGTGCATAATTTATACTCTTACAGGTCAGGAGTAGTATAAAGATGATTTGTTTTTGGATTTAGTTGTTCATGGTTAATATTTTTGCAGGTTGGGAGTAGTACAAAGATTATTTTTTTGGTTTATCTGTTCATAGTTTGTCCTCTTGCGGGCCAAGAGTGGCACAAAGATGATTTTTTTACGTTCACCGCTTTATAGTCTTTCACGCCAGAAGTAGTACAAAGAATGAAACTTTTATGGATGAGTAGTTTAGGCTCTTACTTAGGAGCTTAAAAACATTGTTTTCAAAAGCGAAATAGTGGTTTAAGAACTTGCCGTTTATTAGTCCCACACGGTCTTCCTTTTGTGTCAACTATCTTGTAGGCACCATTTAAGTAAGCCTTACGGACAATATAAGGGTCGTCCCACTTTGAGGTGAATTTACTTCATATCTTATGAGTCATCACTCCATGTTCATGCAACCATGGTTGTCCAAGGAGTAGTTTGTATAAAGTCCAAGAGTGTATCACATGGAAGATTGATGATGTTAACAAGTCACCCCTTGTCAACTCAAGGTGAATCATGCCAATTTCATGTTGGCTTTTGAGGTTGAAGCCTTATGCCATCATTTGACTTTTGAAGAGCTTTTTGACAATAATGCCTAAGTCATTCATGGTAGACTCGTTGTGTGGTGGTAGAGCTTCCTAGATAGTTAGAACCTTGTCATCCCTCTTTCAAGAAGACATTCTTTCAGTCTCTCGGTCTTTTATCATCCTTTTCATCTTCATCCTCAATCTCGGAGGATGAAGTCATGTTAACTACAACTTTGTGAAGATATTCCCTTGGAAAGAACTCCTTTAACGTAATAAGAATGAGTAGCTTTTGTTCAAGTAGGTCAACAAATTGAACTTCATGCTTCTTAGTGACATTGGACCTCTTTTTCCCTTTGGAAAGTCGAGAGTTCTCCTTTCTACCCTGCCTCTTTCTACAGCGAAGTGGAGGCGATGAAACGTGCTTCTGCTTTCTCGGTCTCGTCTAGTGACAATAGTCGACCCTTCATCGTCTTCGTCAAAAACATATTGTATAGGATTATTTCCTAACAACGGAATAGGGACTTCCACTAGAAACACTATCGGCTCAAAGCTCCCTAATTGTATAGTAACTAGCTCTTCTCTTATACCAAAAGCTAAGTTGACCCTTCCCCTTAATGGTTGCTGGGTAACTCTTTGTTGTTACAGAGATGAGCAATGCTTACATAAGACGGTCGTGTGATTTGTCTCACTAGTATCATCCAAGTCCAAGATAATCTTTCCATCCTTTTTCAATTGCATAATGCACTCTTTCGAGTAATGCACATGTCTAAAGGGTGACTGGTGACCCAATGATACCAACAATACTTTGGGTCGATAATCTTTCGTACTTCTTCGGGGTTCTTTGGTGATGTAACTCAATAACGCCTTTCTCTAGCAAGTCTTCCAACAATCCTTACAAGATAGAATCAGGAAAAGAGTACTTCTTCTCTTAGAGCCCTTTCAATGTAGGACATTTATTCCCACCGTTCCTAAAATACGAGCCCTACTTATCCTCTACTTTTGGCTTTGCTGAAATTTGTATCAGCTTGTTTGTAGAGATTGACAAGGATTCCAGAGCCAAGCTCTTGGATGACGTACCACTTTTCTTAAACTCACTCTTCTCTTTTCTTTATTAAAAACTAGAAGAAGACTTGTCATGACGAGCGTAATATGTCGTGAGCTTTTGTCACCAACTCTTGGAAGGTCCAAGGCTTGTTTACTTGCAAGATGTACAGTAAAATCCCAATCCATGCCCTGAGTATACATTTCTAATGCTAAAACTTTAAATAAACGATCTTTGCATACAAGGCTGAGTGCATGCTAGTGATTAATGTAATGGAGGACAACTTCACCGTTTTCTAGTGCTTAGTGTTTGTTAGCTCAATCATGCTAACAATGTGTTGGGTACTCGTAGACTGGATCTCGAAGGTTTGCTCTTGGAGAGAATTAGTCACCCTAAAAGGGGGTGAATAGGGTGATGAGGAAATTTGAACAATAAATGAAAAATTAAAGTTTAAAACAAACTTTAAGACTTTCCGAGTCGAGATTGAACTCGAAAAGGTATGAACTCGGAATTTAAGTGGAAACCCTCCCGGGGCGGAAAACCATGGCCAGTGCTAATCCAAGCACCAAGTCAAATCCACTATTTTGAATCCACAAAATACAGTGAGACAGACTCAACCGAATTGCTCCCTTAGACAATTCCTTACAAGGTTTTCCTAGACTCGAAGTTCCCTTATCTCGATCTAATACTTCCTAACCGAGGTAACCTTTACAGCTAGGGACAACCGAGCTGAGTTAACCCTTACAGCTCAATCAAGGGATCTTACTCGGAAAGTAAGAATGAAAGTTGTGACTGATTACAAGACCTTACAACTCGGAAAGACGTTAAGTATAGAGTTGAAGTTGTGAGTAGAAGATTGAATATGAATACAAAGACTTCGCTTAAGTGTTGAGAGAAATATTTTACCGCAAGTGCATGGTGTAGCTGTAGTTAGGAACCGGCAAGTACGGGTCGTGTCCACAAGGAACTCATTTTCAAATAGTAAATCCACCTAAAAACTCTAATCTAGGTAAAAACTCGGTTCGACAGATGATTTGGTTTTGGATTCAACTAAGAACAAAATAACGATGAGAGATCAATGAATAACAAGCCTTAGATTAGGATTAATCACACTACTATGCCTGAAATCAACATCAAATACCGCTTGAGATTTGCCTATGCTAGCAGTTTAGAAGGGGAGACACCAAATTAAACCTATCTTCGCCTGCTTTCGAAGGTCAAAGACTAATCTTGCACAATTTAATCAGCCTATTTTCATGGGATTAACAAAGAGCAAATCATAAAGAATGAATCTCACAACCCCGATTAAAATCTTAATTATTTTCATAATGAAGTTCTAATCGCTCACAACGTCATTCTAGGTAAGTTTTCATCTTTCGATGTTTACAAAACCCTAATAAAAATATATGAGTCCTCTTTCGAGGAAATCAATGAAAAAGTAATGAGCAAAGTGAATTCTAACCTAACAAGCATAGAACAATTCAATTGGCATTCAATTCATGATTATTAAGGCATAATAAGGATTAATCCCAACCTAAGAAGAGAAATTAGTCCCTAAACATGATACTAAATAATTGACAAAATTTAGGGAACATAGCCATGGAGAAACGAGGAGAAATTGTGAAGAAAAGATAAAGAGAAGAAATTACGATTACCGAATAAAAACTTGAAGCGATTCAATCATACATAAACTTGAAGTAGAAAAGTAGAATTGAGTGTTCTTGAGTCTCCTTTTGGGGCTACCCCTTGAAAACCCTAGCTAAAAATTTTTAATTCTGGAAAAGATCCCTAAAAATTACAATTTGGAAACTTAAATATCCGCGGAGACAGTGAGTCGCACGGCTGTGTAGGGTCGCACGGGTACCGTGCGGGTTTCATGCGGCGGTTTCGCACGGTCGTGCATGTCTCACACAGCCGGCTATGCGAAAACTCCGAACTCTCTGGACGATTCGCACGGGCGTGCAGATTCCGCACGGTGTACCGTGCACGACTTCAACTTCGTAACTTCTCGCACGGCCAGTGCGATATGCGCACGAGGGGCCGTGCGGCCTTTCTTGACTTTGGGCCCTTCGCTCGATGATCTCGCACGGCCGTGCAGCTTCACACAAGTAGGTTGTGCGACTTCTCTTGATGTGTTTTAAGTTTCTTTCTTGCCTCCTCTTGGGCCCGAACTCTTCTCTTCATCGCTTTTCATTAATTTTACCTCGAATCTCTCAAATTTAAGCCCAAAAACCCGTAATAAAGAGATTTACGAGTTTAGGTGACGATAAAGAGAAAATGAGCAAGATCTAACCCAAAACTAAATAAATATCATTGAAATCATCATGGAATCGGGTTAAATAATGCCTTAAAATCGGCAAAAACGAGGTTTAAATTAAGTATGCGTATTGACAATGGTTCCAAGCAATCTTCAAGTCTTGAGAGTTGGTTTCTATTTATAGATGACCAAGCAAATTAGCCGTTGTGACTAGGTTCCGATTAGAAGTCCTCTCGTGACCATTGTACCGGTTCTTCCGAGTCACTCGTAAAAGATCCGTTGAGTTGTGAACGTTGTGCAACGGCTCTTGACTCCTTAGGATGTCCCAATCCACTGGTGGTATCCGAAAAGTAGCGTGTAAACCACCTTTGAGCTTAGCGTTGAAGATTTTCAGTTTTGGAAACAGACAACCTCGACATAGTTTCTAGGCCTAGGTCGAAGTAGAAAAAGCCTTGTCTCGCTGGTGATTTGACATCTTGAAGCCGGTTACTTTTATAGTTCAAAAGTAGGATAACCTCGTTTAGATAACCTACAAAAGTAAATCAAATTTTGGTTCTCAAAGTACAAAATACTTTGGCCCTTAAGATTAGACATAGGTAATAATTTAATTAAGATAATTAAGTACATAATTATCTTAGTCGTAAAGGAATGGAATTTTCCGAGTCTAATATTCATTATACTCAAATTCCATCTCGAGTCCTGTCCTGGAGAATGATCAAGTTAGATATTGAATATCGAGTAAGAGTACTTGAACTAGAAAGATAAGGTTCAAACAGAACAAGTCGACTAGAAGAGAGGAACTAAAGTTGTAATTCACCCGATCTTGGAATACAGAGTCAAACCCGAGTTTAAACGTGTTAGAGTGAGTGTTTGAAAATGCGATAAATCTTAGTGTCTGTCTCGAGTGACTTAGAACTACAGATGTTAAAAGATGAGCAAGAGTATGCCTTTCAATCGAAACAAATGAAAACTTATGCAGTAGTTTCGTAACACACGTAAAAGGTTTTGTATTACTCGGAAAAGTTTCTATATCACTTAGAATGACTTGGAATCAAAACTTATACGAGATGAAGTTTGTACCTGATTCCTTGATAGTACTCAGAATGTTATTCATACAAAGTCTCGAGTCTTCGGGATCTTCAACCTGGGCCAATGATTTGCTAGTTTCATTAGGTTACTCGACTTGGTAGTCCACTAGACCCGAGTCTTGCTAGTTTATTGGGCCATTGATATGAGAATTTATTGGATTGTCGACTTGTAAGTTTATCGAGCCCAATTAAAATAAATAAATTAATTAGGATAACCCAAATTAATCAATTTAATTATTTTAGAATGTGACACATACTTATTTAATTTTTAGTGCCTACAACATGTTTAAGATTAGCCGCACTCAACCACTCTCATCCTAAATTACACCCATTTTAACCATCGAAAAGAAAATTGTCGATTGTATGGAATTGACTTATATCCTAGGCATCCGAAGCCAGGAAAAAGGTTGTTGTGGAGTATAATTTCCCTATTTGTCAAGTTTGGTAAGGTAATGGGGATCACTCCAATTTGCGAGCAATTCATGGTGTTTGTCGTCAATGTCACTGGTGGAACTTAGGATTGGCTTCTTAGTTAGTCAAGGGATTGTTTTGTTAAATTTTTGAGCAAAAGTTAAAGGATTTCTGGAGAATATGGCATTCAAATAAGTCTGAATTGAAGGTAAGAAATTTAATGTGAAAGTTTCTAATTTGAAGAAAAGAGTTTTTTTTTTATTTAAAAGTTGGGGAAGAAGAGGAATTCTTGGATTCATATGTCATTAGAACGGATCGGAGTTGATTTTAGAGGAAAGATCCACACTATTTTTGTCCCAAGTAGTGAAGATGGTCAATATGGTTCGGTCTTCTTGGAAGCTTTGAGAGGTTTAATTCAAGATTCAAAGCACGCTCATTTTGTGCCAAATGTCACAAACGCTCCGGAATCCTCTAGAATTTTCTCTGTCATTCCACTAGGTTCCATAATGTTCTACAACGTTCTACACTTGTACGAAAACTTAGATATTTGTGTAGATGATTCTAGAGAATAAATCTAGGCTGTATGATCAAATTAATCTCTGCCGTCTATTGAGGAGTTGGGCAAGTGTAGGGGCTCATTTGTAAACCAACGAAAACTCTATCTAAGAGTTCCAAGTAATACACAAGTATTCTCCCAAACTCTTTCTCTCTAAGTGTTCTCTTGCTTACTTAGCTTTCTCTAAACTTAGGTCAAGCACCCTATAAGGCTTACTAGCAAGCTCAGGAAAGGCTTTGAGTTTAGTTCGCTAACGCTGCATGGGAGTTAAGGTTTAGTGAATTATTGTCCCGTGATAGTTGGTATCGAGCTAAAGTTTGGGAGAACCATCATTACTATAAAAATCACTTTTAACGATGGGTCTTTAACGATGTTTAAAAGGACAAATCATTATGAAAAATGGACCGATGGCATTTTTGTAAATAACCGACAACGTGTAACACATATGACGACGGTTTTTAGGATGAACCACAATGGTTCTGTTAAAGAACCATCGTTAAATGTCACATATGACAACGGTTACGTGAAAGAACCGTCGTCATATGTCTATCGATTGCAATCTAAAAACCCGAGAACATATCTACTGTTTCCATGCCCACTTCATCTTTTATCTACTATCGGTCTTTTCACTCTCCACGGTTCACTCTCGTCCACTACTACTCGGACCTAGATATGCTCTGAGTAATCCTCGCCGATAAGCTATCCTCGCCATTGTTCCTCTTGTTGTTCAATGTTTCGTTTCACTCAATATATCCTCTTGTCTCTCCTCTTTCTTGTAGTTGTCTTCTCTTACAAAGTATTTGCGTCGGTGGCTGTGTGTGTTTCACCGTGAATCTTCTCGCTCACACTTGCCGTTGTTTTCTTCGTTCTTACGATATGAATCTTTATCATTTCTTATTTTTCGCTTTAAGTTATTTACAAGATTTATATAGTTAAATGATGAATGTATTTGGGGTAATTATGTGAATGTTGAGAATGTGGGTAATGTTTGAGATTGTTGAAATGTTGAATCTTTTTGAAATGTTGAATATTGATAATGTGTGTAACATTTGTTTAATTAATTAAGTTAGAAATTCGTGAAATGTTTGAGATTTTGAGAAATGGGTTTAGGTAGTTTAGGATTTAATTATAGGAAAATAGAATAATAGCTAAGGATGGTAAATAAAGATACATTTGTATCCAAAGGGAGAAAATAAAAATATTTATGGTTTAGGGTTTGAGGAAATAGAAAATTTTGTGGTTTAGGCTTTAAAGATCAAAAAGGAGAAAATATAAATTGTAAAAAATATGGTTAGAGTTTAGGGTACAAAGACCTTCTCTCTTCCCCATACTCTCTTGTCATATTCAAGCAAAGTTCTCAAATAGTCTATCGGAGTAGTCCCTCAAAATAATATCATGTGTGATCATTTTTGAAGACTTTTGCTCTCATTCCTAACACTTAATTTGATAAATGACATGCTTAATTGTGTATAATTGTGCTTATTTTGCTTACCAATATATGTTTTTCATTAAATTATCGTATGCATTTCATAAGCTTAGAGAATCCGTTCAAAAATCTGTACATAACAAGTTATCCTAGCTCACGGTATGTGCATAAATGTGCGTATAACGCTTAGGATATTAGCTTGATATGTATAGGTTTTGGAATTGTCCATGTTGGACAGTTTGAGAATAATATGATAATAGATTGTGCGGCTATTATAATCTTTATCATACATTTGACAAGATATCACGGTACTCATTTCCCTCTTGTTCTTCGGGTGTAATTATGATGACGATGGATTTGATGTGTATATCTTTACTTATGTTACCATACAATTAAGTAAGGATATACACATTAGCCACTTCGTTTTCATATGTTGTACTTGAAGGACTAAGGGGAAATGCTGCCAAAATTTTGTCAAATGTATGACAAGATTTTGCTACACGGTCTAGGGTAATATTATTCTTGAATGGGTTTAGGACCATCTATCCATGTAGAAAGATCTTAGGCTCATGTCATATTATTTGTGCGTAAGTACGTATTTATCGAACTATATGTGGTGAATTGCTTCTCATGTTTATGGTTAAGATATAGATCAAGCGTGGGTTTATAGCAATAGGAGGAGTGTAGAATATCGTGATGGTGTTAACAACTTCCTAGAGATTGCCGTTAAACATGCCGCCAAATTCGAAGAAGAGTCCATATTTTGTCCGTGTTTAAGGTGTTTGAACTCCTCAAGCTTGCCCCTAAGGTTGTAAAAGGTCACCTATATCAGCATGGGTTTGACACAGACTTATAAGGTGTGGGTATGACATGGGGAGGAGTCGTCCGTGAATAATGTCTTATGAGAGGAAGATGAAAGGTATGATGAAAATGAAGCCAATAGTAGTATGGAATTAGAAGATCGACCGAAGATCTAGTTCATGGAGTAGAACGTGAGTGAGTCGATCAACCACATGTATTGGAGCAACTGTTAGCCGATTCGGAGAAGCCTCTTTACCCGAGGTGTGATAAATATACCCGTTTATCGGCTATTTTGAGGTTGATGAACTTGAAAACGGCTAATGGCTAGAGTGACAAAAGTTTCACAAACTTGCTGAGTGTGCTCAATGATATACTCCCATAAGGCAATATCCTTCCCAACCGTACATATGAGGCAAAGAGGATGTTATGTCGTATGGGCATGGGCTATAAAAAAATACATGTCCGCTCGAATGATTGCATATTGTACCGAAAAGAACACGCACATAGACATGAATGTCTTAAATGTGGTGTACCTCGATACAAAATGAAATACATCGATGGAGAGAGTTTGACGGATATCCCACGAAGGTGTTGTGGTATTTGCCGACAATACCGAGGTTTAAACGCTTTTTTCAAGTGCAACCGATGCCAAGAGCTTGACGTGGCATACCGACGAAAGAGTCTATGATGACAAGCTACGTCACCCTGCTGATTCTCCTCAATGAAAGAAGATCAATTCAATGTTCCCGAAATTTGGTAGGGAAACATGGAATCTACGTCTCGGGTCTTTGTACGGACGGAATAAACCCCTATGATGACCTCAATAGCAAGCATAGCAGTTGGCCCATTCTTTTGGTTGTCTACAACCTACCATCATTGTTATGTATGAAGCGCAAGTACATTATGTTGTCAATGCTCATTTCGGGCCTAAACAATCGGGAAATGATATAGATGTATACTTGGCGCCTTTTGTTGAAGATTTCAAGCTTGTGTGGGATGAAGGTGTTTTAGTTTACGATGCATACCGGCAAGAGCAATTTACATTGCGAGCTATGATCTTCACCACAATTAATGACTTCCATGCGTACGGAAACTTATTTGAATACACCGTCAAAGGCCACAAGGCATGGCCCATTTATGTAGAGGGTACTTGCTCCTATCAACTTAAGCACGTAAAAAGACGACCTATCTCGGACATCGAAAGTTTCTTCCCTTTTCCCATCAATATCGTAAGAAAAAGAAGGCTTTCAATGATAAAACCGAGATGGATTCTGCTCCAACTCCATTAACAGGACATCAAATATATGAGCAAGGGAAGGATCTTGATATGGATTTAGGTAAGTCATACCAACGTCAATCCAAAAACACTATGTGGAAAAAGAGATCAATATTTTTGATCTTCCATATTGGAAAGAGTTGTATGTGAAACATTGTCTTGATGTCATGCATATAGAGAAAAACATATGTGAAAGTCTTATTGGCACTCTTGTAAACATATCGGGAAGACCAAAGACGGAGAGAAAGCACGACTCGATATGTGTGAAATGGGAATATGGGAGGAATTAGCACCACAACCAAAGGGAATGAGAATATATTTGCCTCCGGCGTCGTACACATTGAGTAGAAGGGAAAAACAACGTTTGTGTGAGACCTTGAAGAAACTCAAAGTGCCACAGGGATATTCTTCAAACATCAATATACTCCTTTTATGTCTAATTATAGACTAATCGGTCTTAAATCTCACGATTGTCATGCTTTGATGCAACAAATACTGTCGGTTGCTATCCGAGCCGTGATGCCCAAGCATGTCAAACATGCGATCACAAGACTATGCTTTTTCTTCAATGCCATATGCAGCAAAGTCGTTGATTTGGAGAAATTGGATGATATTTAGTATGGCGTGATCGTTACATTATGCTAACTTGAGATCTACTTCTCACCTGTTTTTTTTTATATCATGGTGCACCTAGTTGTCCATTTGGTGAGAGAAGATGTACCTTTTTAACGTTTCATGAAAATTCTCAAAGGGTGTGTTAGAAATCGGTACCGACGGAAAGCCAACATTGTTGAGGCATACACAAGTCGAAGAGTGTGGCGAGTTCTACTATGAAGACTACCCCCAAATGGAAGAAGTTACATTCCAAAACATCGATTTATAGGAAAGATCGGTGGGCGGGGAAATTGGGGCCGACAGTTCGAACAATCGGTTGGGATATAAGGGATCAAGCACATCTTTATATTCTATAAAACAACGATAAAGTGCAACCGTTCATTGACGAGCACAAATCCCTCATAAGGAGACAATGACGGCGGAAAAAATGAGACATGGGTACTGACCCATCATAATCGCACATTTGTCAACTAATTCAGAGATAGAGTGATCACTAGCCAATTGGAAGAATCACAAGAACATATCTCGTAAACATTAGTAAGCTTGGTTAGAGGGGCGCAGTTGAAAGTCATATCTTACCATGGGTATGACATCAATGGATACTCTTTGTTAAGCTTGTCGTACAGCAACAAATTAAACCACTACTTAGGCTTATAATAAACAATATAGTAAGGGCAAGTAGGGATCGAATCCACGAGGAAAGATACTGTAAAGAAAAATCAAACTTCCAATCTAATTAAACTAACTATCTTAGTTATTTACCTTATAAAATTCAAACAAATCAACTTAACTACTAAATTTCTAATTTTAATTCTAAGAAAAACTTCTGAGATTATGCACTATTATTCTAATAATCTAGATTTAACAAAACTATCCTAATTAATTCTGGAAAAATCAAAACAGAAAATCAAATAAAAACTTAAACAGAAAATTAAAACGTAGAATAATTCAGAATTAAATAACTAAAAATAACAGAAAATTATCTAATAATATTAATAAATATTCCAGAAAGAATATAAAGCTTGGAATAACCCAGGAATGTTTTTTTATAAATTTTCAGAACAATTAAAACAGAAAACTAAAGCAGAAAATAAACAAATTCTAAAACAGAAAATTAAATAAGTAAAATTCTGCACTTAAATAATTACGAAATTAAATACTAAAATTACCCAGAATAATAATACTAATTTTCTAAACCTAACCAGACCCTAAAAATATAAAAACAAAATTAAAAATCTAATTTACGAATTTATTTTATTAAAAACCTGCAGTAATTAAATTCAAGTATTAAATCTGAAAAAATATCAAATTAATTCCAAAAATTCTAAAATTTAATCACAGCAAACTAGGACTCTATCTAAACCCTAAAAGAAAATAAAACACGAAAAATGACAAAAGAAACTATTTTTAAACTAATTTCTAACAAACTAACTCCAAAAATAATAAAAACTGACAGAAAATTAATTCTGAAAATTAAAATATGTAAAGACTCAAAATTAAATTAAAATAAAATTACTAAAACTAACCTAAAATACTGATCTTTAGGGGGTTTAATGAAATTGATAATAAAAGACTATAACTTTATAAGTAAAAATCAATAACTCAAGAGAATAACTAAAAGCAAACAAATAATTATCAAAGATAACAAATTTATAAAAACACTTAGTATAATCTATATCCACCATGCAAATTATTATTTATCATTAACACACAAATTGATCTACCCATGAGCTAAACTGTAGAAGACAACCACTAGCGGATCTTCCCGTTTTTCCTTAGTTATTAGTTTACTTAGGCCTAGCCCTAATATAAACCCTACTAATATTGATAACCCTAGCACTAGCACTAGAATTTAATCAAATTAGAGCATTAAGTATTAGAAAAACATCATCTAGCACCTAATAACCAATCTACTAGCAAATTGATTTAAGAAGGATCTATGATAATTTCCTAATTAAAAGAGATGGGTATGAGCCATCCATGATTAACTAGGGTGATACTTATGTCTAAAAGATCAAGCAATTACGTACTTAAACCCTCTAAACTATCACATGAATTTATATAAAACTAAATAGCGTGCACTCTAATTAATTAGACATAAATTCATAAACATTAAACACAAATTATCATAGAATCATGGATCAAATCAATAAGACAATAAAAATCAGAACTTTGTTTCAAAATAAATAATTTAACATGGCTTCAATGAGATTATACTAAGTATAAGAAAAACTACTCACACATAATGTAATTTAAAACATGTAAACTAAATAAAACTAGCATCTTTAGTATTAATCTATCAATAAAAACTCAATCTTTTCTAATAAAAATTACAAAACTAAATTATACTACCGATATTAGTTTCTTTGACCCGGGAAGATGAAGAAGATGATGATGGATGTGGCTGGCTGGGCAGCGGACAGCAGCAACAGCAAGCGGACAGCAGCAGCAGCAAGCGGACAGCAGCGGCAGCAAGGGTTCAGGCGGCAGGTGCAGCGGCTGGCTGGTGGCTGGGCAGCAGGTGTAGGCGGCAGCAAGCAGTGGTGGCTGGCGTGGACAGCAAAGGCAAGAGGTGGTGATTGTGTGTGGATGCTAGGTCTCTTCTCCATGATGATAATAAGTAGTATATATAGGGTGAAAGAGTTAGGGTTTATTTCTCTTTCTTCTCTTCTAAGTTTCCTTTTCTATTCCAATTAGGATTTCCTAAAATATAATATCCTAAAATAAATATTTTATTACATATTATATTTATGGACCGACTTCATATATTTTCTTGGATGCTTGTCGGTAGCTAAAAATCCACTTTTAACGATTTTTCTTCTCTTCCCCACTTTATTCGATAATTACCTATAAATAGACAAAATAGAATAAATTAGATAAAATAAACTATATAATATAAACTAAATAACTACTAAAAATACGTATAAAATACGACTTAACACTCTTTCTACATAAAGAACCAGGACAATAGAAGCACCTTGCAAAATAGTTGGGTCATATTGGAGGCTCATGCACTTCATGTTTCCAGCTCCAAGGACAAAAATCCGTTGTAGCTAAAATGTCATATTACAGAGTCATTGAGAAAATATAGGAGCTAAACTATGTTGACTTCGTGAGCCCGTTTTCCGGTGCAAATGGGCTAACAATACCAATGGTGTCCGAGTTAATTAGATCGAACTAACGAGGTCGATCTCACAAGAGAAGGTCATAAAGGGGATCAATTTTTTATGGCATCCCGTGCAAGACAAGTGTTCTACATTGAGGACCCGACCAATGATAAGTGGTCTATTGTTCTTCAAGGGAAGAGGCACGTTGTCTGGTGGAGATGGTGAAAATATGTGTGAGTTTGTTGAGGAGACCCCAACCTTCTCCTTGGGACTGCCTGTCGAAAATGAGGATTCCAATTTTGAAGATTTGTATTTAAAGGTTGACCATCAAGAGGGCATATATATTGAAGTCTAAAGGAGGGGGAAAAAGGCATAAACCATATAATTACATCAACTCGGTAAGAACATCAATTTTATTCCGGATGATATCCAATATTGTTGCTTGTTTTAGAAATTGCAGCTTGTTTTTCATTATTTTTGACTTGTAGTATTCATGTAAATAGATGATTGTTCGATGCGGATCAAAATAAGGACTAAGTTGTCCAATTGAAAGGGTAGAAAATCATCATTCGATGAGGGCCATCATTCAAGTAATGTTTCTTGTGAATAATTGTTGCTTAACACTTTTCTCGCTTTTGGTTGCTAATCTCGGTTCCCGCTTAATGTTTTCCTCTGTTTTTATGTTGAAAAACCTCTACCCCTACACGAACTCCAAAAAGCAAAATAAGGACTAAGCTCTCCAATGGAAGGGTAAAATATCCTCATTCGATGAGTATCAAAAGGACTAAGCCTTTCGAGTAAAGTTTCTTGTGCATATTTCTTGTGGATAATTGTTGCTTAACACTTTTCTTAGTTTTGGTTGCTAATATCTGCTCCCGTTTAATGTTTTCCATAGTTATTAAGTTGCTTGTTGTCCAGTCTACCCCTGCACGAACTCTAAGCGAGCAAGTACATAAGAGAAGCATCACTTTGGGACGATAACAAAGGAAGTAAAGATTGCTGGTTAGATATCCTATTTTGTGTATTCCTTTTTCAGTACTTATGTCAAAAAGTCCATCTCTTTCTCTTGAAACTTTGTGGTTTAAATGATTTTAATATTTGTGTCAAATGGTTCATCTCTATTTTCCTAATGTGATAGTTTTTAGCAGATTGAGTTATTTGCTTGTATTTATGACTATATTGTTTGCTTGGAGTTCTCGTAGAGGTAGCATAGACTGCAAATATGATGTATATGTATGTTGTCTAGGCTACCTTTGCAACAACTGCAAGCAAGCAATATCGTCATAAAGACAATCACATAACTAAATCTACTACAAAACTATCACTTTATGACACAAAGTTTCAAGAGGAGAGATGAACTTTTCGCATTAAATACTGAAAGAAGAGTACTCTTTATATTATTATTTCACATTTGTAATATATTCTTTGCTTGAACTTTAATGTGAAATATGGAATTGTGCTGCTAACTTGTTTAATATGGAACTTTGTTGTGGTTGTAGTAAGTTGGAAATTTTTGTATTGTTGGAAAATTGAGGCTATTGGTTGTTATTGTGTAAGTTGTGATGTATTTTGGAGTGTTTGTTTTACAGGGGACAGAAAAACAAAAAAAGTATTAAAAAAATACAAACCTATGACAATGGTTCTTACATTAGAATCGTCGTCATATGCCCCGCCTAACAATTTTGGGCATTTTTGTTCAGGACGTATGACGACGTTCGAATGTAAGAACTGTCGTCATAGGTAGCTATATGATGACGGTTCTTTTCGGAAAACCATCATCATATAGTCACCTATGATGACGGTTCTTACATTAAAACCATCGTCATAGGATATCTTTTACTATGGTTGTTGAATCATAGTAAAAGACGCTACATACGACGATGACCACATACACACACCCGCTTAACCGTAGTTAAAGGTCATTTTTTATCGTAGTTAAAAGTGGTTCTTGTAGTAGTGCATGTCGAGCGTCACCGAATGGAGCCAACAATAAGGTGGTAAAAAGGGTCTAGAGAGGTCAAGGGAAGGGTTTTCCACTCTCGAGGAACGACTTGCTCGATTGCAAGCGCCATGTCCAACTTAAGGGAGCTAGTCGAGATCATGGACAATCTCGTCGACAAGCTAGAGTCCGATGTGGAGGATTCAGGGCTCAAAGAGAAGATGCAAGGGGCCTTGAATGCGGTAACCACAAACTTTACCATGGAGGTGGCAACCCTTAAAGCCACAGCTACGGCGAAGGATGGTGAGCTTGAGGCATGTGAGGTTGCTCTCAAGGATTAACAAGAGGAAGTCCAAGAACTTAAGGCACAAGTTAAATTGTACATGGTTGTGGTGCCCGATTGTTGGTTAGTCCAGGTGATGATTGCCCCAAAGGTGAATACACCCAAGCCTCCCAGCTTCAAAGTAGCTAGGAGTACAAGGGACATCGACTGACTTCATATGGGGACTCAAGGCTTACTTTGGAGTGATGGGCATCGAGAACGACCACTCCAAAGGTAAGTAACACTTCCCTATTTCTCAAAGACACTGCTCTCATGTGGATAAATGACGATGACAAAGGTGGAGCAGAATGGGACAAGTTCCCCAAGAGAGACAAGCCCTACACCTATAAGGGAAAGGGAAAATCTTGAAGGATGGGCCATCTCGAAGGAAAGATATCTTACTTTCTATGCGACGGACCTCATCGATCTTCAAGTGTCCGGCGCAGTAAACTGTCTCGCTCTTTTCATGAGAGATGAGAGTCAAAAGGTGGAAAATAAGCTCGATTCCATAAGTATTCTCAGCACCAGTCAAACATTCGAGGTTAAGAAAGCGACGAGAACGTCACCGGGTTAGGTGGGGGAGAATATCACATAACGCTTTAGAAACCTCTTTATCGTTCCACTAGGTTCCATAATGTTCTATATTGTTCTACACTTGTATAAAAACTTAGATATTTGTATAGAGGATTCTAAAGAATAAATTTAGGATGTAGGATCAAATCAATCTCCTGCGTCCATTGAGAAGGTGGACAAGTATATACCCCCTTGGGGGCTCATTTGTAAACCATCCAAGACTCCATCCAAGAGTTCCAAGTAATACACAAGTATTCTCCCAAACTCTTTCTCTCTAAGAGTTCTCTTGCTTACTTAGCTTTCTCCAAGCTTAAGTCAAGCACCCTCTAAGGATTACTAGCAAGATGAGGAAGGGTTTCGAGTGTAGTTTGCTAGCGCCACATGTGAGTTAAGATTGAGTGCATTATCGTCCCGTGACACAAAGGAGTTGGTTATTATTTCTCCTCAATATTCCTTATCAAACAATAACCACATACTATTTCCTTATGTAGAAGTTGAGCCTTTCATTGATCAAACAAGACCTCGGAGCAAAGTAGTTCTTGGATTTATAGAAACTTGTTAAAAAGAAATAGAAGATTTCGTTAGAGTTTATAAAGTTGCTATTACTTGTGGAAGTTATAACTCTAATAATAGACTCGGTGTTTTTTTGGGAGAAGATGTACCTGGTAGTGAGGTCACTTCAAATTTAAGGGTTATTTTGACTTAATATGCAAAAATCTCTTGAAATATAGAACCACCCCTCCCCGGATAGTTAGGAGGCTTCAAAATTGAAAAACATTTGGCTTTCTCCATGGAGGGCTACCCTCTTATGGGAAAAAAGATTTTGGAATTGGATTCACAAAGGTATTTTGAAGCCGCCCTTAAGGAAATACTACCAAAAAAAATGCGATTTTAGAAACGAAAATAGAGACGAAATATGATTTTCGTTTTAAAAAACAATTTGAAACGAAACTATTTCGTCGCTAACTGAAACTAAATTAGAAACGAAATACATATTTGGTCTCCTTTAGAAACGAAATATGGAAACAAAAATGATTTTCATTTCTAATTGAAACAAAATTTAGTGTTTCGTTTCAACTTTCATCGCCATTAGAGACAAAAGTTCTTCGTCTTTGTTTCTTCATTGCAGCATTAAAGTAAAACACAGACCGCAACTAATTTCATCTTGCACGACGACTCTTTTTCTTTCTCCCTCTTGTTTGAAGCTCGCTGGCAACTAGTTTCCATAATCATGGAAGAACATTTTGCCTAGTGAAAACCCTAGAACCAATGCTCTTTTCTTTAGCTGCTTCCACCGGTGCTTCAAATTTGAATAAAATAAGGGAAGAAACCGTAAGCCAATATAACCATAAAACATAACGGCCACCTAAAATTACAATAATGCCCTTAAATTTCAATGAATAGTAACTTGTCTTATTGGGTTTTTAAGCTCTTAAGGATTAAAGGGTCATTTTAATACTATCCTAGAAATTTAGGTGGACTTGATCCAATGACTTACAAGGTATGAAGGGATAAAACAACTTTTAGGTTCAGAAATACCCAACTTGGGCCCAGTCTCTCTAGGTAGGCCATTGCTGGTTTTAGGTTATAATGGTTCAGCAACCATCATACTAAAACAGTAGTACGGTATCACTTTGAGGTCACTCAGTGGCCCATCCAAGTTTTGAACTTCGCACAAGGAAAAGAAAACTTGTGGGCTTAATCAGAAAAGCCCAAGAACGTCTACTGGGTTGCAGAGACAGAGATAGAGAGAGTGGTAGGATATCTAACTATAACTATACTCCTTGAATACTTGGTCGCTTGAATTTGTACAACTTGAATGCTTTTTGTCCTTAATTCCTCGTCGATTTTTCCACTCATGGATTCTTTTTGGTGTTTCAGATTTGAGATGTTTGGTAATGTTCATTTTTCTGCATTTTTAAGTCTTGAAACTCAAAAGTTAATTTAGAAAAAGAAGCACAAATATGTTGGCAAAAAAGGCAGCCGCTGGAATCTGGTATGTGTATCTGTATCTGTCTTTTGAGCTCTGGTTCCTTGACCAAATGGCCTCCAAATTTCCTGCACGTATAGCCATTGGAAAGCTTACTTCTTGAACTTGAACTTTGACTAACATTTCACTCAAATTGGACCTCATTTGATATGGAAATTACAACTCAAAAATCTGGACAGAATGTAGTGATTTATGCTGGCAGAACTGTATGTCTGAATTGAACCCTTACTGTCTCTAACCAAATGACTTAGAATTTCCTTTCATTTGATTTATTTGAAAGCTAACACATAAAGCTTTCATGTGGCTTTGATTTCACCTCCAAAAGAGATGTGGTTACTGAGATATGGCTTATCAACAAAGTAAGGTCTTGTGTTCTTGAACTCTGGCAGATCTGAGCTTCAGAACCCCAAACTCAAGTCTGATATCTTTATCTCTAAACGTGTTTTGAGACGAAAATTTGCAGTTTAGAGATGAAAAATTTCGTCTCTTAACGCCTTTTTTGTAGTGGTCGTTCATCATGCTTAGCTGTAGCTTACACCCCTTCTATGGTGACCAGCTTGAGAAAGTCGCTTGCAAAAATCAGAAGAGAATCTCCAAGTTGCAATTGAGACAGCTTAGATCTACTCAATAGGAAGTTAAAAACAAAAGGATGCTATTTTAAGAGTTGAAGCTCATCTTGGAAGCTCCAGCACTTAGAAACATCCCTCCCCATTTGGAATGCATGTTTTTGGCTTCATATGTTAAGCTATATATATGTTGATGTATATAAGAAGCTAGTAGGATACGGTAGTTGAAATTTAGAATCTATTATGTATATATTTGTCTTTTTAGGAAACAAAGCTACTTTATATGTAACAATTTCAGGATTTAAAATATATGAATGGTATTTTTGAGTATATTTGTATTTTTTAGGCTGTATATATATATATATATACTGAACCATACCACATCGTTTCGTGAATAACAAGTTGCAAAAGACAGCAGTGATCACTACTAGAAAGAACGGTTCAATACGCTGCCATACGTACTTGTTGTGATAGGAGATAGACAAGAACAAAGAGTTAAGTAAAAGGGGAAAGCCTCTCGTTCTGGTTCTCCTATCAGTTGGATCCTTAGAACCTAAAGTCCTTAGTTAAAATTGGATTCAATTCAGCACCTTTGTTGAGAGATTTTGGAAGAGTTGCTCTTTGAGAGCGCACGATCACGATAAGACAAGCTGCGTTAAGAAATTGAAGCCTTCAGAATGAACTCGACTCAATCCATGAGTATACCATGAAGTTACAAGATTATCTCGAAATAGGCTGAGTCGCGGTATTTATTTCACTCAATCTGGGTTTTTACACTAGGTGTTCTCATTGATCATAGAGAACCCTTTACCATTCTGTATAAATGGTACTTGCTGTTTGTTTTCAATTATTTTTCAATTAAACCTCTTAATCATCCCATCAAATAGAGTGGAAGTCAAATGTTTGAGGTAGTATAAGTGATCAGGGGTGGTAACTCATATCATGTGGAAACTTTGCACAAGCTCTGTACTATTTAAATTATTAACTGGCAACTAATATATATTTTACTCTAAAAATTAAATAGGATTGGGTATAATATACCAAAAGGAAATATCATTAATTCTTTGATTTGGTGGAACAGTGGAAGAGAAGAAGAATTCCTATTTCATTTTTACCTAAAAAGCTTAATGAAGAAAATGGGCTTGTTTATCCGAGATTGGATAAAATATCGATTGGATCGGGGCGTCAAGCCTGGCTTGCTTTTGGGTGTTGAAGCAAGTGGTCAAACCAAAATAGCCAACAGCAAGCATTAAGCTCCACTGAAAAGGAGGTGATCCGGCAGCACCTTCCGAGCAGGGGCACCACGGTTTCGGAGACCCCTTGGCGTCACTGCCCCTTTGCTTGAGAGCGCGGTTGCCTATATGTATATATATACTACCTATCACTGTATGCCATTGTAACAGAAAGATCAAAAATGTAGAAATGAAATATGTTAATTTAGAAACGAAAGAAATTTTGTTTCTAAATTTATTTTCATTAGAAACGAAATTTTCAAATTCAGAGATCGAAACTTTTCGTCTCTATCTAAGACGACACTATATTTCATTTCTAAATTTCATTTCTAAACGCCATTTGCGACGATGGGTTTAGAAACGAAAGCTTTTTCGTTTCTAATTCATCTCTAAATGCATTTAGAAACAAAATTCTGCACTTTAGAGATGAAAAGTTTTATTTCTAAAACACCTTTTTTTTTTTTTTTGGGTAGTGAAATAGAACCATGCGGAAGAGTTGCGTGTTGATGACAATTGGATTTTAAAGTCTCTTTGCTTAGATTAAGAAACTAGTTGGGAGGATATCTTCGTTAGAATTGAAAACTTCATAAACTTGGTTGCATTCAAGTGACGGTAAAAAACGAAAAGATATGCTTTCAGGATGCCCAGTAAAAAGAAGGTGATCATCCTGGATATATGGTAATATTGGAAGGGCTGCAAAATGCTACAAATTGGTGTTCTTTCATGTTTGACGATAGGAGTTTTGTTGGGTTGTTTTTTAATCTCTAGTTTTTGTTTATGGGTGGAGTTTTGTTATCTAGTTTATGGGTGGAGTTTTATTATCTAGTTTTTTGCTACGTGGGTAATTCTGATATAACTATTTTAACTAAGCCTTTAAAGGTTTTTCTCCTGTAGTTTTTATATTTTATAATATCTCGTTATTTTATAATTTTAATTAATGACTATTTTACTAATTTTGTCGTTATTATTATTTTTTACTCCTTTTTTCATCGATTTTTTTATTTCAAATGAAATTTTGGGGCAACTTGGTCTTTTGACACAAATTTTATCATGAATTTTGTGTTTCCTTGATATTCTCTCATAATATTAAAACGAAAGGTATTTTGAAATTGAAAGAGTAATAGATTAATCAATGATTGAAAAAAAGTAGTAGACATCTTTTTGGTCTTGAAAAAAGTAGTCAACATTTTTAAGGTTGAGTAAAATGGATTATTTGAATTGAAATTAGGCTTCAATTTGGTTAATCAAATTTTCGGTTTAGGAAAAATACAAATGAAAAGTATTGAGCTGAATTTTTAAATTAATCTTTATATCACATAAATGGATTATTTTGGCCAAAGTATTTGATCAATTAGGTAGTTACGTTCCAGCTCTTCCTACTATTTTCTTCTTTCCCTGTTATTATTTTGAGTCTCCTTCCATCGTTGCAAACAAAAATCCAGTTTTGTTTTGAATAATTGAATTTAATTTTTTTTTAACAGTTTTTGTTCAAAAAATAATAATCCAAGCATAGTATATGGAACTGAAAAGATAGAGAACATAAGACAAGAACAATAAGATGTAAACAACCCCAAATTTTTGTGCAAATTCAAATTTTTTAAAAAAAGAATCACAAGCAACTAACGATTGAAAAGTCTACTATGATAAAGGTGAGAGAATAACGATTTTACGGGGCATACAAGCCCAAGGAGATCAACATAATGTGAGAAACAAATCTCAAACAACATACAAGTTTAACGAGATAGAACATAGAAATTTTCTCATAATATAACTTTCTCACTAAAATGTGGAATAGAAAGAAGAGACTTACAATCACAGCAAAAATGTCTCACTGAAATTATGCACAATCGAAGGTACGTCGAGACACTCCCAAAAGCCACACTTAACAAGATTCAAGAAGCAATACATGTGAATCTTTTGAAATATACATATCCATTGATAATTAGAGGGTACAATAAAAATTAGGAACTATTAACTACTCCGGTCAAATATCAAATGAACAATCAAGATAATGCCACATCAGTGCATATCCTTTCTCTCTCCTCCCTCCTTCACGATCTATTTGAGCTTCTCATGCTTCGAAGCTGCTCGCCGAAGACCATGGCTATGTGACCAATAGTGGCCGCTACTAGGCTCGCTTGTGATTGCAGAATCTTGATTGGTGTTCTCCGATCACTAGTGAACCCTATGACGGCCTACGTTTTGCCTATTAAACCCGCCAATTGCCAGAAATTGAACTAAAATTTTGCCCAAAATTAATTTTTTGTTGGCAAGGAAAAACCGTAAATAAAAAGTGACTAAAATAGGGCAACATCAACCCATCAGTGAAGAAGCTTGTGTTTTCCCCCAAGCATAGAGGATTAGGCTAGTCGAATTGATTCGTACAATAGCAAATGGAAATTAGCAACCGGAAGATACGTGAGTGCAGCCGAAGGACAACGACCTTTGATCTGAGTTCGTGTCGCCATTAGTGGCCATCATGGTGGTAGTGTAAGCGAAGGTGTGGTGGTGAAGGTTGGTTGCATGATGGTGTAGCCATTGAGAGGGAAGTGTTGAGTTTAGGTAGTGGTGGTTAATAATAATGATGATGTGGTTATAGTTGTGACATTAAATTTGAAATCAACGGACTAGATCTATTATTCTTAGTTCTTATTAGATATGCTGACTATGGATATATAAAATTCCTTTTAAATTGTGAGTGTTTAACGAATACGTTTTAAGAAATTCTAATTTGTGTTTTTCACCTCAACTAAGAATTTGTTAGTGCTACCAAATAAATGTTAAATAGGCTTCCATGGTCGATAATGGGAAGGACTTCGATATACTGAAGAACTACTCCCATAAAATGATCTTGATGATCCCAAAATTCCTAGCAAAGAATCAAGTAAGTGTTACCCTAGTAGTAAGACTCCACATTTTCATCCTCTTCACTAGGTTTCGAACCTCGGTGAGACCATTTCCTGCTAGGTGTGTAAGAAGTTGGAATATGTTATGAACTTGCGCTTTTAGTTTGGGCTCGTTATCTTTACCCCTTCCTCGGACCTTTAAGCCCAACTAAATTCATCTCTAAGATAGAAGCTCTAGTTGGATGATCCACCCTTACCATGTTAAAATAAACTCCCAGCAAAAGAAAGACCATGGGCATGAATCATTAATTGGGCTATCTAAAGTGAGAGGAAAACAAATTGGGCCAAACAAAATCAGCATGTAATGAGCTGCTGATGTACATTTAATTCCAAGGCAAGCAAAATACGAATTGAAATTGACATATATCACCCTCCAATTATTTGAAAATTTTTAATAGATTTTTATGTTCTTATATTTATTTTACTTTACCTGACCTATGCTTATATTTATATACATTTTACCTAAAGGGAGAAATGACACGTGATAAAAAAATGGTATATTTTTTAAAATTACTCTTTTCATTGAATTAATGTAATTTAATTAAAAAATGTTTCAAATTAAGCTGAGTTATTCACAAAAATATGTTTCTCTCGTCCTCTTTTAACTCCACCTTTCATAAAGATAGTTCATACTTGTAACACTTCCAATCACCATTACTTAATAATCCCTTCATTAGGGACTAATACGTAATGTCGCAGCGGAAGGTAATAATTGAAGGCGTTACCGCCGTCCTAAAAAAAAAATAGGACAAGACTAAATAATTGAAATAAAATGAAATACGGTTTGGGCGTCCACGGTTCTTTTTCAAAAATGCTGTTAGGAGTAACTACTTTAATACCCAAGTAGCTATGTCATCCCAAAATACAGTTTACGGGTTTAGCAATGCAATATTTATACAACCTAGACCTTTGTCTAATCCACAAGATAATGTACAACGATTCCCAAGGCCATACCTAACCCCGGTTGAAGGTAAAATCACCGTGAGCGTCTATGTACCTTCAGGTTTGCGAATGCCACGAGGCTGGCTAGGGTTTGCCTGCGTCGGACTTAATAAATGGTTGATTGTTCGCCAGTGCTTCTTCCTAAAACAAAAACAATAAAATATTTGGAAGAGTGAGTCGAAACTCAGCACGAACATTCCCGCACCGTAAAATAACTTGAAGAATATATTGATTGAGCGCGCGCATTTCAATTCATTTTAGTTTGAAATCGTGGGAGAGAATATAAGTAAAACTTGCTTGCCGGTTATTATCCGAAAGTGGAACCCCTTGATAATTGATACGATCTTAGTAAGGTGCACACCTCCCGGCCGACCGAGAACCCGAGTTGAAGCCGCGCGGTTGGGCATACGCCCGATGATTGATAATTGATGGGCATAAGCCCCGATAATTGATGATTGAGCGGGGACCACTTGATTAGGTGACAAAACTTGATTTGCAAATGATTCATTATTAATTATATATATGAGAAATGTTGAGATTTGATGAACCATGTGAGTTTTCAAAAGGTACAGTGCAATGAACGTACTCGAATTGAGAATATTTGTTTCTCCCCTTTATGAAAATCCAAATTACCAGCTAGTCGGCAACGAAGTGGCCCGAGTTCCGCTTCAGATAGGTTTTTATTGTTAATAATATGCCTCTTGAGTTTTAATATTTGAATTTGTATAAGCATTGACAATTATTTTATTTTCTATATTTATTACGTAATCAATTAAACTAATGTTTGTATTACTCACCTTTACTTGCGTTTATTGAATACGATTCATATTAATTAGAGAAGTTGGTTAGGCTAACTAAATACCCAATGATGTTGGTGTTATTCGATTTGCTAGATGACTTGGATTGAAAAAAATGGTGTACATAAATATACCATGTTAAGGTTATGAACGTTATTCTCTCAACAAACTTCATATTCATACCCACAATTAGGCATGCCTAATGCTCAATTACTTTCCATGCCCGTACACTTGCACCTTACTGAATTTCAACCTCTACGCACGCATTCTCCTTTTGTTTGCTCAATACAACGATTGTTCGGAATGTAGCAATTCCACCAAATTGTTCAATTCCCGTACATACACCATGTTAAGATCATAAGCATTGTTCTCCCCGACAAATTTCACATTCACAACCACTATTAGGTATGCTTAATGTTCAAATCTCCCTCACATGTCTACACTTACACATTGCTTAATTTCACTCTCTACATACCCATTCTCATTCATTTGTTCAATATAACCATTCCCAACACATAATAAATTCATCCATTTACCCAATTCTATGATAAACATCTCCCGGACTCATTCACTAATTCATAATCTCCTCACGAGAATCACATTCGTTCTCATTCATTCAATACACAACCAATCCATTGGGATGCCACAACTCGATTATTCACCCCAATTCGAATTTTCCCCAATTTAATCTTTGAATTCACTCCACAAATATATTTCTAATCATAATTCAATTTACAGATTACAATTGCTCAAATAGATAATGAAATTGATAATTTAGGGTCTAGAGTTATACCTTCAAAACCAAGAGAGGGCAGCCAAGAGGAGGGTGGAGTGATGGCGGTACAGCTGGACTCAGGCGGACACCGGCCAGCACTGGCGGCGAGTTCCGGCGGTTGCAGCAATCGGTGATTGGTCGTGAAATTGCCCGCGGCGAGGAACCGGGCCGCGCCTTGCGGAACGCGCGGAGAGCGAGAGCGCGGGAGAGTGAGAGGGATAGAGGGAGAGAATGGTGGCCGGCGCGAGTCTTCCAGCCGGCGTCGGCTGTGCTGGTGGCCGAAGGAGGCGACGCCAGCGAGAGAGAAGAAGCGGGGACGCGAGCGAGCACGCGAGGAAGAGACAGAGCGGCAGCGCGAGGGAGAGTGAGAGGGAGCTCGCCGGGCGGCGAGCCGGCGCGGGTGGCGTCCGGTGGGCGGACTGGGAGGCAGGAAGGTGGTGATGCGGGGAGATGCAGAGGAGGCGAGAGGAGGGCGAGAGAGCGAAGGAGCACGGGAGAGAGAGGAGCTCGAGTGAATTTTTAAGTCTGCCTTCATATTCCGAGAGAATTCTTTCTCTGGATTATTCCTTGGAAAAATCTAATTTGGTTATTTTATTATTTTTATTTATTATTATTATTTTTTATTTACTTATTTTGTTTTCTTTTATTGTTACTTTTAATTTTGTTTTTAATAACGATGTTCACAAATCAAAATCTTATTATGAGATTTTTATTAGGGCCACTTCGTCGCCTTAGCTACATAACATACGAGATAAAAATAGTTTAAATATAAGATATCGAATTGAAGTGCACGCGCTCGATCATATAAATCTTGTTATTAATAAATAATATAATTTAAAATAAATGATGTGATTTAGGGTCGGGTTGTTACAGTCTTCCCCCTTAAAATAAGTTTCGTCCTCGAAACTTGAGCCTTCTGCAATGAGGTGTGTAAACTTAACTTAAAATAAGTGGGAGTATTAGTTTCTCGGGTTTTCCTCGGTTTTCCATGTGGCTTCCCGAGGATGTATGGTTAGTCCGAGTACTTCCACCAAAGGAATGTTTTTATTGCGGGATTTCTTGACCCGATAGTCCGGAGTAACTCTGTCACAATGTCATGGCTTGGAATGAGTATATACCGCCTGAGCTGCTAGATATGAAGAATGTCATTCTCATATTCGGGTTCAAATGGCATAATTGTTAGACAACCAGTGGAGTATGATTGGAGACCTGTGAAGTGTGCACACTTGTAAGCTATTCGGGCACCAAAAGAATGAATGTAGGAAGAAGAACAACGTCAAAAGAGTATGGGTCCCTAAGAGGGTGACTATAGATGTTGTGAATAAGAATCAAAAGCAGATTGATGAGGATGGATTCCAAATAGTACCTACTAACAGAAGGGACCAAATATCAATAACACCACCTGCTCAGGGGAATATACATATCAGTTCTCCCTTTGTTGTCATCCAAATTGAAGATGAAAATATGGATCAAGAGGTGGGAGAACCACAACCAATGAATGAACATAGCAAGCTGGAACATTAGGGGTATGAATAACCCCAAAAAGGCAGTATGAGGTCAAAAACTTTACTTGTTGTGAATAAAATTGGACTTTTAGGTTTGGTGGAAATAAAGATTGGGCAGCATATTGTGGATGTTTGGAATAATATCTTTGCCTGGGTGGGGATTATACATAAATCATGACCATCACCCAAGAGGAAGAGTTTGGATTGTGTGGAAACAATCTCACTATCATATAAAAGTGAAAAAGGTACTAACCAAATGATGCATTGTGAAGGAATTCGGTATGATACAGGAATATAGTTTTATGTATCATTCATATATGGCCACAATGATCAAGATCTAAGGAAGTATCTATGGGAGGATATTAATGAGGTTGAGAAGAATATAATAAGCCTTGGATCTTACTGGGAGATTTCAATGCTCGTAATTGAGGAAAAAGATAAAATTAGGGGCAAACGAATCTCACTCGCATGAGATGGTGGATTTTAGGGATCGCTTGATGAATTGTGATTTAAAAGAGCTAAAATACAGTGAATGTTATTATACTTGGTCAAATAGACATGAGTCGGGGGACAAAGTTTTTTTTTTTTTTTTTTTTTTTTTGAGAAAATTATGGAACATAGCCCATTTAGATTATGTGATATGTGGATGAATAATCCGAATTCAAGCCTGCCTTGCATAAAAGTTGGAATCAAGTCTACCAAGGTTCATTGATGTATCGGATTGTATCAAAGCTAAAAGACTTGCAGAGGTCTTTAAAAGGTCTACATAGATCTAAATATGGAAATATCCATGCTAAAGTGGACATATTGAGAGCTAAACTACATGATGCACAAATCGCTCTTAATGATGCACCTGATAATACAAGGCTCCAGGAGATAGAAGACAAGATTAGAGCAGAATTTAATAATGCTTTGGAAGACTTAGTCCAACTAATGAAGCGATAATGCAAGATTGAATGGGCTGGGAATGGTGACCAATGCTCAAAAACATTTTCTGCCATGCTCAAACAAAGGAAGTAGCAGAATACGTATTACAAAATGAGAGATGAAAACCAACAAGTCATAGAAGGGAATAAACAAGTTGCATAATACATGGTATCGTTCTATAGGAACTTATTGAGGGAGAAACATGAGGATAGAGCGTCTATACTAGAGAAGGTTTACAACAATGGGCCTACTCTAAATATTAAACAACAACTCAAATTAACTAGACTCGTTATAGTTGAAGAAATCAGGAAAGCTGTGTTTAGCGTTGATGGAAGCAAATCCCTAGGGCCAGATGGCTTCACAAGAAATTTCTTTAAGAAAAACTGGGAGTTGTTAGGGAAAAAAGATTGTCGGTGCGAGTGCAAGACTTTTTCAAAATAGGGAAAATGCTAACTCAGGTGAATGCTACACATCTTGTAGTTATACCTAAAGTAAACTGTCCAACTAATGAAGGATATTTCAAACCAATATCATGTTGCAACGTGCTATATAAATACATTGCTAAGGTTCTTTGTGATAGAATGAGGAAAGTCCTCCCAAAGTTGATTAGCATGAGTCGGTGTACTTTTATCAAGGTAGAGAATTGGTGCATAATGTAATGATTTTCCAAGAGATTGTTAGGGGATATAAGAGGAAAAGTATTAGTCCCATATGCATCATGAAATTGGATTTGAGGAAAGCTTACAACTCCATAAGTTGGGGATATGTTGATGAATTTTTAAAGGGATATGAGTTTCCTAATATATTCGGAAAATGGATCTTGGCTTGTATTACTACTCCAACGTTTTCTGTCATAATGAACGGAGGTGTACATGGATATTTTAAGGAGGTAGAAGGGTTGAGACAGGGTGATCCAATATCGATCTTGTTGTTTGTGCTGGCTATGGAAGGACTATCTAGACTTCTAAAAATAGCTGCTGATGAAAAAGAGTTTGCATTGCACCATGGATGTAAGAGTATTAAATTAAGTTACCTATCCTTTGTAGATGACTTGCCGGTTTTCTGCAGAGCTGATAGTAAGTCAATTGGGAAGGTAAAGGAGATCATACAACAATTTGCAAAGATATCGGGCTTAATGGTGAATACAGAGAAATCAAATATTGTGATTGTAGGAGTAAAAGAGGAAAGTAGACAACAACCGATATTTGAATTCTGGCTTTGATGCGGGAAATTACCATTTGCGTACTTAGGAGTGCCTATTACATCCTCAAGACTAAATGTGTTGGATTGCCAATTATTGGTGGTCAGAATAACCTCAAAAATCAGGACATGGCAGAGTAGACACATGTCATATGCTGCAAGGATTACATCGATCAATTCAGTTTTGTTGGGCATTATCACATTTTGGGGACAAATTTTTGTGTTGCCTCAAGGGATTGTGAAAAAGGTAGAAAATGTATGTAGATGCTTCCTATGGAAGTACATTGAGGGCAGAAAAAAGGATCCCATTAGTAGCTTGGGAAATAGTATGCACAAAGAAGAAACATGGAGGACTAGGGATTAAAGATTTCAAAGTATGGAATAGAGCTTTGAAGGCAAAACATATTTAAGCAGTGCTAAGGAGAAAAATAACTTGTGTGTAATTTGGATCCATAGCCATCTTCAAAAGGGGCAGACTAGTGGGATTTTATACCTAAGAGGGATGTGCGTTAGTATCTGAAAAAATTGTGTAAATCGAAGACTAAAGTTAGAGACTGGATGCACGGTTTGACCGATGAATACACTTTCAAGCATGGATACAAGATCATGAGTGCAAACAAGGGGAGAGTTCAATGGGGGAAGATAGTATGGTGTGGAAGTATAATAGCCAAGCACAAGGTATTTCTATGGCTAATGTACAGAGACAGATTGCCACTAAGAAACAGATTAGCAAGATTCACTATGATGCCGGACAATTGTGGAGTATGTGGAAAACATATAGAAGACCTTGAACATCTCTTCTTTTTATGTCATTATGCTATGGGGATTAGAGAGAGGATATGGATATCACTCAAAAACATATACAAACCTCAAAACCTCAAGGACTAGCAGAAATGGATAGCAAGAGGAAGCATGCCAAGAAGCCAAAGATGTTTCATTATTTGCCTACCAACTACTGCACTACCAAATATGGCAGGATAGAAACGAGATAGCCTTCAATGGAGGGCAAGTGAATATACATAGAGCTATTAGATGTATATGGAAGCAGGTGGAATACAGAATTACTTTCTTGAATAGGCATAGCAAATACAAAATTGACAAAGCTGAATTTTGTATAGATACTCAAGCCTAGTGTCTTCGGGGGCATACCCTTGATGCATGAATGGCTATAGGGTGTATTGTGGGTCTCCTCAAGAATTCTACGCCTCAACTCCTCTTTCTTCAGTACACAGGACTCGGAAGGTTTCATCCTTATGTATACCTTGAAACCAGGAGATTTTTCCTTTTAATATTTTTCCTAATCCTTTCCATCCCGACAACATCGTTTTGGTCTAATCGAATACCCTTCATTATTATATATCATACCTCTATTGCAGCTAGGAACCCATTCATTTGTTCATGCGAGATTGAGTCAATGCTTATATTGTAGAGATTTCATATAACCACAAGCTAAGTTGTCATTATCACGTTCAACTTGTGCTTTGTCTCCGTACTCCACGCATTTGTCACTATATTCAGTTTCATTAGGTGATATTATACTTGTAAGTTGTAACCCCAAGGTAATTCTTCTAACAAGCATTGCCTCGGATTGACCTTCTTTTGGGTACATATGTACTTCAAACTCCGATGGTCAATATAAATCTTACATGTTACCCCACGCAAGTAATGCCTCCAAACATTTAAAGCAAAACAACAATAGCCCACTTAAATTCGTGAGTAGGATAAGTCTTTGCACATAGTTCCAGTTGTTGAGATGTATAAGCTATGATCTTATCGTCTTGTATTGATACGCATCCTAACCTGTTTTTCAACACCTCACTATAGCTGATATACTTTTTACCTTCCATGAGCAAGGTAAGAATTTGAGTTATGGGTAGCATTTTCTTCAACTTCTAGAGTACCTCTTCACATGGTATCATTAGGGCTCGACAGTTCCCTTCTCTACAACTTTCCGTCCTCGTAAGAAAGTGTTTACTAAATGTTTAAGGCTACCACACCTCATACATTTATTACCACCCATTCAACAATTTGATGCGGGCGTGATTTGTTTGGCAACATTTTCCCTAAGATTCGGGGATGATCAATGAGTGACCCCTGTTGAAACTAGTAACATGTTTCTCTTGAACTATACTTTCACTTATGTTGTTCGGTTCTCTTTGAGTCTCCGGAATTTAAGGCCCTTAGTTCGCTCTTTACTCGTCAACCCCTGTGTCTAATACTCTTTCATGTAATCCTTGACAATCTTTGATAGATAAACTAGCAAGTTAATGTCGAATATGATAGGCCAAGCCATCCTCAAATCTTAACATTTTTACCCTATCAATAACGAAAAGGTCCGAGTCATATCTAGATATCTCCATAAATTTATTGGCATACTTCACTACTCGTCATGTTGTAGTCCATGTCTAACTCCATGAACCCCTATTCTTTTTGTCCATGAGTTGCAATGGGGGTAAAATTTTAGCCCTACACTCTTCCAGAGACTCACCCTAAGTGAGCTCACAACTTCTAATATAAAACATATTTAGGTAACTCCCGCTTTTATTGTGCTTATATGGTAAGTAATACCCAATTGCACGTTAGATTATCATTCTCTCGGGATCCTTATCGATTGAGGAATCCTTGATCAAAGGGACTCCCAAGGCTTATTCAAATGTTAGGTTTGCTTTCTAATTCCAACTTAAAGGTAATATAGGGAATTTCCTAAGAGAGTTTGGTATTTTCTAAAAATTTCGGCAGAGTTCCGTTTGTAATATGGCCTATCCCATAAATTTAAAACTTTAAAACCCTGCATAAAAACCACAATATCACTCAACGAGCCACACGCTCGGAGTACACAACTCAACGGCCACACGCCGGAGTCCACCCAATATACATTAAAGCTTAAAACCACCCAAATGGCTCATAATACATCCGAAACAAAATTCATGAACTTAATTACAAGCTACAAAACTTAAAGCATATGAAATACATCTCAACAACTTAAGTCATAACGTACATTTTTTTATAATTAGCATCACCCAAAAGTATGTACTTCAATTCAATATTAGTTACACCACATCCACAAATCCCAAATGACAATTTAAGAGAATAATAGCCACGTAAGTTTCCTAAATGTCGAATCATGACACCTTAAAATCCTAGTACTCACAAGTGATTTCTAAACCCGGCTCCGATACCATAACCGTAACGCCCCAATCACCATTACTTAATAATCCCTTCATTAGGGACTAATACGTAATGTCGCAGCGGAAGGTAATAATCGAAGGCGTTACCGCCGTCCTAAAAAAAAAAAAGGACAAGGCTAAATAATTGAAATAAAATGAAATACGATTTGGGCGTCCACGGTTCTTTTTCAAAAATGTCTGTTAGGAGTAACTACTTTAATACCCAAGTAGCTATGTCATCCCAAAATACAGTTTACGGGTTTAGCAATGCAATATTTATACAACCTAGACCTTTGTCTAATCCACAAGATAATGTACAACGATTCCCAAGGCCATACCTAACCCTGGTTGAAGGTAAAATCACCGTGAGCGTCCATGTACCTTCGAGTTTGCGAATGCCACGAGGCTGGCTAGGGTTTGCCTGCGTCGGACTTAATAAATGGTTGATTGTTCGCCAGTGCTTCTTCCTAAAACAAAAACAATAAAATATTTGGAAGAGTGAGTCGAAACTCAGTACGAACATTCCTGCACTTGTAAAATAACTTGAAGAATATATTGATTGAGCGCGCGCATTTCAATTCATTTTAGTTTGAAATCGGGGGAGAGAATATAAGTAAAACTTGCTTGCCGGTTATTATCCGAAAGTGGAACCCCTTGATAATTGATACGATCTTAGTAAGGTGCACACCTCCCGGGCCGACCGAGAACCCGAGTTGAAGCCGCGCGGGTTGGGCATACGCCACGATGATTGATAATTGATGGGCATAAGCCCCGATAATTGATGATTGAGCGGGGACCACTTGATTAGGTGACAAAACTTGATTTGCAAATGATTCATTATTAATTATATATATGAGAAATGTTGAGATTTGATGAACCATGTGAGTTTTCAAAAGGTACGAGGCAATGAACGTACCTGAATTGAGAATATTTGTTTCTCCCCTTTATGAAAATCCAAGTTACCGGCTAGTCGGCAACTGAAGTGGCCTCGAGTTCCGCTTCGAGATAGGTTTTTATTGTTAATAATATGCCGCTTGAGTTTTAATATTTGAATTTGTATAAGCATTGACAATTATTTTATTTTCTATATTTATTACGTAATCAATTAAACTAATGTTTGTATTACTCACCTTTACTTGCGTTTATTGAATACGATTCATATTAATTAGAGAAGTTGGTTAGGCTAACTAAATACCCAATGATGTTGGTGTTATTCGATTTGCTAGATGACTTGGATTGAAAAAAATGGTGTACATAAATACACAACGGTTATTTTTAATTCCTTCCTCACTTCTCCCTTCTCTGCACTCAAAACCCATAGTTAAATAATTAATTAATCCATCAAATGCCCTTCCATCGGAAGGTTTCACAACTTTGCTGAATCGCCCAAAATTCATACATATACCATGTTAAGGTTATGAACGTTATTCTCTCAACAAACTTCATATTCATACCCACAATTAGGCATGCCTAATGCTCAATTACTTTCCATGCCCGTACACTTGCACCTTCATTGAATTTCAACCTCTACGCACGCATTCTCCTTTTGTTTGCTCAATACAACGATTGTTCGGAATGTAGCAATTCCACCAAATTGTTCAATTCCCGTACATACACCATGTTAAGATCATAAGCATTGTTCTCCCCGACAAATTTCACATTCACAACCACTATTAGGTATGCTTAATGTTCAAATCTCCCTCACATGTCTACACTTACACATTGCTTAATTTCACTCTCTACATACCCATTCTCATTCATTTGTTCAATATAACCATTCCCAACACATAATAAATTCATCCATTTACCCAATTCTATGATAAACATCTCCCGAGACTCATTCACTAATTCATAATCTCCTCACGAGAATCACATTCGTTCTCATTCATTCAATACACAACCAATCCATTGGGATGCCACAACTCGATTATTCACCCCAATTCGAATTTTCCCCAATTTAATCTTTGAATTCACTCCACAAATATATTTCTAATCATAATTCAATTTACGATTACAATTGCTCAAATAGATAATGAAATTGATAATTTAGGGTCTAGAGTTATACCTTCAAAACCAAGAGAGGGCAGCCAAGAGGAGGGTGGAGTGATGGCGGTACAGCTGGACTCAGGCGGACACCGGCCAGCACGGCGGCGAGTTCCGGCGGTTGCAGCAAGCGGTGATTGGCTGTGAAATTGCCCGCGGCGGAGAGCCGGGCCGCGCCTTGCGGAACGCGCGGAGAGCGGAGCGCGGGAGAGTGAGAGGGATAGAGGGAGAGAATGGTGGCCGGCGCCGATCTTCCAGCCGGCGTCGGCTGTGCTGGTGGCCGAAGGAGGCGACGCCGGCGAGAGAGAAGAAGCGAGGGACGCGAGCGAGCACGCGAGGAAGAGACAGAGCGGCAGCGCGAGGGAGAGTGAGAGGGAGCTGCCGGGCGGCGAGCCGCGCGGGTGGCGTCCGGTGGGCGGACTGGGAGGCGGGGAGGTGGTGATGCGGGGAGATGCGAGAGGAGGCGAGAGGAGGGCGAGAGCGAAGGAGCACGGAGAGAGAGGAGCTCGAGTGAATTTTTAAGTCTGCCTTCATATTCCGAGAGAATTCTTTCTCTGGATTATTCCTTGGAAAAATCTAATTTGGTTATTTTATTATTTTTATTTATTATTATTATTTTTTTATTTACTTATTTTGTTTTCTTTTATTGTTACTTTTAATTTTGTTTTTAATAACGATGTTCACAAATCAAAATCTTATTATGAGATTTTTATTAGGGCCACTTCGTCGCCTTAGCTACATAACATACGGATAAAAATAGTTTAAATATAAGATATCGAATTGAAGTGCACGCGCTCGATCATATAAATATTGTTATTAATAAATAATATAATTTAAAATAAATGATGTGATTTAGGGTCGGGTTGTTACAATACTTGATTCATCACTATAATTAACTTATAAAATTTGACGAGAGAGAAATCTATTTTCATGAATGGAGAAGCTCAAACTAAAACATATTTTTCTTTTTTTATTAAACTGCATCAATTCAAATAAGAAGGGTTTTAAAAAATTACACCATCGTATTACTTCTCACTATAAATGAAAGAATTTTTAATATCCGTACCCCTTTAACTATGTTACAATAATTTTTCTACCCATATCCTATTGAAAATTATTTTCAACCTCCCCGACCTTACTCGACATATAAGAGTTGTAGGTAAAGTTAGAATTTTAAGTTGACCGGAGATGTGAAAAGATTAAAATGCCCTTCCTTAAATAAACCCCACCACGGCTTTACTCGACATACTTAAATACCTCGACCGCTTTCGTCCCCTCCGGCGAGACCACTTCAAGTCTGTCCTCGGCTCCATGGTCTCCTCTCCCAACGCTTCCACCTCAGCCGTCTCTGGCGACAACTTCATCATTAGAGAGCTCATTGGAAAACTCGGCAACATCCGCAGCTCAGTCGGACCTTCGCCGCCTCTACCACCGTACATCGGTGGGGAAATCGAGTGCGGCGAATTCATCCTACAGACACCCCACTAAGCTTGCGCCCCAAAATGATGGTTCAAGATAACTTCCCAGTAGGCCCGCAATGCCCGGAGACCCGGGTTTCGGGAGCGGGCGGCGAGGTTTTCTTCGTTTGGGAGTCGGAGCTTCAATGGCGAAACGACTCGGCTTGTGATGAATAATAATAACAACAATAACAATAATGCGGAATTAGGCTATAGATCTAATGGCAATTTTGGGGGAAGTGGGAAATTGAAGAGAGTTTTCAGTAGTCCTTCACTTAAGGCAGCTGGATCTCAAGCTGAAAATAACAAAAATTCCCAGAGAGAAGGCCAACAGGAATTCGGGTCTTGATCAAGGTGAATTGTCCAATTCTAGGGAGAATTTGTCGGCTTTGGGTCAAAATCCGGTCCTTGAAAACGGGTCAAGTCACTACTACAAAAACGCTATATAGCGACGGAAACAAGCGACGGAATCGAGTCCGTCGCTAACTAGCTGACGAAAATAGCGATGGAATCCGACATGTGTCGAGATAAAACTTAATTAGCGACGGAATTTAATTCCATCGCTATTTTAGTCATTAGCGACGGACATAACGACGGACATGGAAAAATTAGCGACGGATTTATGAAATTTTTTTTAATTTTATAATTAGCGACGGAATCGATCCGTCGCTAAATGTAATTTTTAATTTTTTTATTAGCTACGGAATTTTCCGTCGCTAATCCAAAATTTTCAAATTTAAATTTGCCGCCTATTTTATTTTTCAAATATATAAAATTTTCAAATTTTTAGTTGGCGACGGACTTGTCCATCGCCGATTCCGTCGCTAAATCAAAATTTGAAAAATTTTACGTTAGCGGGCTATTAAATTTTCTTCAATTTTAAAAATTAAAAATTTTTTAATTAGCGACTGAACCGATTCCGTCGCTAATTCCATTGCTAATTAAATTTTTAAGTAGCGACGGATTTCATCCGTCGCTATTTTCGATATAAAATCCGAAGTTCAACGAGACTCGGCAAACATAAGGAGAGATAGAAGTGAAAGTGTGAAAGAGCGAGAGGCTAATCGATCGTTCGCCGCCGCCTCCGCCACCGCCGTTCGCCCCGCCTCCGCCACCGCCGTCACCAACTAACCACCTTTAACCTCTTGTAGGTATGCTTTCTCCATCCTTCCTCATTGTTGGTTGTATTTATAATTTACTTTGTTTACTATAAAATTTCAAATTTTAGAGGATTTGATATAACTTATTTTGATAGGCATGGTTGGAATGAGGTAAAAGATGAATATAATGAGAAAGACGAAGAAGAAGAAGAAAAGGAAGATGAAGAACATAACTTGTGTTTGTATAATTTACTTTGTTTACTCTTGTTTTTATTTTCAATTAGTTTTTATGGATGTTTGAAGTTGGATTATTTATGACTTTTGTGTTTGTATATGATTTTTGTATTTGAATTAAAGTTGAATTTGACGTTGTTATGCTACCGGATTATTTGGATTTGTATTTCATTATAGATTTGTTGTATTAAGCACTCAAAACTATACAAAATTGTCAATTTTTTTTAAAAATTCGCTAAAAATCAGCGACGGAATTTGATTCCGTCGCTACTCTATTTAGCGACGGAACAAGAAAATCCGTCATCGATTGGATTAGCGACGGAATCAAATTCCGTCACTAATCAGCGACGGAATCGTAAAATTCCGTCGCTGATTTTTGGCGACGCGAAAATCGGTGACGAAAATTTTCCGTCGCTAATTCCGTCGCTAATTGTGAAATTCTATCGCTAAATAACGTTCTTCCGCCGCTATTTCCGTCGCTATATGACGATTTTCTAGTAGTGAGTAGGAAGAGGAAGACAGGTTCCTAGGGGAAAATTCAATCTCCCCTACCTACCAATTCTAACGAGTATGATTTAGATCAACTTCAATCAAATTGGAAAAACACTAAAAAAACTCCCATCAATTTTTCTAAATTAACTCATAAAAAAATTCATTTCAGGTAGAAGAGAATGGAGAAGGATCAAATGCAAAGAGAAGCAAATCGAGAGGAAGGCAACGAGGCAAAAACAGAGGAAACTAGAGGAGATGAGAAAGCTTCAATCTTTGATGTTCGACGCTCACCCAGTGAGAGAAAGACGGAGCGAGTGACGAGAGAGAGAGAGAGAGAGAGAGAGAGAGAGAGAGAGAGAGCAAGCGAGCGAGAAAGGGAGAGAGAGCGAAAGGGATAGCGAGAGGAGGAGAGAGAGAAGGAGAGGAACTCGAGATATGGTGGTGAAGAAAGAGATAAATTTTTTAGGGTTAAATAAAATAAATAAAATAATCTGATTATTTTTATTTGGGCAAAGTTGTCATTTAATGTTCATCAACCACCATTATATTAACACAAATATCGGAAAAGGACAGATTAATTATTAACACCACTAGTCGGGGGATTGAAAATAATTTTCAATAGGACATGGGTAAAAATATGATTGCGAGCATAATACGAGGAGTACGGATGTTAATAATCCATAAAAGAAATATGTAAATAAATTTAACCATAGGTCAATGTAAGGTAAAAATAAATATGAAAAGTTAAAGTTGTATAAAAAGATTTACAAATAGGTGGAGGGGTATATTATCAATGTTTCAGTCTAATCTGAAGGTAATTACAAAGATCTGACTCAATTGGAATTTTGACATTATATTATACGATAGTGATCGGAGATACAAAGTAACCTATCGGAACTAGAATACAAGAAAATAACCATACAAGATTATTACTTCCAAATATCCTTTTACTGTCTCAAAATCCAATGAGGTTGGAATATATTGAAGAATAAGATCACCATGGGAGGTTGATTTTGTAGCAAAATGATAGTCCATAGTAATGTGCTTGGTTAGATGATGCTGAACTGGATTGAAATGTATAAAAGTTACATGTGGTTGGAGAAGTGAGTTTGTTTTCTTTTTAAAATTTATTATTATTATTATTATTATTATTATTATTATTATTATTATTATTATTATTATTATTATTAACACTTTAGTACCTATATTATCGCCAAATGATTAAAAAAAAGCCATTATATATCGAAAATAATAAATTACTATCGTGAGATATCGTATAATGTTGTTTTATAATTGTAAAAAGTTACCTTTTAGGGGTTATATATTTTCGATACTTGAGAGGATGTTTTATACGATACCGCAGGGTAGTAATTTATTATTTTCGATATCCGAGGGGTTTTTTATCATTTGTCGATAGTATAGAGTACTAAAGTGTTAAAAATCCTCATCATATTCTCAAAAGGTAATGCTAGTTCAGTTTGTGCAGTTGCAAACTCACTTGAAGCATTCTCAAAAGTTGTAGGACTAAAAATCAGCCCTGAAAAATCCCAAATTGAGGTAGGTGGGATGGATCATGATGCAAAACAGGCATTAATTAATCTGAGTGGTTTTACTGAGGGTAGCTTGCCATTTAGACATCTTGGAGTGCCCATAACTACTTCAAGATTAACAAAAAATGATTTTAGTATGCTGGTAGAAAAGATAACAGCAAAGATCAATATGTAGGGGAGTAGGCACTACTCTTATGCTGGGAGGGTACAACTCATAAATGTTGTCCTAATAGGGGTAATTGGCTTTTGGGCAAACACATTTGTCCTACCTCAACAAGTCCGAAAGGAAATTGAGGCAAGGTGCAGAGCATTCCTCTAGAGTGGGACTGATAACAGCACTAGACACCCTTTAGTGGCCTGGGACCTGGTATGCCAACCCAAGAGCTATGGAGGTGCAGGACTTAGAAATATCAGAAAGTGGAACAAGGCACTCATGGCAAAGTATGTAAGGCATATTGCACAGAAGGAAGATAACCTATGGGTTAAATGGATCCATGGTCACTACCTTAGGAGAGTCAGTTGGTTGCATACACGCCTAAACCAGACCTGCTAGTACTGGAAAAAGCTGTGCAGAATTAAAGAGTAGTTCAAGCAGGGCTTCACTGAGTGCTGGCAGTGGCACTTCACACAGCACCAAAAATACCAAGTTCAAAGTGGATATCAGTGGATGATGAATGAGGGGACTAAAGTTCAGTGGGATAAACTTGTATGGAGCAAAACGAATATCCCTAAACACTCCTTTGCCTTATGGATATTGCTGCACAAGAAGAACCCTACAAATTCAAGGCTAGCAAAATATATGGAGGGGATTGACATTAGTTGCAAGCTATGTATAACAGCAGGTCAGAATGATGAAAGAGAACACATATTTTGGCAATGTTCCTATGCTAAAGCAGTATGGAATAAAGTTTGTGAATGGACTGAATGCTCAATAATTGCAGGGACCTTGGAGGCGTTACGTATGCACTTACTGAAGGGGAATTGGAAGCAGGGGCAAAAGAAGCTGCTATATTCAGTTTATGCTGCCTACCACTACCATATTTGGCATGAAAGAAACTCAAGAATGTTCAATGGGAGAGTACAAACTGAAGAGCAAGTACGGAAATCCTTCCATACTGATATCTGCATTCGTTTTGATTTTCTTCCAAATTTTAGCAAATACATATGTAAATGGAGAGAATGGGTAAAGGACATGGAAGTATAGCAATAGACACACACAGTTACATCCCCTATGTTCACAAAGCGGAAGTTTTGGTAATAAAAATTTTTCGATTATTACCAAAAAAAAACAACAACAACAACAACAACAACAACAACAACAACAACAACAATAATAATAATAATAATAATAATAATAATAATAATTTATGAATTGTAAATTGATATGAAAAGACATACTTTGAAAATAGTTAGAATTATTTGAGGTATTTTTTAAAAAGTTTGAGGTCAAAAATATTGTATTACTAAATTTTGTCAAGATGAATTGTAGGTGATGCATACGTTATTGTAAAAGTTCAGAAATCAAATTGTCGATGAAGTAACTAAATGTTAACTGATAATTGCACAACTTAAGCTACAAGGACTAGGCCAATGATTTAATTTAAAAAGATGATAGATATCTATAGTTGCCATTTGACATAAATTATCTAATAGGAATAGCTAATATGAATTATTCAATTTAGACATAACCCATCTTATTTTAAAAAAATTAATCAAAATAAGTCCCTTATTGCTCAACGTGGGCCATAAAGACCTATATGCCAATATAATTCTATTTCTTTCATGTTCTCATTCCTCGCACGTATTAAAGTCAGGATGCTTTATGTAAGGTTCCAATTTCGGTAAACTTTCCCAATTTGGACTTGCAATTTTGGTCCGTCAATGGCCTAAGCAAACTAGCAAGTGTTGTGGGTATGCCGTTGTTTGCTAATAGATGTACAGCTACAAAGGAAGGAATTGTGTATGCTAGAGTATTGATTAAAGCATATGTTCCTAAGGTGCTTCCTGAGACAGTATTTATTAAGGATCCATTTCGATATGAACTAGTTCAGAAAGTTCATTACGAACGGGTTCATGCTATTGCCATAAATATAAGCGATTGAGCCACAAAGGTAATGGGTGTACGTCCACTAGAGGTAAGAGCGTTTGGGTGCCCAACCCTGCCTAGACTCCCACTCTCCCTGTAGTAGATGTTGTTTCTGCAACTGTCCCGGAGAATGAGAACGTTGAACCAGTACAAATTGTTGTGTTGCTTGAGACTCAAGGTGAGGATCCTGCTAATGTTGTGGAACCTTTTGTAATCGAAGTTACCCACATCCAAGATGTTCTTACGTCATGTGAGAATCTCGTAGGCCAAGCAATGGAGCCAGAAAGGCCATTGCGTTTATAAAGAATGGTAGACTTGGCCAGAGTTCTACTATCCTGATGTTGTCTAATAGATATGGTTCTCAGAATGGGGATGCAACTGTTGAGGGGAAATTGTGCATACTATGAGTAGAACTATGGGCAAACATGACAAGGCTCATAGTATGAGATCTCTTGGAAAAATCCTTGAGTAATCGTGCTTGCCTTAAATGTTAGGGGTCTTTTAAACAAATTGAAATAACAAGGGAGGTACTCAAGTATAAACTAGCTGGTTTTTCTTTGCTTCGTGTAAAGGAACCTAATGCTGCAACCATTGCTAATAATTTGTTTCCCAGTACTATTTTGCTACAAAATATAGTGATCATTTCAATGGGAGACTTTGGGTTTTTTGGCTTCCTATTTTGCATTTGGATATTGTTGAGCATGGTGGACAATTCAATCATTGTGTTGTCTGCCTTCAGGGCTTCATCACCTTTTTATGGGTCTAACTCTGCTTCCATAATGTAAGAGCTTTGGTTAGTATCGGATAGATTGAATGCATGCTTAGTTAAACCTTCGTCGTTACTGGGAGACTTTAAATTCTCAAGAGCTAGCAGGAGAGAATTTCCAAAGTGTCACACACCCAAGGTGAAATTGATCATTTTGTTCATTGTTGTGACAGGAACAACCTGTCTGATGGCCTTGCAACTGATTTGGTCTTCACTTGGACTAATAAGAAAAAAGTGATAATAGAGTGTTCTATAAGGTAGATAGAGTATTGTAGAATCCAACAATTATTGAGCGTGAGTAGGATTTTGTAATCGAATTCAAAGCTCCATGTGTATATGATCACTCTTTGCTGCTAATTGAAATTAAGGATTGGTTTAGAGGACTGTTGAAGCTATTTAGGTTTCTAAATGCTTGGTTATCTCATTTTGATTTCGAGTCTACTCACTAAAACGACATTTAACTACGGTTAAAAATGACCTTTAATGGCGGTTAATAGGTGTCGTGTATGTGGGCGTCGTTGTATGTACCACCTTTGACTACGGTTTTAAACCGTAGTCATAGGTCCCTATATGACGATGGTTCTTAACTAAAAATGTAGTAAAAGCCCCTATATGACGACAGTTGTTTCGTCTCGAACCGTCGTCATAGGCCATCCTATAGTTGATACGGAACTCCTATGACGACGGTTCATAAGAAACAACCGTCGTCATAGATAGGTTTTTACTATGGTTTTGAGTTAAGAACTGTCATCATATGTCTAAATTTTTTTTAATAATTGTTCTCGTGTTTGCTTGCCCTCTCGTACAGTACAAAAATCATATACACATATACAAACCACATCGAATACACTCTTCACCGTAACAGATTACAAAACAACATACTCATCACATTTTGTATATATATAGTATGAGTCGATGTAAAAAATATATAAGTACAATATATATACATATAACATACTACTAAAATAATCACAAACTTTACCAATCAAATAATAAAAAATACTATAAATATATACCTATTTCTCTATATGGTTAAATACAAACTCTGCCCAACCTTGTTTTAACTTGTTCATCACTTCATCCGTATAGGGAGTGGGTGGCTTCTTTCCCGGAAAATATTGTAACATTGCTGTAAAAAATATGTTAATTAGGTCAGTGCAAGTGTTAATCAAGCTGAATAAAAATACAATCAATTACAAATGCAATTATACCTCTTTGGCACTAGCATTAAATTTGAGTTTGGTCACAATCTCTTTTATATTCGGAGAATGTAGAAGCTGCACTCCACGTTCCCAGGTTGTTTATGGTACTACAATAATAACCTAACACATAGAGAATTAATTAGTAGTTTATGTATGTAGCAAGTAATATGAAATGAAAAACATCTAAAGTAAACTCTAATAACTAAGAGAACCTCACCTTGAAAGGGACAAGTATTGGTTGTGCTTTTTTATTATTCACTCGTTTGCCCTTGATGCCTCCGCCATAATAATAACGGACTAGAGCACTATTTTTTCAATAGGAAAAATAAAATTCAAGTTAGACAAGCCATTTAATGATTACTTAACAAAACAACATAAAATATTAAAAGTATGAACTCATGCCTCGACGATGTCCTTGATATCTTCCCTCACGTCATTACCCGGAGGATCAAACCAAGTAGGCCATATAAGCCCTTGGATATAGGGCCGCAAGCATCCAATAGTGACTACATAACCACAAATAACACATTTTTATATATGTATAACACCATATAAAAACTTCATGAGTTAATTAGTTCATTATTTGTCCACTTATCTCTCATTGAACGCCGCTAAGAACAATTTTTTTTTAATCATTGGTAGTATGTTTCATGACGTCGAAGACATACGAAACTCGTTCGTCACGATTCAGCCCAACACCTTGAATAACGGAAGTAGGGTTCGAAACCGAACGAAGTCCTTCCCAATCTCGTGCAGCCACCTTACATATTAATTGTATGTAGTTAAAAATTGAAATTAATAGTAAAAAAACTGATTATGAATGTATTAACTCACATCATGCCAAGTGTAATAGCGGATACGCCGATTTCCTCCATGTGCAAAAATTGCAATATGTCATCCGGGAAGACAAAGACCGACGTATCCGCTTCACGTAGCCCAAACACATGACTCGACGTGCTACGGATGATCTAGTCCTCTGTTGACAGAGTCCGTACATAACTTTTCGTAGTAGCACACCAATCCGTGCAAGACTCCTCAATGGATTTGAGAGGAGCCTTCTTCGGACAGCGAACGGGCGCCACTAAACATTTGCTTGTGCCACTTGCGCCCTTCATCCCACTCTCGGATCTATCCCCGATATCCTAGTCAATAATCAATACAAAAATGAGAAATATATATACATGATATTAACAATAGCTAAATCTAATATTTTTAATAAAAATGAATTATCGTAGTGAGGATGACAAAACTCTTGGGCCATCGAAGAAAAGTGTTGATTGTGTCATCAATAATATGGAGGTCCGGTCCCCGAATCGGCAACTCACGCTCGCCTTTCCCGTGCATGACCTCTATGACACTCACCCTTCACCTCATCAGCTGCAAGGGATGTCCTGTGAACTACAAGATCTGCCCTCCATAGGAAAACAACACTAAATGCCATAACATGCTCCATGGGAGGGTGATGAAAAGCTAGCTTGCAATTCGCTAACTCGTATAAGAATAAGTATAACAATTACAATCATGGGATAACCTTTGACATAGAAGTTAAATAACCTAAAAACCCTGAAAATAAATGGAAAAAATTTCCCCTTAAAAGTAAACATTTTCCTAGGATAACCGCCATCATCCAAACAACAAAAACATAGTAATAAATAAGTAATTACTCAATGACCACACGCCGGAGTTGTGCAACAATCACACAATATACACCATTCATTGACCAATATTATAACCAATTAGTAAAAAATATAAACATGCATGTAAATAACGGCACTCATCCGAAACAACAAAAACATGCATGTAAATATAATTATTAGGTTGCAAAATCTGAATTACATACCTCCGCCGAACTTCGAATTGATTGACGGGTGAGCTCGATCGTATTCACCCTGGCCGGTGTGTGGGCTGATAATGGCATGCCCATGTTGGGGATGAAGTACGAACTCATCCGGGTCTCCATCTCTGCCACCTTTGCAGCCATTTGGCACATTTGGGTCCGTTAGAGCTCAATTATAGATTATTGAGACTCCATTTAGGACCTCATTTGGGCCATTTCGGCCTTCATAAACGCTTGGGTGGAAGTGATGAGGCGCCTGTTCCTAACCCCAAAGTGCTCAACTATCCCCATCCGCTCAACTATGGCTCTAACACGACCGGGATGCTCATTTTTTGTAGGGCCAAGGCTAACTTGTCCCTACTCCCGGTGGTATCAGCGAATTCGAAGTCGATGCATGTGACAAAGACTCTCGTAAGAAGAAAAAGATATTATCATTTGACAATTTCATAAATATTCAAATTGATAAGTAGTTCTTAAAATAAATAAAGGAAATAGTAAAAAAACTCACGAGTCCGTGAGAAATAGCTTCTACATCGGGCGTAGTAAAGGGTCCATCTTTTTTCTTTCTTCCTTCGACCCACGACTTGTCCCTATCAATAACGAGCTGCAAAGTATCTATGTTGGAACCTTCAACGGATGTTGTTTGAAGTTGCTCACACTTTTGCTTATACAACCTTTCCTCTAACTTCGCGTATCCCCCACGGGACAACACATGAGGGTACGGATTGCTCTTAATCTTCTTCCGGTTGGCTTCACCTATCGCCTACGCAAGTAATTAAGACAATAAAAATATCGAGTGCATAACACTTAAATCAAAAATAGTTCTATATATCACTCTTTTTATATCAATTCGACAACGAAAATATCGGTGCATAAGACAACTCGCCCTCTCATTGTCCTCTACATATGCCTTTCTCAAGTATATCTCATCACTTACATTTACGTAAAACCAACGTCACACTATTTTTATATGACAATTGAAATATTGAATGAAGTTGCATACTATTCAAACCCTCTATTTTCTCATTAGAGCTACCCATTAACTTTTTATACAATCATTGATGATGTAGTATCAAAAAAATGTATCAAAGTAATAAAATTACCTTGTATTCCGGAGAGGTGACATGTGCTTCAAGCGATCTCCAGTCCTCCTCCGTGATACTATTGGAGACCTCCCGTGGTCGACCTTGTTTTATCTCGCCTTATTTTGTACACCTATATAACGGTTATGTGTTCAGTCTAAATATTACGTTATTTATACCCTTATTTACTTAATTTTTGGCTTGTAAAATAATATATTTCGAGGATTTTTACTTGTTTTTCCTACTTTTGTAGGTAATAAATCAAATCGAGATAAGAACAAAAAGTTTGAGTACAAAAGGAAGCAAAACGAGGAAGATAATGGTATGCACGAGCAATAGTGCAACTTCGCATAGCTGTGCGACTCGACCGTAAACTTTCGTAAACTTGCACCAACACCCGAGCGGAACCCGCACAGCTGTGCAACTTCCCAATTTCGATTTTTCTAGGTTTTTTAAGTTATAAAAAGACAATTTTGGCTCTAATTGTGGAGAGCTGGGTTTCTAGGATTTTAGGGGACCTTCTAGGGTTCATACTTAGCCAAAATAAAACCCCATGAGGGAGAGATTAGTGTAGAGATTTGTACAAGATTTTGGATTCAGGCCTTCAATTTCAATTCAAGCATAAGTTTTCTCTTTCTCTTTTTCCTCTTTATTTCAAGTTTATTATTTTGGTTGTTCAATTTAGTTTAAAGATTTGATTTTTCTGATTTTAGATGTTAATTATTGTTAGATTAATTGTTTGTTTTCATGTTTGAGTTTAATCAATTAGTTTATGTTCTTGCTCGTGTGGGTTTGTGCTACTTTGTTCTTTAGTATAGTTTTTATGTTTAATTCATGTTTTTATGTTAATTAGTTGTTAAAGTTAGTTTCTTTGGTTGTAATAGCCTCTCTAATGGCTAATTGATCTTGTTAGGACTTAACCTACCTAGTTTATGCTTGTTATTTAGGAGTGTTTCTTATGCCCACCACGTGTTCAATAAAATGCCCGAAAGGGTTTTTCATCTTGATTTTTAGGCAGTTGGTCTATCACTGAAAGATGGAGCCAATTTGCTAGCGTGGGTATAGGAATAGTCGGGATTTTGGCATGAAAATAGCCCGAATCCTAGCTAGGTCCATAGGTTGCTATTATTGTTGTCTAATTGGGCTAACCACATGAAAGTAGGTGGTTAGAATGATTACATTAGCTTTGACCCCTCGAAAGTGTGGCTTGAGTGGTCTTTGATGGTGCAACCGACCACTCTTAAATGCTTGCATAGACTTGGTTAGGTTTAGGTTTGTCTTGATTAGTTAGTTTATTAAGTGGTAAAATCACAACCCGAGCATATTTTTATTACTTTATAGGTTAGTTTAATCTTCATATATATCTCATCTGTGCGGATTCACCTAGATAGAAAGTTTAAGATACCTTCGATATTTGAAACACAACTCTCTGCGGATACGACCCGTGCTTGGCGGCTAGTTACAACTATGCCGTGCACTTGCGGTTATAAAATTTAAGACTTAATTCTTCTTAACAAGTTTTTGGCGCCTTTACATATATACAAAGTCGGAAGCAATTGTACACATTCTAATTAATCATATCACCCTCGTACGTTGGATATTAACATGCATATAAAGACAATGTACACATCAACATACTTTATCCTCCATTAATGACATCTACATACCAATTTTTCACCCCAAACAAGTAAATAATGAGCAAGTTAGACTGGTAGAACCTCAATTTAGGGTAAAGTGCATCACTCTCACTTATATGTTTAGAAAATATAACAAGGGTTCACTAAAAACTCATTCCAATAGTGCACTCTACCATAGGCTTGGTCATACTTTCAATTATCCACCACTATATAGGCAAAATGCAAATGTAATCAAAAGAACTTTTTAAGGGTTGTAATGTGGCTAAGGTTCATGGGTAAGAAGGGAAATTAATATGGAAAATATGGAGCTAAATAACCAAGGCCTAATGACTAAGGAGCAAAAAAAAAAAAAAATCCAAATATGACTTAAAACTTTTCTCCCAGTTCACCCTTTTAAGTACAAACAAACCCGAGAGAACTTAAGGAATGAGCCTCTTTTTTTTTTTTTGAATGAACTTTCCTCATGTTAATCACTTATTCTTTTTTTCGATTTTTCTCTCTTTTTATTTTTTTATGTTTTTCTTTCATTCTTTTTTTCAAAACAAATACTATTGACATGGGAATTATGAACACAACTCAATTCTAAAGGGTCTAGTAAGGCATTCGTCAATTTTTTTTTTTTTAACACAGATCCCAATTTCAAACTACAAAACCAAATAAAACACCATCTCCATACAACTCAAAACCGCACAACTCAAGAAGTATTGGTCCCTAACCTTGGCATAGGATTTGAAAATGTGTTTAGGCCAATAGTAAAGGAGAAATAGGTGCAACAAAAAAGCAGAGTTAAAGCTCAAAGGGCTACCAAAAACGGTATATATAGTAGGGTGGCTTTTTGACTCATGTAATTTGAAAACAAATGAGCCTCTATAATATTACATAGTACATATGCCAAATGTGGTCTTAAAGAGAGAAAAAACAAGTTCTTGAGGAAATGCACCAAGGAAGAGTCATACATGAAATGAAATATGAAACTAAAATTGATGAATTAGTCTATAAAGCTCAAAATCTCACGAGTTCCTGTACTCAAACTCAAACTAGCTTAAAAATTGAACATCAGGATTCAAATAGGACATAGAATGACACATTTTGGATCAAAGTCTATTGTGTACATCATACATCCATACAAACTAATAGCCAAGTAACAAGGGGTCAAAGCTAATCAAAATGCCACAAACTCCCCAAAAACAATTTTTAAAATCAAAAATCTTTTTGCTATTTTGAAAAAAAATTCTTTTTTTTCTTTTTAAAATATTGAAGCATGACTTTTCCTCCCACACACCTAGATCTTACAATGTACTCATTGGGAACCAAGGAGCAACCACACCAACACAAAAGACTCAATTATATACAAAAACACTACCGAAAAAAAAAAAACATGAATATATATATATGGGTGATCATGGCCATCATGGCTCAACAACATCCAAAATTTTTCCTCAAAATGATCACCCCACAAAAGCACAATCCTAAATATCCATAACTAAAAGCAAACATAAAAACACAACCTTAAATATCCACAACTAAAAAAATACAAAGAAAGAAATAAGAAAAAGAGCGAGAGAGAGGGAACGAGTATACCGAGGTTAGGTGTTGGGTGCACCTAAACTAATGCCTCCTAAGATAGTACTAAGAAGGCTCGAGGAACATCAGAATCCTCCTCATCTCAAGATTAAGCTCCAACTCGGTTGCTGTCGAGCTCTAAAGAGCTTATCAAATACCTAAGCACAAAACACAGATGAATGTGAATAAGAGAACACAACAACAAATACGTCAATGATATTCAGTGCCCTCTTAAAATTATCAAAAGCCTCAAGCAAAATCAAAAGAGTTATCAACGAAGGTAGTCCACATGAGTTTTTCGGGAATGTCCTCTAGGTAAGCATGAAAAGGATCAAATAAGGGAATATAACCTCCAAAGATACCTAGGGACACAATATTGTCATCCACATCTCACTCAAACATGTCAAATGAGTTAACCACATGGCCCATATCCAAATCAGAATCACAAATCAAATAGGTAGTAGCCTCGGAAAAATAATACTCGTGGAAGGGGGAGGGTGGTGAACAAATAGGGGAAGTAGGGATTAAAATAAGTGGGTCGGGGGACATATAGTCGTCAACATCAAGACAAGTAGGCAATGTCTCAACCACAATCACCTCACATGACTCCCCTAAAGGAGTCTCCAAATCAAGCACCTCAGCTAAAGCATCTTCTTATTCACAATATAAATCATCCTTACCATCTAAACTAGCACTAACACCCGAGGAAGACTCGGTGTTGTCCCTATGTGTGCTAGGTAAAGATGGAGAAACAATGGATAATGTAGTCAAGGGATGGTCAATCTCTTCATCTAGTCTCGGACTCTAAAGGAAAGGAAGACTCATCATCATCATCATCATCATCATCATCATAGAAAAATGCCTCAATTTTAGCGGAACTAAAACTAAGGTCGGTTTCATGCGATAGGTCGGACTCCCTAATCTTAGTAAGACATGAAATTTACTCATTTTGTTCATCAATAGCCCTTATCATTTTTTAAATATCGGTATAATGTTCGGACGACGAAATATCATAATAAGGACATGAACTAGTATCATGATCATAAGAGTTACACTTTTCACACCAAAGAGTGGTAGGACCGAGAATGCAAGGGAATTGGATGTAAGATCTAACATGATAAGCACAAGGGTCGAGGCATGAAAATCTGGAATTAGTACAAGTCTTTTCAAATTCACAAGTATCCCAAGCAATCCATTCAAGTAAATTCCAAGTTTCATTAATACTTTTTGCTCAAAAATTTCAACACTCTAAAAGAGCACATGTTTCACTGTTCACACCCTCATAGACAACATTTAATACTTCTCATTTTTCCAAACAGGTTATCGAAAGAGAAAGAAAAGCATTAAGTCGATCAAAGTATAGATAAAACAATTCATGCTCATATTGTGGATAATGGTAAGTAGACATGTTTTTAATTTTTTGAATTTTTGAATTTTTGAATTTTTTTGAATTTTTAAAAAATTAAAAGCCTAGTCTAGAATGCTCAAGTAAGCTTCAATATTAAAACGAAACAACTCCCGACAACGGCGCTAAAAACTTGTTAGGAAGAATTAAGTCTTAAATTTATTACTGCAAATGCACGGCGTAGTTGTAGCTAGCCGGTAAGCATGGGTCGTATTCACAGGGAGTTGTGTTTCAAATATCGAAACTATCTTAAACTTTCCGTCTACGCGAATCGAGTAGAGTCGAGAGATATGATGACTAATATAATCCTAGAAAGTAATAAAAGGATGCTCGGGTTGTGATTTTACCACTTAATAAACTAACTAATCAAGACAAGCCTAAACCTAACCAAGTCTATGTAAGCTTTTAAGAGTGGTTAGTTACACCATCAAAGGCCACGCAAGCTACACTTTCTAGGGTCATGAGCTAATCTAATTGTTTTAACTATCTACTTTCGTGGGGTTCGCCCAATTAGACTACAAGAGTAGCAACCTATGGGCCTAGCTAAGATTCAGGTTATTTTTATACCAAAATCCCGACTATCCTCTATACCTACGCTAGTAAATTGGCTCCACCTTTCGGTGATAGACCACTATGCGATATTGGAAGTCTCTAAACGTTTCTGCTGCCGACATGAGTGTCTTGTGTTTCATGGAGGGGATCTCATATTCATTAACGTTTAAGTTGAACGTTCTCCGAAACACAAGAACGGTATGCATGAGTACATATATATATTAACCATTTACAATATAAGTTGTAATAATAGGTTGAGATGTATTCATTTACTCGAATATCGTTCCATAGGTTGTCCTTAATGGAATCGAGAACGTCGACCATTTTTGAAGTTGATGTTCACATGGGAGCGGGTTGCCCGCACCAATGTAGCTCATAAGGGTAGCTTTATTCTTACCTGCAGCATTTTCGTGGCTATCAAAATTGACCAAGTGTAAAGAGAGTTTGATCGTTTCTACTCCGGACCAACTTCTCCTTGTTCATCATAGTTTGTCGTCTCGAATTTTTGTACTTTTTGAAGAATCCATTTTATACTACAAGTAATTATACAACTCTTATAAACATGTACAACAACTCTTCTCTTATTTTCATATTCTAATCCATTCACAATTTATAAGAATAATCTACAAAATTTTCTCTAAAACACCGCGATATATAAGACTCCTAAATTAAACTTTCGAGTTTAGATCTAAAATTTTCTCTAAAACCCGCAATGGAATGGACAAAATGCTAAAGATGAAGCGAAAGAGACTAACATGATGGTGCCTGGAAAGAACAGTCGGCGAGACAGGTGCAACCACGCGGAGAGAAGTGGGGTCGGAAAGATAAGTCGGCGAGAGAGTAATACAACCTCAACTCGGAAACGCGGGGAGAGTGAGTGGGTTGGAGTGCAAGCACAATCGAAGCCGTAAAGAGAATGAGTGGGAAGCCAATGGAAACCACCACGGACAGAAGAACAATCGAAGAGAGAGAGTGTGGGACCGAGAATGACGAAAGTGGGACTCGGTGTTGGCCGAGGGTTTTTTTCGCAGAACTTTAGACTACGGTTCACTACCAAGAAACGACGGTTCGGGTAAAAACCATAGTCTATGTTCAATAGAAACTTTAGACGACGGTTGTTGATGTTAAACCGTTGTCATATATACTTTACAACCGCATTTTTTACGAAAATACCACCGGTCCATTTTTCATGACGGTTTGTGCTTTTAACCATCGTTAAAGAGTCGTCGTTCAAAGTGGTTCCTGTAGTAGTGACTGTTCAGCAATGATGGAGTCATGAGATCCAGGGTTGTCTTCTTTATGAAATTGTTACAACACCGAGGTTGCTTATGCTTTCGTTTAAGAAACTTCGTGGCCCGTACTTTAAAGGTGTTATTGATGAAGTCAATCAGATATATGCTCAAGTTGTGGAAATCCAAGAAGCTATCCAAATTGATCCAACATCTAAGGAATTACAACAATTGGAAGTACCAATAAATTGCTGATTATGTTAAGTTCATTACAATAGCAAAATCCATTTTGAAACAGAAAGCCAAGGAATATTTCTATAAATTTGGAGATGAGAATAGCATATTCTTCCATGCAGTAGTCAAACAAATAGAAAATGCAACTTTATTCATAAGGTGGTTGATGTTCAGGGTATGGAAATATATTGCTGATGCATTTGTTGCTTTTTTTGTTGTTCCAGTGGGGAGTGTTCAAGAGGTTTTGCCTCTGAAAAACGACCGGGCCCATAATGGGCCAATTTTATGTAATGAGGATTTCCTTATGTTGCTTGCTCCTATTACTTTTGATGAAGTCAAGATTGCTGTTTGTAGTATGGATGAGAATAAATCTCCAGGTCCAGATGGTTTTACTTTAGGGTTTTCTCAAAAGGCGTGGGATATTGTTGGGGAGGCATCTCTATCAAGTTGTCAGCATCTTTTTTCAGAATGGCAAGCTACTTATGCAACTCAACCATGCGTTGCTTATCTTGATTGCCAAAAATCCGATGCCACTAAGGTCTCTGATTTGAGGCCTATTCCCTCTGCAACATTCTCTATAAGGTCATATCTAAGATTCCTGCAAACATGTTACAATTAGTTCTTCCAAGAATTATAATCAATGAATGATACTATGCTTTTGGCATGTATGCTAGTCAAACATTATGAGACGAAGCACGTATCATACCATGCCATGATAAAAACTGACATTTGTAGGGTGTATGATACTGTTAATCGAAGCTTCTTGGAAAGTACTCTTCATACATTGGGCTTTATAAATGAAACATTGATTATGAGTTGTGTAACATCTCCAATGTACTCTATCAACATTAATAGGGAGTCATGTGGTTTATTTCCTAGAGCAAAAGGGTTTAGACAGGGAGATCCATGATCTTCCTATCTGTTTGTCATTTGTATGAAAGTGTTTTCAAGGGTTTTGGATTCTGCTGCAACTGAGCAAGAGTTTCATTACCATCCTAAACGTGCTAAAATCAAATTGACACATTTGGCTTTTGTCGATGACCTGTTAGACTTTGCTAGAGGTGATATGAGTAATGTGCAGGCTTTATGGAGGTGCTTTCAAGATTTCTCCCATATGTAAGGGCTATTTGCAAATGCAGACAAATCCAAGGCTTATTTCGCGGGCGGCCGGGGGGTGGTATCACCTGTGATGCAACAAGATATTTTGGATCATACTGGGTTTGCATCGGGCTCTTGCCCATTCAGATATTTGGGGCTTCCTCTTACTACCAATAGGTTGTCTCATCAAGTATGTCATGCACTGATTGATAAGGTTAGATTGAGAATTATTCGAAAAAACTCTCGTATGATGGTAAGAGAATTCTTATTAAGTATGTGCTCACTGGGATCTATAATTTGTGGTTTTCTATTTTGGTGCTCCGCAAACAAACTGTGAGTGCTATTAAGGCTATGTATAGTCAATTTTTATGAAGTGGAGTCTCTGAAGGTAGGAAAATGGCCCTTGTCAGTTAGAAAAACTATGTCTACCTCTTCAATGTGGTGTGCTAAACTTCAAGGAAGTGCTTGCCTGGAAGAAATCATCCTCTTGTAAATAATTATAGACGATTTAAAATAATTGTTGTAAATAATTAAAGCTAGATTAAAGCTTATTTGATTCATTGATAACATTTGTTCGTATTGCAAGGTTATCGTTGGGATGGTTGGGGTTGGAGGCAAATCCTTGCTTTCAGGGATTCGTTGAGAAGATAGGTAGTGGTGCATAACTTGAGCGACGGTTGCAAAATGAGCATTTAGATAAGTTTGTTACAAAGAATGCTTGTGTGCTCTTTTGACCAGAATAAAAGGTAGATTTTTGGTGGAGGGATATATGGAAAAACTGGGCATGAGCTCTACATACCTTTATCCTATGGCTTGTTGTGCAGAACAAACTAGCAACTGCAGAAGTTCTTCAGGACAGAGGAGTTGATATTCTTAATGAATGTGTCCTTTGTAATTCACCTGGCGAGGATAGCTATAGGCACTTATTTTTCACTTGTGTTTTCTCCTAGAAGTGATTGTCATGTATTAGTTGAGGAAATCACAAAAAGAATCAAATCTTAGAATTCTAGACATCTATCTTATGCAGGTAGGCTACAACTCATCAACTCTGTCCTATTCTCTTTGCATTCATACCAGAAGTCTTCATACTGCCTAAAGGTGTGGCCAAAAATATTGAAGACATGCAGAAATTTTCTTTGGATCAAAACAGCTGATTATACTGAAGCCCCCCTTTAGGGGTTAAGTGGATACATGGAGTGTATCTCAAAGATAGAGGGATTTGGAAAATAACTAAGAATGCCAAATTTTCATGGTGTTGGAAAAAAATCATCAAGGTGAGAGACACATTTGTTGTTAGGTTTAATGGATGTTACTGGTCTTCTAGTACCTGTGGAAACAATACTACATGTAGTGGTTACAGACAGCTTCAGGGGCCAAAAGCTCAACTGCCTCTAGTCCAGCTTAGTTGGGATAGGTTTGTTATTCCTAAACATGGATTACGCTACTGGAAAATGCATTTAGGAAGACCGTCCACTAAAGATAGATTGATTAAAATGCAAATACAGGTACAAAATGATATTTTCTACCTGTGCTCTAATCCCGGAGAAGACCATTATCATGTCTTCTTCAGGTGCTGCTATAGTCAGGCCGTTCTGCATAATCTCTTGGCTTACATAAAATTCAATTTCAATATTAATAGTCCACAAGACATTATTAGGGCCACCAAGTGCTTCAAAAAGTGCAACATTATGTGCATCACAATTGCCACTTACTGTTTGTGGCAAGAAAGGAACTCAAGAGCTTTCAGTAAGGAGCAACATTTTGAAGAAGTTATGTAGAAATGTATTGTCATTTTACGATCTAGATTAGATTTTTGGTGAAGAACTGCAAACAAAGAAAGACGAGAGATACTTCGATGAAGATTCTGGCTTAAAGGCTAGGATGTCAAGATCCCCCTTTGAGCTTTTGCAGTGAGGAAATTTCCCTTGAGTGGTAATGAAAGCAATTTTTATACCCAAAAAAAGTTATATTCATAGTTAACATAAAATTTTGGCTAATACAGATCTATTTGAGTAGTTTAACACTTATTATCTTTAAAAAGTCTAATATTCTAAGTCTAGTAAAATAGATAAATTTTGTAATGCGAGAGTTTAATTCCTGACGTGCCAATAGTAGCTCCTAGTGATCAATATCCTAAAAGAAAAAAAGAATTATAAATACAGTTTTAAATTTTCTTTTCAAATTATACAAATCATTATTGTCAAATAAATGAAGCAAGCTCACCTTATAGAGATAGGAAGATAAGAGAGAAAAAAATTAGAGGTAAAGCAGATAAATTTTTAAAAATAACATGCTGATGTTAAATAAATTAAAAAAATCTGTTAGTGTTCTTAGTACTATAAAGATACTGGCTTGTGATTCATCTCATTAAGTACATTATTCAACCTTGCATATTATGTTTAAAGGAAAATCTATTCATACAATAAGTTGTTTCTTTTTGCATCAATATAAAATGCTTCTAGTTAGTTTCAAAAATCTATTTCCTTGGTTGAAATCGCCGCGACTTACACTTTGGGCACTCGGATTGGAAATTTATCAATATCCTCCATCCAAGGGTTCTTCTCTCTAGTTGGATTGATGGTGCGTAATGCATACCACACGACGCTGTTGCATTTAAAGCCTGAACCAAAGCCGATTTGCCAAATCCTATCACCTTTGTTGATCCTCCCCTTGGCCTCCATGTAAGCTAACTCATACCACAATGAGCTACTCGAAGTATTTCCAAATCTATATAGAGTCATCTTAGAAGGCTCCATGTGCCATTGAGTAAGCTCAAGGTTCTTTTCTATTGCATCTAACACTCCTCTTCCCCCGCATGAATGCAGAAATGCTCAAATGCCAACTTGAAATTCGGTATATATGGCCTTATCTTTTTCATACGGAATACCTTCTTTGCTACTAATGTCACGAGAAAAAGTAATTGCTCTGATATTGGAAGAACCATAGGCCCAAGAGTGGTGATATTGGTCTTTAATGCCTCGCCAGCCACGCCCATTACGTCTTTTGATAGAGAAATACCTAGATGACTCTTTGATTCATCCTCTTGCTCAAAAACACATTTATAGCTCTTATCTTGTGCACCTTTGTGGGTACGGACAAGATGTGAAAGTTGATATTTGGACCGATAACGATCAGAATTTTTGTTGGAGAGAAGGATAGCTACGGCACCCAACTTAAAAAGAGAATTTGTGATGAGCATTGAACGATCATTGCCATAGTACCAATTGAGTGTCATAATCTCTGTACTTACGACCAATGCATATGAATTGGAATGTACCTACACGGACACAATCAAAAGGATTAATGCCTAATAACGTTTTTGATTACACATTCAGCTTGCTTTGGAATCTCATAAGCTTGTTGCACAATCCTTAATATAATTCCAATCTGTACAAAATTTAACAAAGTTGACTAGGAAAAGAACACAAAAGAAAGAAATAGATTAGAGGAAGTAATTTATACTGATTATTGGGTGAAGTCATTCATCATGGATAACTATTACAACGTTAAGAATGCATTACAGTATAAAATTGATGGGCTGCATCTATGTGAAGCCCCTATTTGGCAATTTACAATTATGTAGAGTATTAATTTTACACTATATAATAACTGTGTTCTGAATTAAGTGCTTTTCATCCGCCCAAAAAAGTTCTCTCTGTCCTCATTTATATTATCATTTTCTTTTATGTTTTCATATATATATATATATATATATATATATATATATATATATATATATATATATATATATTCTCTTATTTCTAGTGCACAACCCAATGCAACAGATGACATAATGAAGCTTTTAGCATTAAATATTATCCCGGCCTTCGGGTCCACCACCAATCCTACTTCAAATAAAAATTAAAAAAAATGAAAGACTTATCCATGCATATCAATGTACTTTGTCCAATTTAAGAGAATCAACCGATTATCATCCTTCTTAAGAAAGTGATCAATGAATTAACTGGTCAGACCATTTAAATTGGAGTTGAACCAATTTATCCTATATGATGTACTGTTAAATCAAATTAGACCGTCATGACCCGTTAAAATATTAGTTGATTTTTTTTAAAACATTTAAGTGCTAAAAAATATAACATGAGAAAAATTAGTATACCTGCCTTCCAGTCCACCACCAATCCTACTTCAAAAAAAAAAATAACTAAAACAGAAAAAAGACCTATCAATGCATATCAATGTACTCTTATCTGACGACTCAAAAAAAAATGTACTCTTATCTGAAGAAAAGTGTCAAAATTGGTCAATCAAGATATATTTTGATATTTGTTTGGTTGGTAAAGCTCATTAAAGTATAAAAATTCAAAATAAGTAGTTATAAAATAGTATAAATTCATTTATATTAAATTGCTAAATTTATTATATTTTTTCTTAAATTAGTAGTCAATGTAGAACCAAATTTTATTGGTTTTATGTGGGTTGAAATTATGGATGACAATGGGTCGAGTTTTACAAAAGACATTATACTCAAACAAATATATAATTAAAATAACAAAATAAATATTTCGATAAAAAAACTAATTAACACTCTTATAAACATTTTCCTTCTACTCAATTATTATTTCATGATGCAGCCTTCAATGAATTAGGGCCACACTACTTGGGTTAAAATTAGAAAGAAGCTTTGTGCAATATTGTAATATATCTTATGTAATCCATATATTTTGTAAGACTGTTTAAAAAAACGAATACTACTGAGTCGAATTGTGAACCACCTGAATTGAATCCGGTTAACCGAACCGGTTTAAACATCTAGATAATTGAATCGTTGAACCGATAGCCTTTTTGGTTTGAGATTTTGAAACCGATGGCTAACCGGAAACGAATCGATAGTTTTTTAATAATTTTTAAAAATATATTAAGGCTAATTTTTCACTTTTAGTATTTTCATGACTAGTATTATATATCTATAAGTGCAAAAACTAACTGCAAATAGGCGACGTTACACATAAGTAATGATCTATTTGAGTTATTAGGTTGATTATCCACCAAAATCAAAAACCAAAAACAATAGACAACAAATTAATAAGCCCTTGGAGAGTTCTAATTACATGTTTATTTTATTATTTTTTTATAAATTACTCATTAAAATTTTTGGTTCCCGATTTCGGTTAAGTGGTGAATCGAACTAAAAAACTCCGTTTAACCAATAATCGGTTAACCGATTTATCCAATTATAGTTCCATTTTATGTTTTTACGAACTGATTAATCTGGTTAACTGTTTTAAAAACATCGTTCGAACTGAATGAATCGTGAACACTTGGGACGCCTTACTTCCTTTGTCCAATATTCATAGTAAAAAACATCCATTTTTAAAGTCTCATTATATTGTCAAAATTGTCTTTTCGAGTAACTTATTAGTGCTTTATTGGCTGAAAAATCATTTTTTCGATGTAAATTGTATCATTAAAATTAGGTAGAATTAATGTATATTTGACATGTAGGATACTTACGTAAAATTGTAATAATGCAAGATAGTTATATATAAGATGGTTATATGATTCATGCCTTTAATTAAATTAAAAATTAATTATTTTTTAAAAATTATACATGATATGTTTATTATGTTGGAAGTCTATATTTTTAAAATTAATTAATTTTAATCTTGAAAGGAACAAAGCTAGTATTTCTAAAGTTTGACTATGAATATGTGGGACGGTTGGAGCACAAATCTCTCAGTAATTTGTCCCCAGCAATTAATACTTTTTTTCCTGCATATATCCGGCCTGTCAATTCCTTTTTTTTTTGGGGGCGGGAGGGGGGTTGGCGACGGCGATTCTGCAGGGGCTGGTTTTGGCTTGTACGTATTGAAGCTTTTAAATTCTTGAAAATTTTTAGCTAAAAAAACACGTCAATTAATTTTTGTTCAAACTTCAAATCTACATTCGTACTTTTCGCCCACCAATAAGCTCTTGAAAACAAATGAATAGTCAGTTACAAATTATGTGGCATAGATTCGGATCTCATTAATATCCGACATAGATATATGTATATGTCTCAGATAAATACTCTAACTGTTTAAAAACATAAATTTTTATGTGACATTGTCAAACATTATGGTGAGACGAACTTTATGAGGAATAATTTTTAAAATTTTGAAGTGACTAATAATTATTTTAGGGTGACATGTATACTTCTTAATTTAGGGCTACTTATAATAAATCATTTTAAGGTGACTTTTATATAAGTTACCCCAAATGAGTTATTAAACATGGCTGAAATTATTGAAAGTTATCGTGAACATATTCATTTCATACTATGTCTTAAGATAAACTATTTTACACTAGAATTTTTTTTTAAACAAAAACAATTTGAGGACTAAAATAAGTGAAATATAGAGTACAAGTGACAGAAATAAACTCCCAATATATATAACTAAAACATAGAAAAACTAATTAGGTGAAGAGAAAGATTAGAAAGAAGTAGTCAAACCTGTAAGAGTTTTTGAGCAAGATCAATGGAGATAAGCCCAGCACTGCACCCCATCCCGGAGAGATTATAGCTCTTAACATTTCCTCTAAGGTTGTACCTATTGACGACCATGGAAGCCAGTGAAGGTGAAGGGTTATACAAACTACAATTGACCACAAGAATCCCAATGTCCTTAGGGTTCAACCCGGTCTTCTCCAAGACCTCATCTACGGCTCCAAACATGAGCATCTCGGCCTCCTTTCGAGCCTCAAACAAAGTCGGTCTTGGTGGGATGCTGAGCACGGACTCTGGCAAGTAAGCCTCCTCCCCTATGCCCGACCTCTCGAAGATCTTCCTTTGAAACTCGATGGTTTCCTCTGAATATGCACCGCATTGGACAATTCTATCCATGCAGGTAGTTTTCGAGGCTTGGAGGGAAGGGTGGGGCTTATAACATGCGAAATCGACCAAGTAAACCTTCCTCGGGCGGCGGGTTAAGTAAAGGGCGGCTAGCAAGATTAGTAGAGAAGTGCAAGAGATAATGGGGAAGAGGTTGAGGGTAAGGAGATTATAGAGGTGGGTTAAGTCTTGTTTAGTGATAATCATAGAAGAAAGTATAGGGAAAAGTATCGAGTACAGAGGGATTAAGAGAAGGTAGAGAGAGTAGGAAATGAGATAATGGTAGCCCAATTTGAGGTAATTGAGCTTAATTGATGATGGGTGTGATGAGTTTGGAAGGTTGTGATCATGACCATCATGGTGATTAGACATACTCGAAGGGGATTAAGTTTCTTTTTAAAATTTTGTTTCTTTTTTTTTTTTTATAGTTTGGTTTGGTTTAGCTTATGTGCTTGGAAGAGGGGGAAAGTGAAAGTTACAAGGGTTAGAAGGTGGGTATATGAATGAACATGCATAATATGGCTTTTTATAAGCAACAAGAGGAAAAATGCATGATATGAAGGGCGTGAAATTAAAGAGATATGGATCTAGGGGCATGTGCACGCAGATGGATATCATCTCATGCCAAAATTGATATTCTTTACTCATTTTTAAAATAAAGAATATATACTAGGAGATATTTTATAAAACTGACAATTTTTTTTTTTTTTGGGGTTGTGGTTGGTTTATAACTCTTTGGAGTGAGACAAACTCACCTAATTTACATAGGCTCTTGGAGTACAATTGCCTTCTCTATTTAAGTGAGAGTGTAAAAACATACAACTTTTATTTTAAAAATTAAAATAAAAATAAAATATCAAGGGAGATAATAAATGTAATGCCACAACCCATCTTCCATCCGTATTTAAAAGATTGTGTTATCAATTGATGATTGATCTCACATATCTTTTTAAGTTTTTTAAACGGATTTTATCGTTACTCTCACATGTTATCTCTAAGAAATTTCTAGAAGATTATTCGTCCTAAGTTTCATGAATTATCCATCTGTATGACTTGTTTGACTTTTTGACGAATTCGTTTGTTTCTTTTTGAAGAATATAGTTTAAAGTTTAGCATAGTAATAAGTAATGCTGACAAAAATTGGGGTCGAGTGTTAAATTTGGATCAGATAAATCGATCAATTTATAAAATTCAGATAAAATATTTTATCTTATACCAATTTTTTAGGTTGGACAAATTAAATAAGTTTAAATTTAAGTTAAAATGGAATTTGAACAACAATAATAAAAAATTAATTTAAAATTCAAACAAATAATTACAAGCGCTAATAATAAAATGGTGGAATAAATTTTACTATGAGTTATTGTCTGAATGCTCACTGAGGGTATCCACTATATTTACCAAAAGTTAAAAAAATCGCAATTTACTAGATAAAAGAATTACAAGATTAAAATATTTTCCTTCAACTACGGGTGGGTCGATAACCGAATTTTTAGAGAAGCAACAACTCACAAATAGTGCTCGCTCGTACAAACTCACGCCCCTTCTCATTTCACATGGGACAAATATATTTTTGTGTGACAAATGGAACAATACAATAACAAAAATTCTATTTTTATACTAATAAAAAATATTTTAAAAAATACATTCACACATTATAATTGGTCAATATTAATCTAGTATTGAAACTCTCTATTCTTTAAGGTGACATTTTTATCTAATTACATCACGTTGAGTTAGTAAAAATTTGAAATACATTTTGTCAGTATACCTAAATTGGTTGATATAACAAAGGATTGAAATATTTGCTTCACTATTTCGTACATAAATCTACGCACCAAAAAATCATAAATAAACTCTTCATTTGAGTCGTAAAAGACGGTACAATATAATTACAAAATAAAAGAGAAAGGAGAAATTGAATTAGGGACCTTTTTTTTTTGCTGTCTTTTACTACTCAAATAAAGAGTTTTATTTATGATTTTTTTGGTGTGTAGATTTATGTACGAAATAGTGAATTAGGTACCTAATTTACCTACGATCTCAAAAACACTTCAATTACAAAATTTATGGTGTGTTTGTTTCAATGGAAAATATTTTCTTGAAAAATTATCATTCTATTTTCCGGCGTTTGGTAGCATAAGTGGTGGATAAATATTTTCCGGGGAAAATAATTTCTCTCAATCAAGGGAAAATAAATTTCCTTTTATGAGGAAGGAAGTTAATTTTTCTGTTTTTCAATTAAGGGAAAATAAAATCTTATTATTGGGAGTTCAAGTTCTAAACTTCTCTGCTCGCGCCACCTTCAGTTTCTTTTTCTAAGTTTTGTCCTTTTTTTTTTCATAAATGAAAAGTTTTTTTTTTTTTTTACAGTATTTGTTTCTTTTTATTTAATTTCTATTATTTTATACATGAAAAAGTTTGATCATAGGGAGATGTACAAACTTATCAAATTTAGGTGCTCAATATATATATATATATATATATATATATATATATATATATATATATATATATATATATATATATATATATATATAAGTTTTGTCCTTTTTTTTCATAAATGAAAAGTTTTTTTTTTTTTACAGTATTTGTTTCTTTTTATTTAATTTCTATTATTTTATACATGAAAAAGTTTGATCATAGGGAGATGTACAAACTTATCAAATTTAGGTGCTCAATATATATATATATTTGAGTTTTGAAGTTGAATGAGTTATTTACCTTTTCTTTTCATATTTATGAAGTTTTTTATGGTTGGTTTTTGCATTTAAGTAGCTATTTTAGAAAATTATTTTCCTTCTACCAAACAAAGGAAAATGTGAGTGGAAAATGATTTTCCTTGGAAATTTATTTTTCCTTGAAAAATAATTTCCTTAGAAAATATTTTCCCCCAACCAAACACACCCTTAATGTCAAAACATTTTCAATTTCCATTATTTTAGATCATACATAGTTACTTTAAGACATTCACCTTGTTTATCAAGTTTTTCTAAACTTTTTGTTTTTCATAAAAGAGAAATTTTATTAATGAAAATACCTATAACATCTAAAAAGATATTTTTTTGAATAAAATAAATTTAAAATATCAAAATAAATCTCGATATCGATAAAATTAATGATAAATATAATTTTATTCGACTCTACACTTGTAACATCATTTTGGCCACAAACTGTTTTCTTTGACTTCAATATATGTTTATCAAACGTCGGGGGCTACAATATAAATTTATATAACAGATTTTCATGTCATATAATTCATCTAACCTGAAAGAAACATAACCTTAATCAAACTATATGAAATTTCATTGTTGAATTAATCCCAATCAAAAGCAGTGAAACTGATTGATAAGAATAGAAAAAATATTCTTTTTAATCTAATCAATAACCCTAATAAACCATTCACATATAGGAAAGAGAAATAACTTGCACAAAGGAGAGAAATAAAACTCTCACAAGAAGGACAAAAATACAACTCTCACAAAAAGTAAAGAAACTCAAACTCTCACAAGAAGGACATAAAATTTATTAGAAAAAAATAACAATACCTTTATATATTGATTTAATTGAAGAAATTGAACTAAAAGAAGTTTATTATTAGTTGTAATTATGCTAGTAATAATTTTAATGATTAAAAAAATAAATATATAAAAATAAATATAAAATTAGTGTTTAGAGAGGAGAAAAATAGGACAGGGAGGACAAAAAAGGAGAACAAACGTAAATCTCTATGATTTTGAAAAGAAAACTTATTTAAAATTAAATAAAAATAATTCAGTATAATTTATATACCGCATCTAATTTGGATCCCACTAGCTACTCACTCGTGTCAAAATTAACATCCGGCTAGTTAGCCACTTTCCCAAAGCGGTCCAATATATATTTGTTGCAATTTCAAGGATGATATCACATCACAATAAGACAATATAATGTTATATTGATAAAATTGGGCGTCTTGAATTGTATATAAATTAATGAAATTATTTCATTAACTGTAAATTAATTTTGGGTCAAAATCACGCTATGTTTATATGCATTGTTTAGTTAATTTGGATCAATGTATAAAATTTAACATAGTGTCTTAGTAGGTGCTCGTTCTTGTTTGTCACCATTCGTTGCTCAATTAACTATTTGCATATGTTAGGTATCGTTCGTAGCCCACTGGTGAGGAAATATGTTAGAATTTTAATGTATATGAAGATGGAGTTATTCCGCATTTGACAAAATTAGAGACTTTGAGGATGTATATAATTCAAAATATAGTGTATTAGTTTTGGATAGAAAGCTCGTTTGGGTTATATGCATGGCTTGGTTGATTAAAACCTAAATATGGTATTAGAGCTAGATTTATTATCACATGTTGAGCGTTGTCTTGCTTGGGTTATAAACATGACTACATATACAGGTCCTAAAAGACCAAAATGTCCTTTGCTTTTTCTGAATAATAATAATAACAATAACAAAAGTAAATCCACTTTAAAAAATTAAATAATAAAGAACAATAATTAATTAGTTAGTTAATAATAATAATGTTATTATTATTATTATTATAAAAATGGCAAGGACTTTAGGACCTGTAATTCTATTGGTTCAAATATTGATGGAGCTCTAATAATTTTGAATTTCCGTAGGTCTGAAAAGTTAGCGTGGGAAAATGAGGAGGAGCTTTAGAGAATGTGAATACAAGGTGTAGTGGTGGCTTGCTTAGGTATGGGGCTAATATGGGAGTATGAGTTTCATTTTCAGCCTGCTTGGGGTAAGAACAACATAACTACACACATCAACAATAATTGTGGAATAATTGTATTGATGTTGCGAGGACACTTTGGTGAACTTGTGGTTTTTCATTTGCATACTTTCTCTTTCCCTTTTTGATATGTCTTTGGAACGAACACTTTAAAAACTACTCAAACCAAACATTTTCTGTATATAGGATGACATAACAGATGAGTCCCACCTCCCCCGCCCCCCAAATTAAATTCTTTTTTATTTTAAAAAAAAATTTTATAAGACAATCTATTAAATGGGTAAGACTATAGTGCGTGTTTGTTTCAACAATTACAACTAGTATTTAACATTGCAATTCAATATTAGTGACTAACGGTTAATGGCGAATAGTTATGAGCAGTTAACCCCTAAAAATATATAAATACAAATAGTGCTTAGGATCATTAGTCCAAGTCTGAACCAAAAATCCAAACCTGAGTTCAGCGAAAATTTTAGATGTTGAACACAATTTTTTCAACCGAATCCAGTATAAATTGAACCCACAAAAATCTACAAATTTTTGACATGTATACTTAAATATTATATCCTTATTATTTGATTTTTCTTTTTCTTGTCCCATTTAATAAAAATGTTTTTACTCACTATTTTCTTTTTCTTGTCCCACTTAATAATCTTTTTTTTGTCCCATGATTTGCCTCCTTATACAAACGAACGATAATAATATACAAATTTATCATGAATTTTATGTTTCTTTGATATTCCCGCATAACCTTAAAACGACATATATTTTGAAATGAAAGGAGTAAATAAAAAGACACTCCAAAACCTATTAAGTAAATCTGAAATCCATAAATAGAAATATATTTGCTTGTATTTTACCGGAATTCAAAATACATTAAATACGTATTTCACATCCATCAATGCTTAATCCATCCACCTCGAATTGACAGGTGCGGTTTGAATAATGAATGTGAGCAGACATAAGTTTAGGTATAAATGAATATGCATATATAGTACAAGTAGCAAGTGGGAATGAGTAAAAGAATTGTAAATACTAGTGTGAGCTATAAATGCATATAGTACGAATATATAGGGAGTAAAAAGGATAACTAAATCACAGAATTCTTTGAATTAATTTCAAATCAACTCCCATCCCATGTTCTCATTTACCAAATAAGACAGAAATGACCAAACAGAGGGGTTTACAACATGAATCTTGGCCATGTTCCACAAAAATCTGAATCACAAGTAATAAATACAATTGTTTTTAGGTTCATATGGTGAGAAATTAGAAGATCAAGTCGTATGCTAAAAACAACTCTTTATTATTAATTTGAGAGAGTAAACTTACAAGATTTTTAGATAGACACCTAAGAGTATGCGGGATACCTCACTTGCTCTCTTAGGAGCCGTCACTCTCTCTTGTGGTGGATGCTCTCACTTTTTGTGAATGCTCACATAGGTAGATCATTCCCCTATTTATAATGGTTCCACCTCCTTAATGTACGGTGGAGATTTGGTAAAGTGTCAAAATCCTAATGCTCCTAAAATAATTCTAAAGAATACAATAGTATATAGATATTTCCTAAGTTAATTCAATAATCATCTAGATATTTTTAAGATTTAGATTTTTTCATATAGAAAATTCTAAATATTATTTTGGTGTCTTAATTATAGAAAGTGGGTAATGAATTTTTATTATTTTATTTTAACACCCCCTCATTACCCACTTTTCTGCATTGTCATCCTTGGAACCATCCCCGAGGCTGGTTCGAAATTCTTCAAACTTAGTGGCATTGAGTGGTTTCGTGAAAATATTAGCAACTTGATCTTTTATTCTCGTGTACGACATGTTGATCTCTCCTCGTAATACTTTCTCCCGTATGAAATGATAATGTACTTCTACATGCTTAGTTCTTGCATGGAAGACTGATTCTCTCGCAAGTTGTATAGTTGAGTGATTGTCACATTTTAGCTCCACTGGATCATCGGTAGGTTAGTGAAGATCCTTAAGTAATTGGATCAACCACGTACATTCTTGGGCTGCCATCGCTGTTGCACGGTACTCCGCTTTTGTACTTGACAGTGAAACTGTCGATTGTCTTTTACTATACCATGATATGGCAGTTGACCCTAGGCTAAATACATAGCCCGTAGTAAACCGTTGGGTATCACGATCACCAAGCATAATCAGCATCACAATCGCCCTTCTTATAGTATAGACCATAATCAAGTGTTCCTTTTACATACCTCAGTATTCTTCGTATTGCTTCCAGTTGAGGCTTCTTCGGCTTCGCATATACCAACTTGCGATGCTAACAACATAAGTAATATCTGGTCTTGTTAATGTGCGGTAGATTAGATTGCCAACTAGTTGTCGATACATTGTTAGCTCTTCAAAATCTTTCCCTTGTACGACAAAGCTTAGTGTTTGCTTCCATCGAATTGTGATTGGCTTGCATTCAAGCATGCCGTACTTTTTAAGAAGATCCTGGGCATACTTATGTTGGCACAAGAACAACACATCATTTTTTCTTTCTACTTCAAGACCAAGGAAATGTTTTAACTCACCAAGATCCTTTATTTGGAAGCGTATGGAAAGATTGACCTTGATTTGCTCGAGTTTCGCTTCGTCGTCACCAATGATGATAAGATCATCCACGTAAACAAGCACTATAGCAATATTTCCTTCTCGAGTCTTTACGAATAGGCTGGAGTATACCAATGTCATGGTATAGCCACTTTGTACCAAGAACTCGGCTATCTTGCTGTACCATGCTCTAGGAGCTTGCTTGAGTCCATATAACGCCTTCTTCAACTTGCAAACATAACTTGGATGATTCTTGCTTTCGAACCCTTTAGGTTGGTCCATGTATATCCCATGATCAAGTTCTCCATGCAAGAAAGCGTTCTTTACATCCATCTGCCATAGTCTCCAAGACTTTATAGAGGCCAGTGCTAATAGAACACGTACAATGGTGATTTTTGCTACTCGGACTGAATGTTTCCTCATAATCTAGACAAGTACGTTTGTGAGAACCCTTGAGCCACCAATCGTGCTTTATACCTTTCAATTGAGCCATCGGGCGGACCTTTAGCTTGTATACCCATTTACGGGAGATGGGCTTTGCATCCTTGGGCTTGGGTACTAATTCCCAAGTCTCATTCCGAATTAGAGCTTGTATTTCTTCCTCCATTGCCCTTTTCCATTCCTTCTTTTGGCATGCTTCTTCATAGGTGCTCGGTTCCTTAATGCTCGGTCCTTCTACCAATACTGCATTTGCATATTTAGGATTTTGCTTCCGTGTCCTCTTGGACCTCCTTAGTTGTGGCTTTAGGGCTTCTTCTATCACTATCTCTTCGAGTTGGCTTAGCCTCTCTTCTTCCGGAGAAGCATGATGTTGTTAGGAAGAATTAAGTTCTAAAATTTTAACCGCAAGTGCACGGCGTAATTGTAGCTAGCCAGCAAGCACGGGTCGTGTCCACAGAGAGTTGTGTTTCAAATATCAAAGCTAACCTAAACTTTCTATCTAGGTGAATCAACACAAATGAGATAGATATGGTGATTAAACTAACCCAGAAAGCAATAAAGATAAAATACTCGGGTTGTGATTTTACCACTTAATAAACTAATTAATCAATTCAAGTTTAAACCTACCCAAGTTTATACAAGTACTTAGGAGTGGTCAGTTGCACCATCAAAGCCTACTCAAGTCATACTTTCGAGGGTCATGAGGTAGTTTAGTTATTCTAACCACCTATTTTCGTGGGGTTAGCCCAACTAAACTACAAAAATAGCAACCTTGGACCTAGTTAGGATTCAAACTATTTTCATGTCAAAACCCTAACTATTCTCTATACTCACACTAGCAAATTGACTCCACCTTTCAGTGATAGACCAACCGCCTAAAAATCAAGATGAAAAGACCCTTTCAAGCATCTCATCGAACCTATGATAGGTAAGAGAAACAATCCAAAAATACTATCATAAACTGGGTAAGTAAAGGCCTAAACAAGATCAATTGGCCATTAAGAGATTAATCACAACCAAAGTGACTCAAACTAGTGACTAGTTAACATCAAACACAATTAATCTAATAACTACTAATAAAAATTGACTTGAAGAACGACATAAACTAACAAAATAAAATTAAACATAAGATTAAACAATTAAACTAACTACTACTAACATAAAAATATAATAAAAATTGAATCTTTAAACTAAACGAAACAAACTAAAGAGAAGGGAGAGACAAAAGGGAAGAAGTTACCGAGAACGAATCGAATCGAAACCGAAAACTGTCGAGAACTGAATTTTCCGAACTAATAATTAAAACTAAAACAAATTGAATGTCAATATTTACAAGAGAAAAACTAATTTAATTAAACTAAATTAACCTAAAAAAACTAATCCTAAGGCTAAATAAAACTCCAGACGCCCCCATCAAAAGCTGCGCCAAACTCCCTTTATATATCAAGTCTGCGCTGCCCTTGATTTCCTTGCAAATCCTGGGAATTCCGATGATGAAATCATGCTGATGTCATCATCGGATGGATTTTAGGCCTCGTATTTCCGCATTTGATCAACCCGATTTGCTCAACTTTGTCTCTCAATCTGTATTTTCACCTTATTTCAAACTCAAATTATGGAATCCGCTCATCTCAACTTATTGCCTACAAAATCAAATAAAATAAGCAAAAATTCTAAAAATTATATTATTTTACGAGACAAAAACTAAATAAATAGGGATATAAATGACGTAATATTTGGACCGAACAAATGGACACTTGTCCGCCATGGACTTTTGGTTATCTTTAAGCCTTTGGTGTCTCCTCTTTTCTTCTTTCTTATTCGGTAACTTCTTGTTATGGTGTTGTCTCATTACTTGAGTCTTTATCGTTATCTTTAAGCCTTTGCTCCAACTTTTCCTCGATCTCCTTAAAATTAGGAAGTGTTATTCCCTGTGATGACCACCATGAAGATGCTTCGTCGAACACCACATTTCTCAATGTGTAGCAACATCCTCGTTGTCGGGTCACAATACCTCCATCCTTTTCTTTCATTGCCATAGCCCACAAAAATACAGATAATCACCTTTTTGTCGAACTTACTTCGTAGGTGGTCAGGTATGAAGACATAGCATACACACCTAAACACCCCGAAATGGCTTACCGTGGGCTTGACATTCTATAACTTCTCATATGGAGACATAAACCCCGAGCCTTACTTGCGGTAGTCCTGTTGGTGACATAGACCGCTGTCTTCATGCACTCGGCCCGTAAATGTGGCGATACATTCTTGGCATGTAGCATGCTTCTAAAAGTCTCTGCAAGATGTTGATTCTTTCACTCGCTACACCATTCTGTTGCGGTGTGCTAGGACAGTGAACCGACGTTGTATTTTATGTGCTTGTAGGTACTCCGAGAACTCATCCGATGTATATTCTCCCCATTGTATGTACATAGGCACTTTACTTTGTGCCTTACTTCACTTTCGACCTTACTTATGAACTCCTTAAATTTATCCAAAGCCTCCGATTTTTTTTCATAAAATCTACCCAAACGTATCTTGAGAAATCATCAATGAAGGTAATCATGTACCTATTTCCGATGACGGATGGTTGCTTTACTCTTCCAAAGACATTGGAATTAATGAGCTCAAGTGACATCTTAGCTCTGTATGAGGACTCCTCGTAAGGAAGTTGATGCGCTTTTCCGTATTGACACCCCGCACATACTATGTTCTCCCGAATCTCAAGTTGAGGAAGGCCCTTCATCATTGACTTTTGCATAATCACCTTTATCCTGTGATAACTCACGTGACCGAGTCTTACGTGCCATAAGTCCGAATTCTCATTCTTCCTTGGTTTTTCAATGTATGCATCTTGGGCTGACATCACACGGACATATTCGAGACATGTGGCGGCGGCGTAGGCTTGAGACTGCGATATACCTTGACATCACTGGGACCAAAGACCACGTAGTTCCTCGAAGATGTCAACTATGATACGGACATAAGGTTCTTCTTCATACCAGGCACGTGATAGACATTTTGCAGCTGCACTTGATGCGGACTAAACCGAGGAGCAATCACAGCATTGCCAACATGGGTTATTAGCATTTTAGAATCGTTAGCTGTAATCACAACCCGATTTTCTTTATATTCGGTCGTACTATGTAACTTGTTCACGTCTCCAATCATGTAGTTTGAGCAACTCGAGTCCACTATCCAGTCACATTGATAGGTGATGGATTCATTGCTCATCATGATAAGAGCGGTTTCCTCTTTCGGTTCCTCGACACATGATATAGCTAATTCTACATTGAGTGTAGCATTGTTCTCTTCTATTGCAAAGGATGCCTGTAAGTCCCACTCTTCTTCACTTTCATTATTTTTGAAAGTAACTATGTTACCTTCCTCTTGAACAGATCTGCAGTCTCGAGCATAATGTCCTTTCTTACCGCATTTGTAGCATCGATCCTTTTGTCGACGATACTTTGATTCTTCCCAATCACTTCGAGCTTGGTGTTCTCCCCTTCGAGATGGACCCCGTCCATGTTTTGGTTGTCGCCACTTGATTGCCTCCTTGTCGAATAATCTTCATCTCGGATATACTTTCTCCCCGACTTATCTTAACCTTTAGGTGCTCTCCTTTTACCAAAGAGAGCTTTCTCTTCCTTCTTTATTGAAACCTTGGACATTTGTTTGTCTAGGTCTTCTTGATTGACCAAGATACTTTCTAGTTCTGTCAAATTGGGTTGAATGGCCCATCCCCGAGTTGCCAGTAATAAGGCCGCTATATTTGGGGTCCAAGCCTTAGATTATAATTCGACGCATTCTAGACTCGTTGATTGCACTTTCAGGGTCTACCTTCTCTATTTCACCACATATAGATTTAACTTTTGTGAAATATTGGCTTACCGTCATGTCTCCTTATTTGATGGACATGAGCTCGTTCTCCGATTGATGTAGCTTATCTTCATTCTTCTTTGTGAAGAGTATAGCTAAGGTATCCCATGCTTCATGTGGTGTTGTGCAATCCTTGATCCGATGTAGCAACTCGTCCTCCACGATGACGGACTGAGAACATACATAGTCTTCCCAACCTTGATCTCCTACTTCTTTTTCGATTAGTGTCCATTGGAGTATCTTTCTCAACACCGCCAACGATACCTTACAAATCTTGCCCCTTCAAGTAGTACTTGATACGTGTGCACCAAATACTATAGTTGCTCCCATTGAGTTTCTCGAGTGAGCTAGCCGATGCTTGAAAGATCCGCCATAACAACTTGGTAAGCGCCCAACACTTAACCAGCAAGATATGGTCCCGGACCAACAGATTTCACGAGTCCTCGATCTGTACCAAGCAAAGTCTCTTCTATAATTCGGTCCCCGATCGTGTAGACAACAATGCTAACTCAAGACAAGGCCACCAAAACCTTGCTCCGATACCACTTGTTGAGAAATTAGGAGATCAAATTTTATGCTAGAAATAACTCTTTATTATTAATTTGAGAGAGAAAACTTACAAGACTTTAGATAGACACTCAAGAGTATGTGGGATATCTCACTTGCTCTCTTAGCAGCCATCACTCTCTCTTGTGGTGAATGCTCTCATTTTTTGTGGATGCTCACATAGGTAGGTCATTCCCCTATTTATAATGGCTCCACCTCCTTAATGTATGGTGGAGATTTGGCCAAGTGTCAAAATCTTAATACTCCTAAGATAATTCCGGAGAATACAATAGTATCTAGATATTTCCTAGGTTAATTCAATAATCATCTAGATATTTTTAAGATCTAGATTTTTTCATATAGAAAATTCTACATATTATTTTGATGTCTTGATTCTATAGAGTGGGTAATGAATTTATATTATTTTATTTTAACGCATCATTCTACATGTCCATTCGACTACTATGTTAAAAGAACATAAATTCTTAGATGAGATGGTATGCATAAAAGTGTTATGATGACAAGGTACATAAGGTATGATTTTTTTATTTTTTTTTATAGAGAAAATTAAAGTTTTCACCATCAAACTAAGCAATATTTACGTACAAAATTCTTTGGGAATACCCCAGGTTATAAGAATTTCTCAATTTTGGCAAACGAGTTGTTAAATGTTAGCTATTTGTATCAGCTTTTTGCTATTAGATGTTTAAATTAGCTATTTGCATTAGTTGTTTGAATTAATTGCTTCATGAAAGGATGATTGGTAAAATTAGTTGTTTGAGAAAAAATGTTTGATGAAATTTCATTTATACCCTTATGTACGAGTTGTCATATATATATATATATATATATATATATATATATATATATATATATATATATATATATATATATATATTTGATCATTTTATTTTTTTCAAATATGATTATATTTATATTATGTATACAAATTATCTTTATTTATAAAAATTTATTTCTTGTTATTTTTATAAAATTTTATATTCATTTTTTATCTAATAATATAATATTTATTATATTCAATTTGAATAAAAAATAATATCTAGTAGTAGTAGTAGTAATAATAATAATAATAATAATAATAATAATAATAATAATAATAATAATAATAATAATAATAATAATAATAATAATAATAATAATAATAATAATAAAGGTTAATGGGAAGAGTTGTTTGAGAACGAGTTGTTTGCGACAAACAGCTTGTTTACCAAACACATATTCCAAACAATTGCTTACCAAACACTCATTTAATTGTTTAACTTGGTCAAAATAGTTAAATGTCTCCAAACAACTCTTTTTCTTTTCCCTCAAAAAGGCTATTGACCCAACACCTCCAAAGTCTATCAACCCATGCTTTGAATGTCCTTTTACTATGTGAGAGTTGAGCTTTTAGCTACCCTCTAGTTTGATGTACAAGTGTAAGACTTTCCTTTTCTGTCCTTCTTTAGTGGGAAAGCACTACTAATTTCTTCCGTGAGACCTTCACCCTAGCGAGGTATTGATTCCAATCCCTTCCATAGTCATTTCCCACCTCTACCAATGTCAAGCCATGAAGGATTTGTTGTAAGAATGGGCATTGAATAAAGAGATGGTCTATGATATCTTCTTGATCACAAAACACACAATTAGATACGTCTAACTAAAAAATCCTTTCTTCTTCCAACTTTTCAGTCATCCTATTCATTCCCTGTAAGACCCTCTTCTGCAAACTCTTTCCGTTTTGCGAATGAATAATCTATAATAGTTCGTAAATCCAATTGGCTAATTATTCTCAAATAGCACATACTCCAGTAGATATTTCCTTATTCGAAATGTATCAAAACCTTGGGTAGTAAAAAAAAGCTAAATGTTGTGTTTCCGAGATTGGATTTCATATTCAAATAAACCTCATAATCATAAAAAACTTTCCTCTTGTTCGACTCAATATCTGCTATATTTGACCATTTCCCCATCCTATCTTTTGTAAGCACTCTCCTTTTCAACACCATCCGGAGACAAAATGCATGTTTAGGGATGCTATACCTATGCCCGACCAAGTTCTACTGATTGAGCTAAGCATCATATACCAATATGGTAGGAAAGATCTTAATTTCATTAGCTTCTTGTAATATCAACTTGAGTATTGTGTGCACTACATAATTTTCGAACCGAGAGGCACTCAAGTCTCTCCATGATGAACCAAAGGTGTTTAGAAACTATGGGTTTGTTCCATTTACCATCTTATCTTAAATTAAGTTCACCTTGCCTCTTGAATACACAAATCTCTTCTCAAGAAATTGGCATAATTTTCCTCCTGCCTACTTCACCTTACCATAAATAGTGTCCGCATAGCTTCTCAACTTCTTTGATAACAGATTGAGGTAGCACAAATACGAACTCTAATACATGTGCATATTTACTAGCACATAATTTACAAGTTGTGCTTTGCCTGCATAGTAGACCTCTCTAGCCCCCAATTTCTAATCCTTGCTGTGATTTTATAAGCCAATACAACATTCCGCATGATTCAATTTGCCCGACTTTAGAGGGACCCCTAAATATCTCATAGGAAGTATTCCTTTATCAAAACCAGATGAGTTGTAACAGCTTATTGTTCTAGCTCATCACCGATACCAACACAATATATTTGAGACTTATACACATTGGCTTCCAACTTAAGCCTTCAGTGAACTTTTCCATGGTATCTATAAGGATAGAAATAAAGTAAGGATCGGACTTACAAAACACAAGTTCAAGTAGATCATCAGCAAAAATGAGGTGATTCAATTTTAAACTTTTACAAGTTGGATGGAATTTAAAATTGTTTTCCTCTATGCAGGAAAACAAAAGTCTAGATAAGTATTTCGTTCCAAGCACTAAAAGCAATGGTAAGATGGGATCTGTCTCAAGCCCCTCTCACTTTTGAAAAATCCATGTAGTCCACCATTATAACCGAGTAAAAAGACACTTAAGATGTGCAAGCATATATCCATTCTCAAAATTATTTAGGAATCCCAATTCCAAGCACTATGCTCTTAATGAATCTCCAATCAATGGTGTCATAAGCCTTCCTTATATCAATTTTTATGGTGCATATTGGGGACATATTCTTCCTCTTATACTATCTAAGTAGGTCCAAACCAATCAACACATCAACAAAAGTTGCATGTGTCTCCATAATCACATCAAGAAGTACTTGTTTTAATCTTTTGCACAACATTTTGGAAATGGCTTTATAAATACATTATAGCAAGAGGCCTATAATCTGCTGCAAATTTAGGTTGTTCAACCTTAGGTATCAATGATATAACAAGTAGTGTTTAGCTATTCAACAATCTTCCATTACAGAAAAAAAATTCAAGATTACATCACTTACCTTTCCTCTAATTATATTCCATGACTTTTAAAAAATCCGCTACCAAAACCATCCGGTCTAGCCTCAAGCATTTCCGAAATAGCCATCTTATCATCATCATGTAGCTTAGCATTGTCATTCCTTTGAAAAATTTGTTTTTGTAAATGAATCACTTTGTTCCTCAACTTAGTTAGTCTCGCCATCCAAATTTCTAAATATTTGCTTATGGAACAGTTGTAAACTTTCTTCACATTCTTCAATTTTTAGATTACCACTTACATTAGGGGTCCTTACCTTCTTTGTATTCCAATTATGTTGTACCACTCGATAAAAATTATTATGTTGACACCACATGTTCTGAAACCTAAAAGGAGCTCTTATCTTCTCAATTTGATAGGTGCTTGAGAAGTAGGAAACAATGGTTTGAAAAAGTCCTCTAGGCAATACAATGCAATCTAATGCTGGGAAGCAATCCACCAAATACTCATCCACATAAGCTATGTCCAATCTAGAGTCAACCATATCCTTTTGCTTTTTCTTAGTGGTCCAAGTATAAAAACTACCTTGGTGTTTCATTTCTTGTAATCGACACTTATCCAAGCATTCTTGGAACTTACTAATATCCTAATAATGTACCTTAGCTCCTATTCTCTAGTAATATGTATTTAAAATCCCTGCTATCACCCAAGCCATCCTATGGCGTAAATCTTCCGTAACTTGCCACAAAACTCTCATTTTAGTTGCTATTAGACCCATAAACCACTTTATTAAGATGAAATGTCTTTTGTGTTGCAATATGTACTACTAATAAATGTATCATTGGGTCATGTACCAAGTAACACGGTCATTTCAAAGTAATATGGAGATTAACTATACTTTACTTTTCTTGTTTTCGGTTGCATTAGTCACAAAATTCTAGCCCCCAAAAATCATGTCTGCCACTTTTTGCATATTCTTTTTGCAATTTTGGTTTCCATAATGCATGCCAACATAATGTTATAACCTTATTTTGCAAAAGGTAATTTCCTCTTTCTCGGAGGGGTTTTTCATACCCCCACATTCAAATACTCGAATTTATCCATTATCTACTCCCAAGATTCCCTTAGGATTAGTGTCTTCAATTTCAAACTGCACAACCTCAATCCCTCCGCAATATTGTTAAGTATACCAAAAGAGCCTCCACTAACCGATACCTACTTTTTAGTACTATTAGTAATCTGAGTTTCAATTTGAGTCAAAGGTCGGTCTTCTTCATCTTCTCTTATTACTTGTTGTTTTTGTTTAGGCCTCCCTACCCTCTTAATTTCATGCTTATAGTTCTCCACAATATGGCCATACATAAGGCACTCGGTACACTTTTCAGGCATCCATTCAAATTCAACCATTTGTTCCACTAATTCATCATTCTCACCCACAAAAGCCACATATCCAGGTAAAGGCTTTGTAATATCCCCTTCAATTATAACTCGAGCAAAATTCAACTTGTTCTTATTTGAGGTATGCTTATTATCCTAAATTGGTATACCTATCAAGCCGGCAACCTTAGCCAATCCATTAATCTCCCAAAATTTAGGGTGTAAATGTAAAAATCTAACCTAATATGAGGACAAGTAGTGACCTCCATATTCAAATCATCTCCAATAGACGAAGCCTTCACTATCATAGGCTTCTTATGAAAATAATAGATGTTGTGCCTCAACATTGCATGCCTATCTAATTTAGCATGGAACAACACCAAATATGTACCATTCTCCTATTTTGGCACTTTATCTACGATCGTTTCCCCCAAATCCGAGCTAAAAACCTTCCAATACCTCCGGAAGAGGATTAACACCTAAAATATGACAAATCAATGTTGAATCCCAGTATTGCACCTCGAAGCTATATCCGATTGGTCAACATCTTGTATCATTCTTCTATTCAATAGGTGGAACAAAATCCAACCAAAAACCAACATTCAGGATATGCAAAATATCAATCTTAGACACTATACTCAAGGCTCGACGAGACGATTCTAAGTTTTGGAAACTTTCAACCTAAGTAACCCATTCCTATATCCCGCCAAATTGAGAACAAGGTGAATCGGAACTAGAAATACCTTAAGACACTATTCCATTGAGAGCAAGCAAGAGCCGACGCCTCCCGACAATTTGAATTAGGAATTACTCACTAGCGAGACCACTCGGAGCCGAGATCGGAGAAGTAGTAGCAGATTTCGAAGGTAGCTTAAATTGGAAAACTTTCTTCTGTTTTTCCATAGTCAAGAGCCTCCTCTCTAGTTTCTCTCTACATGTTCATATATCAACTTGAGATCATTAGGTATGGTTTTTAAGAAAGAAATGTTGACACTAAACTACTCAGTAATATCAATAAATAATAAAAATGTCATTCCGGTCTTATAAATAATTTTTTACTACCCGATAAACAGTTTATCATCCTACTTTTAAAATTTGAAATGATAAATTGCTAAAAAATTAGAATGTTAGGGTACTAGCTAATTTATTTATTAAATTATTTACACTTTAGTACCTTATACTATCAACAAATGATAAAAAAATATTTAATCTAGTATCATAAATAATAAATTAGTACCTTAAGGTATCGTACTAGTTGTAGAACTCCACTTTTTAGGAGTTAAATGACAAAATTACCTTCTTTTTTATTTTTAGTTGAGTACGCTTGTATTAAAGGAAAATATATATATAAACTTAGAAAAATAAATAAATAACTTGTTTGGATTAAAACCCAAGGGCATTAATTTAATTATTTTTTGAAAAAATATATATGAATTAAATATTTTTTAGCTAAAATAAATATGTTGTGGTTGATTTGATTTTTGAACAAATATTATTCATAATTAGGATCCTCGATTAAAAATAAATGGTTAATATTTATTACAAATTTAATTTACTTAAAAAAAACCTTTACTCTTAGTTTAAAAAAATTTTATCAAATGTTTACCAAAAATAAAAATAAAAATCTTCCATCTTTAAAATAAAATTAAAAAATAGACAGAGAGTATTTATGGAATAATTACCTCAAAAATTGCTCCAAGTTAGCCTCCATATATTTTCATCAAACTATAAGGTAATAATTTGCTAAACATACAATACTTCAGGGACTACTTTATTATTTACGATACCTCATGGAATTTTTTTTTTTATCATTTGTCAATGCCACATGGTAGTAAAGTGTCAATAACTCTTTCTTAGTTATGAAAATTAAGAGATTTTTTTATTTATTAATACCACATTCTATTAAAATGTTAATATTTTTTGAAAGAAATTTAAGGGTTATTAATCACTTACTTAGAGGAAAATTTTAATTTATGAGAAATCTATTAAGTCTAGTGAGTGATTAGTGATCCCCATAATTATAACAAACATTCTAAATATATTTCTCTTAAATAATACGAGTTTTTAGACCTACTAAGAAAGATCCCTACAGAACAAACTACTCTACATACAATATAGTATTCCCTTTGTCCCAAAATATTGGTTCCTCTTTCCTTTTTGTGGAAATCCCAAAATAAAAATCCCTTCCTACTATTTTTAATATTAAAATTCTTTTCTTTGAATTTTACTTAAGACCGTCTCTTTGCAAACTCTCTCTCTCGGAGCTCTATCATGTTGCGAGAGCGAATCGTGGGCGATGGCATGGCCTGGGTAGAGGAAAGAAAGGTAGAGGGAGACAGGGACAATCACCCCAGGATATGGCTATGGCCATCTCATCCGATGGTCCAGTGCCATCAATTTGTTTCGATTTCTTCCTCGATTGGAAAACAAGCCAACTAATGGACCTGGATATTCTACCCCTCAGGGAAATTCTGAAAAACATGTTGATACCAATTCATCAAAGTCAAATCAACACAGTTTCTCATGGGCTAATGAGGATGATCAAGAGATTACATAGGAGCGACCATCGGATACAACTTGTACATCACTTGCAGACTTTTATGAGGGTGGTTCACTGGACTTCATACCTTGTTTGAGAAGCAATGGACTGAAATTTTCCCGGATAGATGAAGAAGATGTTAAACCCGAAATTGATTTTTGTCAATTTGTGGTTGTTTGTTGTGTCATTGGTGCAAATCCCTTTTGTTAGTAATGGAGGGTTTTTACAAATAGATTTGGCGAGCCACATTGAGGAAAAAGTTGTTTGTAATAAGAAGGGGATGTTCATGATTAGGTTTGATGCCAAGGAACAACAGGATCAAGCTTGCAAAGACTTAGTATTCTTTGACAAGGAGTATTCTTTGACGGAAAACTTGTCATTGTGAAGCCTTCGTCACCTGAATTAGACTTGGATAGGTAGAGCATTCAACAAATTCCAATTTGGATTCAATTTCCAAAATTGGATGCAAAGTACTAGAACCCTATAAGTTTGAGTAAATTGGGCAGTTTGGTGAGCAAACCCATTAAAATGGATAAATCAACGACCCAAAAAGACAAAGAAAGTCTAGTAGGCAAAACCATTCAAGTGGATTTTGTGAGTGAAAAAGGAATTTTATTGAATCAACAAGTAGAATACGGGCATAAGCCTACTAAATGCGCCCATTGTCAGTATTTTGGACATGAGGAAAAGAAGTGTTGAAGAAAGAAATCCACAAAACAAAGGAGGCCGATTCAATGGGATCCAAGCACCAAGCCCAAAGCTATACGCTAATCGGGGAATGGACAGACAGAGAAATAGGATTTTGTTATGGTAGGATCAAGAAGGAAACCCCACAAAGCTCACCCTTAGCACGTATAGCCTCCGGACCGAAATAATAGTTACTAAGAACTTTTTTCAAGCTCTAGCCATAGAGGATATTTGGCTTTAACAGACCACTTAGCCTCATTCATCTTTGGCGCAAGAGCGATTGATTAATGAGCTATTAAGCACTCTTTCAAGGGTGGTTGTTTATAGGAAAACCTCCCGGTGAACAAGAGCAAGTAGAACAAGTTCAGGTTGGAGAGCTCCTTACTAAACATGGATAATATCATTGTATGGAATGTGCGAGGCCTCAATGGGCCTAATAAGAAGCTAGATATGAAGACATTTATATAACAATATAGAGTAGATTTGCGAGCTATGATAGAGACTCGAAATAAGGGACAAAAACTATGATTCTTCTTATGTAAACATGTTTATGGGTTTGGGTAATTTTATTAATAATAACCATCGTCCAAGAGGGATGACATGGCTTGTGTAGAAATAGAATCAATATCATATCGATGTATTAGATAACTCGGACCAATTGGTATATTACAATGTCAAAAGGTTGGATAATAGCTTGAAATTTTTTATCATTTTTGTTTATGGACATAACAAAGAGGAAGATAGACAACCACTTTAGACACACCTTAAACAGTTGTCATAGAGAGTAAACCTCCTTTCGTATGTCATAAGTGATTTGAATGCAGTGTTAGCACCTCAAGATAGGATTGGGAGTTCCCATAAAAGTTAGTGGCTTCTTTTTCTCTGGGTGTAATAGACAAGAAAATGGGATAGAATGTACACCGAATTGACAAAGCATTTCAAAATATGGAATGTATGCTGAAGTTTGGGGATTTGGTGGTGGAATACATGATAGAGTCTCTCTCTAATCACTAGCCACTCAGATTTAGGCTTGACCCTCCTATAACTAGGAAACATGAGTTCAAGTTTTGTGAAATAATCTAAGGATGTTGACATCCTAAGCATTGTTCGAAGACTATAGCAGAGGTAGAACCAAGGACACCTATGAAGTAATAAGATGGATTGGGCTAGAATTAGGGAGAATGTACTAAGTATTTCTTTGTTGTGGTCAGACAAAAAAGCAAGCAAGCAATGTGCACCAATTTCAGTCTAAGGTAGGCAGTTTTAGGACACTCAAAAACAAATGGCCCAGATTGATTCAAGAGTTTTATGCTAGCTTGTTAGGCTCATCTAGTCCCGAACCGAGTATGATGACTAAATTTTCAAGCAAGGTCCAATGCTCTTTGTGGAACAAACAACTTAATATATGCAGACCTTCCTTAATTGGAGAAATTAAATAGATAATTTTCTCTATGCCTAACTATAAGTCCCTAGGCCCCGATGGATTCTCTAGCGGCTTCTTCAAAATAATTTGGCCCGAAATTGGAAATTTTGTGTACAATGTCTGTATTTGAGTTTTTTAAGGTAGGGGTCATGCCTAGTTAGTTGAATGACACAAGAGTAGTTCTTATTCCTAAGGTTCCTCAATCTATACAGGTCAAATAATTTAGACCTATAGCTTGCTCTAGTGTATTATATAATGCATTATAAAATTTCTTTGTTAAAGGATTAATGAGGTTCTTCCTATTATAATTTCCCGAGTCAATATTCATCAAAGGTAGACATTTGGTGCATAATGTGATACTATACTAGGAGGTAACTAGAGGGTATAGGAGGAAAAATATCTCACCAAGATGCATGATGAAGATTGATATACAAAGCTTATGTTCATTGCATTTGAAATTCTTGGAGAGGGTTTTGAGGGGTTCAATTTCCCACAAAAATGGTTCAATGGATAATGGCTTGTGTGGAAACTATGTCATACTCAATTCCGTTTAATGGGGAATCTCTGTCTATATTTTAGGGAACTAGAGGGGTGAGACAAAGTAATCCAATGCCCTTCCTACTTGTTGTAATTGCAATGGAATACTTGTCAATGATGCCAAGAAAAGTAGGGGTGCAGGGCAATAAAGCTAGATAACCTTATGTTTGCGAGATGAATTGATTTTATTTGCTAAGGCTTATGAAGAATCTATCATGACATTGGTCATAGTTTTAAACGAGTTTGCTAAGACCTCTGGTTTACAAGTCAGTCATGAGAAATCACAAATTATGATAGAGGGACTTGCTACTCTCTATAAACAACAACTTATCCATTATAGTGGCTTCTTAGAAGGGAGTTATCCTTTAGATACTTAGGGGTGCCTATTACCCTAACAAGGCTTACTAAGATTGACTATGTTTAACTTGTTGAGAAGATTACAACAAAACTAAGGATATAGGGCAATATACACTTCTCTTATGCAGGAAGAATAGTGTTAGTTAATTATGTTCTCATGGGTGTGATTGGCTTTTGGGCTAATATCTTTGTTTTACCACAACAAATCCTTAAAGAATTAGAAGCAAAATATAGACAATTTTTGTGGGGGAAATGAGTACACAACAAGAACTCCATTAGTTGCCTAGGGTGTGGTCTGTAGGACTCAACAATATAGAGGGATGTGAAAAATATCAAGTGGTGGAACACAACTTTAGTTGCTAAAGATGTATAGGTCATTGCACACAAGGCGGAAAATCTATGGGTCAAATGGATTCTCTCATTATTTAAAGAAATGCTCTTGGTTGGAGTATGAACCAAGAAGTGATACCTGTTGGAACTAAAAAAATTGTGCACAATGAAGCAACCAATCCAACCTAGATATAGCACAAACTGGGAATGACAAGAAAATATCAATAGGGAATATACCGTGAGATCAAGATACAAGTGGTTCGAGGGCATGATAGACAAAGTATCTTAGGATAAACTAACTTATAATGAGAGTAATATCCCCAAACATTCTTACATATTATGGATATTATTGCACAAAAAGACCCCCACTCGTAGTCAGGTTGTCACATTTTCGAGAGGGGATGGATATTGGATGTGAACTTTGTACTGAAATGGAATAAGTGGATAAGGCCAAGCATATATTTCGCACTACACATATATCGAAGATGTATGGGGAAAAGTTTGCAATTGGTTGAATTGGCATAACAGTGCCACTACTCTAGATAGCTTGTATCAATGTTTGGTTATAGGATCATGAAAAAGACAACGAAGTAGCTAATCCTATCCACCCATGTTGCCTCTCGGTACCATATATGGACTCGAAGAAAATGCTAGCATTTTCAATGGCACACAACAAGTCTGTGAATCAAGTATAGAAGCAGGTTGCTCATGATATTGGATCTAGGTTTCATTTCCTGGCTAACATTAATAGATAATATAGTCAATGAAGAAGCATGATATGCCAAGATGCATGATTGTGAGTAAAGTTCTAAGGAATAAGTCCTGCTATGCTCATGGATAAAGGTTGGTAATAAAATTGCCTCAACTAATTAAGAAAAAAAAGAAAATTCTTTTCTTTTTTCTTATAACTCAATAGATTACAATACATTAAATAATAATGCACCCTTAAAAATTTTATTTCCTAGACATGACCCTTATTTAGGGACACTAGAAATAACACTTAAGGTTTGTTTATTTCAACTATTAAAACTAGCTATTACAGGTGTTTATAACGGTTATGAGTCTGTTATAATAGTAATAATAATATTAATAATTTTTTTCTTAATAATAATAATAATAATAATAATAATAATAATAATAATAAGGAATATTATATTCTAAAATCCCCAAATTTGGGGTCTTTCAATCGAAATATCCCAAAATATCGATTGACCTCGTAGCATCCCGAATTTAAACCCTAATATTTGTAGGTACCCCACCATCGAATTACGGGTAACGGGAATCGGTGGCGATATGATGTGGCGGTGGCGGCCGTAAACGTGACTATTGTTGACCCGCATTTTAACTTTCTCTAATGACACGTTTATACTCTCTCTCTTCCCTCTACCCCCAACCCCTCTTTATCAACTAATTCCTCTTTATTCCAACCTCGACATTTATGCTTTCTCCTCTCTCTAACTCCCTCTTCCGAAACTCATTACTCAAATTCTAGCCTCAACATTTCCGCCTCTCCATCCCCTATTTTTGAAACAAAGTTGAATTCTTCCCTTCCCAATCTTTTCCCTAAAATAAAGTCAACCTAAATCCTTCCCAATCGATTGACTTGCGCAAATCCCCTTAAGAATCGAAAAACATGAGTTGAAAGACGCACACTCGTTGTTGGGTCATCAACTTCGCAAGGAGAGGAATTTCGAGTGCCCAATCGCGAAGAGAGCAAATGTTGCCTGGTGAAATGCCAACATGATTTACCTGTAGTGCATGAGATCTACAAAAAGCCCCCTATAGAGGAAATAAATTTTTCGGATGCCCATTATAGAAGGTGAAGTAATTGAGAAATTAGGGTTTGGAAGTGGCTGAAATTATAGTTTTATTTTTGTTGGTACTTATTTTTTATTATTATTAATTTGAGCTATTGTAGGTAAATCAAGGGTGTGGGTTTTTCAAGTGTGATGATGAACAGGATATTGATGTCTTGAGGAAAACAAGATGCTTCGGGAAGAGAATGAAAGTTTGAGGAATAAGCTTGTAAAGAAAGGCGAGAAAAGATCCGAGTAGAGGAAGAATTGAAGGCATCAAGGAATTCACTGGTGGAGAAATTGATATTGTGCTTGTTAGTTGTACTTGGTAGTTGGGTTTCTAAGTACGATAGTTTATTAATGAATTTAGTGCTTGAATGTTTGTTTGAATGAAAAATTATCAAGTTATTGTGCTTGTTTCAACGAATATACACATTGCATGATTTGACCTGTGAAATTAAAATAGTTGCTTTTTAGCTTGCTTGCAAATTGAAATACTTGCTTTACAGGTTGCTTGCTTGCGGTTAAAATAATTGACATTGTAATTAAAATAGTATTTGACATTGTTTACATAAAAATTACATAATAAATTTACCAACTGTCAAATTACAACGATCAAATACACTCTAGCAAAATATAAGACTTTAACACTTGAAAAAGGTTGATAGTGGTCCGGATAGTGGCCTTGATTGAGGTGGGAAGGAATCTTCACTATGGTGGGAGTACTGAGAGGTTGGGAGCTGCTGTTTGCTCGGCTAAACAGAAGATAGTGTCCAACATCCATAATTGACTCTCTACCAACCAGATGCAACATTCAAAAAAAAAAAAAAGCTGTGAGTATAATTAAAATTGGAATAGTTATAGTGTAATAAAAAATTGAAAAAGACAAACCCTAATCCAACACAAGGTGCAGTGTAAGGAATACCATGTTGCCTCTTCTCCCCTAGTTTGTCCTCTCCCTCTGCTTGCAGCCCCTCTTCCTCTTCCCTTTCCCCTTCCACCGCTTGTTGTTCTTCCGAGTTGCAGATCCTATAGGTGGAAAATATGCACTTGTAGGCTCCATTATTAGCTTTCTTGGTCTATCCCTTGGTCTTTTGTAGGTACTAGGTTCAGGACAGTGGGGTTTTTGCAGCTCCTTTTATTATGGCCAACAACATGACACTTGCTGCATACAATTTGAGATCCATGTCTTGTAAGCTTGCTCGACCTCTTAGGGTCTTCATGAGGGTCTCTTCGCCTTTTCTTCTTTGGCCTCCCGGGCCTATTTTCACAACTAGAGGGTCAAGAAGGAGATCTAAAGCTGGCCAATGTCTGTCACCAACACAAGGAACAATTAAACCAACATATGATTGGCGGTATTTTTCCTTCTTGAAGTACAAATGCACATAGTCCACCACATCTTGTTTAAGCCAATAAGCACACGCAATTGCATGACAACATGGGATCCCAGATCAAATCCCATTTCCTACATGTGCATGAAGCAATGTTCATATCAACATGTAGGCTGTCAAGCTTGTGTCTTGCCTCAAATACCTTATTAGCTGAAGGGTAAGGCTGGTAAAATCTTACTTCTTCCTTCTCTTTCTCAAACTTCTCCCTCACCCTTGGACAGATCTCATCTTTACTTGCTTCCATCATTTATCTTTTTAAAACCATCCTCTCCATGAGTGAACATCTGATATCCTCTAACATGTGTATGCAATGTTTGACTCTAGCTTGGACTATGTAGGCATTGAATGCCTCTACCATATTGTTAACCACAATATCACCTTTTGAATCTGTCATCATGAATGCCCTGCGAAGCTCCTAGGACTTTGATAGATAAAATCTTGGGCTGCTTTTTGTGATGCAAGTTGCAGGGCCTTTAATACATCTAAATAATTTGCCTCATTGTAGGCTTTCACAACATTCCAAAATAACATCTTCAATTCCTCTCCTTTGTGATTTTTCTTCCAATTGGCATAAATATTTCATGAATTAAAGGTGAGTTAGGGCAGCTTACGTGGACGGATCGGGGGATCATTTGAATGCAAAGGGGTTGTTTCGTGGTTGACTAAGGGGAGCATTTGAGCTAGGGAGGTGCATGTGGTTGATCGAGGAGCATTTGAGTTCAAGGCGGTTTCGGGGGATTATTTGAATGCAATGGGGCAGTTTTGTGGTTGATTGAGGGGAGCATTTGAGCTAGGGGAGGTGCATATGGTTCACCGAGGGGGATCATTTGAGGTAAGAGTCTGTTGTTGGCTCATGGGGATATAGGAGACGCTTCTTTCTTCTCCTTGGTATAGGGAATTCTTTGCGGCATGTTTCACTCTACGACCACTACAATATGGACTACTAATAAAGTTGAGCACACCTTTAGGATTGCATGATTTAGGGACATTTGGGGTAGGTAGTGGTAGTGGCATTTCGGGTAATATATTTGCTTCATCAACTTTATGAACAACGTACAAACCAATACGACCTGCTATACTAGCATGTTTAGCCATCTCTGTTGAATCATAATCATCCAATAACCTTCGCAATCGGACTTCAAATACAACCCAGGTATTGCATAGTAATACTCAATTGCATTTTCAAAACTAACATCCTCAACATAACCTTTAATTGTAAAAACTCCTAACACATCAAATTCAAAATTCAAAATCTCAAGCTTGTCACCCCCTTCATATTTGAAATCCTCTTACGTCGCAAACTTTCCCGCATAATTGATCTCTAAATAAATTAAATCCACTTAAGACAATGACAACTGTTCAAGTAAAATAGAAATCAAAAATTAGGTTGCCACAACAAGAACCCCATCCCATTGCCTCGGATAATTTAAGACTAAGCATAATTAAGTCTTACCTTCACCTTTCTACTAACGTGAGAGATAATCTTTCTTCCCTTACGGTTCAAGCGAAGATCAGCCAAAATCCTCTTTGAAGGGAGAGTTGCACTTAGTTTCCACTCTCGATTTTGATAGGAACTTCAAATTTCGTTTCGGTGAGCGAAAATGGAGTGGCTTCCGAACCTCATTCCACGATAATCTCACCGCGATTGGTTTTGGAAGTTATTAGTTTTTATTTTGAGGTGTTCTCCTTTTTTTCAAGAATCGAGAGTGGAAAAATGAGAAGTAATTTTGAATGCAATTACAGAGAGGGGGTTAGGGGAGTAGAGGGAATAGAGAAAGTGTAAATGTGTCATTAGTGAAAGTCAAAATGCGGGTCAACAATAGCCACGTTTACAACGGCCACCGCCATGTCATATTGCCACCGATTCCTCGTTACCCATAACTCGGTGGTGGGATACCTACAAGTATTAGGCTTTAAATTCGGGATGCTTGCAGGACCAATCGATATTTCGGGATATTCCGATTAAAAAACTCCAAAGTTGGGGATTTTAGAATCCAATATTCCTAATAATAATAATAATAATAATAATGTGTATTTTAAAGTAAAGTTTTGTGTACGTTTTACAAAAATATTATTCAAAAATCGAGTAAACTCTTTCATATGTATATCAAATTGTCGCAAGAGTACAATAACGATATTGATAACGATGACGACCATTATAATAATAAGTTACAACGACAATAATGGTAATAACAATAATAATTATAGTAATGATATTACTAAAATTTTTAAGTATAATAATTTTTTTTACAGCAACAACAAGCAATAAAAACAACAACAACAACAACAACAACAACAACAACAACAACAACAACAACAACAACAACAACAATAATAATAATAATAATAATAATAAATAATTATATGAGATTATGATTAGCCGTTATAGTAGGTAGCTATTATAACAATTATAACTAGCTGTTATGAGTTGTTATAGGTGTTAAGAGTTGTTAAGAGCTGTTAAAAGTTGTTATGAGTCGTTATGAGCGATTATGAGCTGTTAGCGGTTATAAACGCTAATTCACACAGTAACCTTAGTAATTTGTAATTTATTCTTTTCTTTTAGGCTTACTATCTACATTTGAATAATATTGATTTTGGAAGTTTAGAAAAATGCAAGGTTTTGGTTTTAGTTTTTGTTAATAGTTGGTTAGACTTTAATTTTCAAAATACCAAACTAAAATTGAAACTTAAAATAGAAATTTGTTCCTTTTCTTTTAATTAAGTGGGGTTTTATTGGATAAAGAAAATAAGTGGGTTTCTAGAGAGAAACAAGTTAGGTTAATCTAATTTTGGTTTAGTTTTTTAAAAAATAATTTTTGGGCTTGTCCTAACCGTCACAGGATGCTCCGAAACATTTCGGAATTCTCCGATTTCTCTCTACTATTCTATAATGTTGCATAATCTTACATAATGTTCTACAATTGTATGGAAACTTAGATATTAGTGTAGAAGATTTTTAAGGATAGATCAAGGCCGTAGGATTAAATAAATTACCACCGTCCATTGAGAAGGTGGGACAAGTATAAATACTCCCAAGGGGCTCATTTGTAAATCTTCCAAGAGACCGCCGTCCAAATCAAGAGTTAAAGTAATACAAAACATTCCCCTCAAACTCTCTCTCTGTAAGTGTTCTTTGCTTATTTAGCTCTCTCCAAGCTTAAGTCAAGCATCCTCAAGGATTATCTTGTGGTCAAATGATAACGACAAAGGTGGGGGAGAATGAGACAAGACCCCCAAGAAAGACAAGCCTTCCGCATATAATGAAATTGGGAAGATATCTTGTTTTTGTGTGATAGACCTCATCGGCTCTTTGAGTGTCCGAAGTAGAGTAAATTGTCTCATCTTGTCATGAAAGACGAGATACAAGAGGTGACGAGGTCAAGAAGGCGAGGAGAGCGCCGTCGGGTTAGGTGGGGGATAATATCACGAGCCGCTCCGGAACATTCCGAAATTCTCTAGATTTCTCTCTACTATTCTATATATAATGTTCCATAATCTTACATAATGTTTTACAATTATATGGAAACTTAGATATTAATGTAGAAGATTCTAGAGGATAGATCTAGACCAGTAGGATTAAATAGATTTTCATCGTCCATTGAGGGGTGGGCAAGTATAAATATCCCCAAGAGGCTCATTTGTAAATAATCCAAGAGACAACCATCCAAACCAAGAGTTCAAGTAATACAAAGCATTTTCCCAAACTATTTCTCTCTAAGTGTCCTTTGCTTACTTAACTCTCTCCAAGCTTAAGTCAAGCATCCTTAAGGCTTACTAGCAAGCTCAAGAAGGGCTTCGAGTGTAGTTTGCGAGCACCGCACGGGAATCAAATTTGAGTGAATTATCGTCCCGTGACATAACGTACATTGAAAATCGACATGAACAGAAAAGTGTTGGAGGACGAGCGACTTTTTATTTTGTTTTATTGGTCAATAAGAGGTGTCAATATTAGTATTATGTACGACAATATGATACATTTCAGCAGCGAGATAGTCGACTAATAAAGCTTGAAATTTATTACGCTGGGCCTGTTCATTTTAGATGTTAAAAACTTTAGCGAGTTATCAGCGAGTTACAAGAGGTGATGAATTGTTATGATTAGTTGTTAGTGGTTACGAGCTGTTAGAAGCAGCTATGATTAGTTACAAGCGGTTACGAGTTATATTACGGTTAGCGATAACGAGTTACTAGTCTGTTGCAAACACTGCTATACATGTTAAAACAAACAGTGTCGTTACTTGTCCTTTATTCCTTCTTTTCTTTATGGTTCACTAGAATGGGGGATATTAGTACTATACAATAAACAACTAGAAAATCAGACTTGTCTAAAATTTAAGGGATTCAAGTTGATACATAAAACTAAGACATCATAGCTACTTATGGCTCTTTATTTTTACCATTTCAACTCTAACTGGCAACTCTTAGACAAATATATGGTTCTAGTGAAAAACATGTGTGACATTTATACATACATTTTTTTTCGGATAAGTAATCAACCAAATAATTAAACATCATACAATATATCTAAAAACAAATATCATCACAAAATAATAATAAATAAACTATTGACTCCAATAAATTTAGGCCGCTCGTAATAATACCCATAGTCTAGCTAATATATAATTGCTAGGCATCATATTTATTGTCAACTAGAAACAACTTTTGCTAAAAAAAGCCAAAGATGGTTACATGAAACGATATTGAGAAATTCTTTGATAATACTCCCTCCATTGTCCAATCCATTACGTTTGCAGAATACTAGTAAAAGATAACTAATTTTGACTATCAATTTAAGAGAAAAATGTGATGACTTGAAAAATTTTAAAGTAAAATAAGAGTCTAATAATTTATAAATATTAGTATTCTACATCTATAATCCAACGAATTTTTCAAGAAAGCTTCTATAACAAAAAACTTTCAGAAAAACAACAGTCAAAGAGCATTATTCTCGACCATTTTTCTAAATATAATGGTACAAATGAAGTACTATTTATTGAGTGTAACTCATATATGAACCAAAAAAAGTAATATTAAGGATGAATTTTTGTTTTAAATTGTAAATATATGTAGATACTTTTACTTTTATCGAGTTATTTTATTTCTATTCTAGGCCTTATGTTAAGAGGTGTGAGAATAAAATAACTCATGAATTAGCTTATTTGTCAGAGGATAAACATGTATAACGATAATAATATCAGTCCAATGTTCCACCTAACTTCAATCTCGAATTAGCTCATGAAATTGTATAAGGTAGACCATCAACTTAGGATAGAGTCTGACGCTATCATTCCCATTTGGCTAACTTTCACTTGATAACCTCTAGAATTAAATTTTTAGATGAGAAACTACTAATTTTAACTTTTATAATGCATATAGGTGTATATTCTTACTATTATTGAGTCATCTTATTTCTATTCTAAGTCGTATGTCAAGAAGGGAGCGAATAACGTCACCCATTAATTAACTTATTTGTCAAAAAGCATAAGCTCATATGACACTAATAAGGCCAACTCAACCTCAAATTGACTCACAGACTTATTTGTCAAAGAGCATAATGAGCTCATACATCATTAATATTGTTACTCCCAACGCTCCACCAGCTGAGTTCAACCTCGAATTAGCTCACAAACTTATTTGTCAACGTCATCAGTAATGCCAATCCAACGCTCCGCCTGAATTCAACCTCAAATTAGCTCCCGGAATTAATTATGTAGGATAAACCAACCAACTTGGGATAGGGTTTGACACTATCTTGACTGATTTTCTCCATTTGGATTGCTTCAACTTTCACTTGATAGCCTCCAGAATTAGACAAAGATCCACTAACTTTAACTTTTAAAACGCATATTGGTAAATATTCTTATTTTTATCGAATCATCTTATTTTTATTTTAGGTATTTTCTTGAGAATGACGGGAATAAAATTGCCCTAAAATTAGCCCATTTATTGAAGAATATAAACTCATATCATACAGCATTATATTATATTAATTAATTGCCAGCTCAAGACTCCATTTGAGTTCAACCTCTTGCCTGTCCAAGACTCTACCTGAGTTCAACCTCGAATTAGCTCTCACTAAATAAAGTAGGTTAGGGTAGACTAGCAACTTTGGGTTCGGGTCCGCCATTATTCGGACTGATTTTCCCATTTGGCTTACTACAACTTTCACCTGAGGACCTCTAAAATTACATTTAGACGAGGCTCCACAGAGTTTAACCAATTTACGTTCACAGACAAATATCACAACTTTATCTCTCCTCTCTCACATACACATGAAGGCGCATGACAGTGACAAATCACCCATAACGTTGCAAATGGAATGGAAGTATTGAATTTGGCCACCTATATACCCATATCACCATTTATATGAAAAAAAAAAACTACTGAGTGGTTACAGCCGGTGTTGGGAAAACAGCAGTAGAATGTCGGGTGTTTGGTTCCCCCTCATGCCTAATGGCCTGTTCTCATCAGCTTATAACCCTGTACGCGCCTTCCAAGTTCCACCATGCATGAGGTTCGAGTCACAAATAGACCTCGTAAAACTCACATGAATGTTTTGGTGACTTTAATCAATATTCGAATAGACATCCGAAATAAATAATTTGAAGTGACCTTAAAATTAAAATTGATTTTAACTAAATCGAACTTGATTCAAATATTTTTTATTTATATTTCATTTTTTTCACAAAACAGGTTTTGTTATTAAACTAAAATCGAGTAATTAACCAGAATTCAACGTGAGTTAAAATGACTAGACGCAAAACTGAAACTGAAACTTATTAAACTGAAAATAATCCAAACTGAAATTGCAATGGTTAACAGATTAGCCATGTCTGGTCATAAATGCATCCCTCTCGTTAACTCAGCCCTTTTTTATATGATAGATGCATAACATTATTCATGGCAGATTGAAAGTTTTATATAAATAGCGTTTTATTTTGAAATTCTATATATTTGCACCGTATCCAATAAGTCCGACGAATTGTTTTTGACCAAAGAATGACTAATGCATCGTGTCGAAGGTATAGGTCGGCCCTCGATGGTACTTATTTCTCTGTTGTAAGCAATAATATAACACTGACACATACAGAGTAAGAGGCATTGCTTTTTTATGATAGTTTTAGTTATTATTAACCACAAAGGGGTTGGAAAAAAACTCACATTTTAACAAGTTTAAAATTCACTAAATGCATTATGAGGTATAGGATTATATGTGGACTTGGTTACCATTGTAAAAGCAAATAGTTTAATTAGAATTAGCAAAATTGACACGATACCCAAAATTTGAACCGAACTGCCTAAAGTTATACCTGATTTGATATTCAAAATATGCTACCTGAAATCTGAATTGATCCAAACTAAACTAAAATTTTCGACAAAGTTATTTATTTTTGTAAAATAAGCTCATTTGACCAACTTTGATTAATCCAAAATTAATATGAACGGAACCGAACATGCCTGAAATGTTCTTGACATGTAGCGTGATCCATTTCAAAGTTAACATGACCCATATCCCAACAGAATGACTTGTTTATTAAGTTTATATTTTTAATGAAAACACACTCTTGTTTTTGCATTCACATAATCTATTATTATTGTATAAATACCACTAGACTCGATAAAAGTGATACGAGCTGAACCGATGACCTGAAACCCGAACCAAATTGAACCCGACCCAACATTTAAAAAGTCAAATTGAGATGACCCGAACCCGTCTTGAACTCCAACCGAACCCGACCCGAATATTTTTGCCAAAGTATTTTGTCTCTGTCGGACAAATTTATCGAACGAAATATAAGTTGACCGAAAGTCAACCCAACTCAACATAAAACTTAATCGAATCATAATGACTTGAATATGACCAAATCGAACTCACCCAAAATAAAACTGATCCGAATGATTTGATTACCGATTCTAAATATCACACAGTGATAGTGATATGCTACAGGGGAAGATAAGGGAAATTTGGAAATATGTGCCCCCTTGTTAACCGCCTCGGTTCTTGCAATTTTGGGAAAACAGCGCTTGTTGTGAGCCACAAGTGTTCAAATGCATTAATGTGTCTAATTCGAGGTAGGGGTAGGAAGTTAGTGTTGGTTGGAAGGTTAGGTCGACTACTTTAAGACATGAGTCAATAAGGTGAAAAAATCATTTAATGGTTTTAATAGTTGCAAGACAATCTAACACTTAAATCATGTATAACATCTCCAACTATTAGTGTGCTAAAAATAAGAGAGTTTATCGCATGTCATATGTAAATTGACCGATCTCCTCTCCCACACGTTTCAATTCCATCAAATAAAAATCCTAGTCAATGGTCTATTCTCCGGGCCTCTCTTTATCCATGTAATTAGGTTGGAGTGTTAGGCAACCTACTGGTCAATAACCTGACATCTAAGTTTTCGATTCAAAGACTATCTCTTTAATAGAGCCTGTTATTTTTAATTGGATTAAAAAAGTGAAAATATTTATTGTTATAGTCGACCTATAATATCACTTATAACTCTTACCATAGTTCCCTTAATTTATGAATGTGGGACATGGGAATGTTATAATTCAGGACCAAACCCTTGAGTCCTATCTCTTCTTCTCCTACACTAACACTTCACAGAGTCTCAACCCTACATCTGTGTACCTTTCTCCTCAAGTAGTCCACCTAAACCTTTCCTTCAGTTTTTTTTTTCCGTGTGTGTGGACCTTTTTGATGACAATACCGATGACAACGGTAGCGGTTACCCTAAACTTCCCATTGGGCCTCTGTAGACCAGAACTAATTTTGCCAATACATTGAACCGGGTTCATGAAGCTCATGCTCGAACCCTAACCCTCGTCCCCAGTGTTTCCATCTCTTCCTCTCATAGCACCTAATGTCACCAGTATTGTAAGTTTGTAACCATTCAAACTTAATGGTGTGGATAATTTTCACCTTAGAGATCTAGTTCTTAGCACTACTCGTCTCCCACAATATGCTCAGATTCATCGATGATGGAATTCAACCGCTAAATGCAATTTTCCCAAACGAAAATTACAACTTACATAAACCCTACTTATAAAAAACTAGTGAACAATGATCCGAAACGAGATATTGTGAATAGATAGGCCCAAATGTTTGGATTGTTGCACTATATTTTGTAAGTTCGCGATATTATCAACTAGGAGTCCAAGATTCGAGATATTAAAATTAAACCCGACATTTGGATCGGCTTCGTTTCGGATTAGTTCGGTTCAGGTTATGTTTAGGTTATTATAGTTCAGCTAAGTTTCATGTTCAAGTTTGGGTTTGGGTTCGAGTTCAAGTTTGAGTTCGGGTCGAGTTCGAGTCAACTTATATTTGGTTCAATAATCTTGTCTTGTAGATACAAAACATTTTGACGAAAAATATTCGAGTCGGGTTTAGTTCGGGTTCGAATCATCTTTATTTGTCTTTTCAAATATCGAGTCTGGTTCAATCCGGTTTGAATTTTTGGTCATTAACTTAAATCGGGTCATTTTTGTCACCTGAAATCCAATTTTCCTATGTAATCCTTCAATATTGATATAGTGGGCAGTTGTGGTCCGTACTCTAGTTTGGACCTGGATTCATAATGTACTAAAAGGCCTATTTTTTCCCAACCCTTCCCCCACGCCCCCCAAAAAAAGACCCAAAAAATAGAAGATAATCTGTGTAGGTACGTGTCATTATCTCAGCTCCATGATCCATTCAGAATTAGGCCTTAAAAACAGTAGGGCTTTTCTTGAATGTAGTTTGGAACCGTGGGTCTGATAATTGGGCCAAGAATTAGTTGTTTTAGATTCTAAGTCAGGTGGTGTAAATAACGTTTCAGCCTAGTGATGGGGAAAGACTCATTTATAGGCCGAAAACATTTTTGTAAATATGACTAACACGTAATAGTTCCGCACTTTTTTTATTTTTTATTTTTTAAAGGAAAGCATATGTCAATTCATGACTAGAGAATCCAAATATACATATGACTCAATCTGACTAGGACAAACCTCTAGCCAAACTAGCTCAACGCCATATGAAAAATTTTTGAGCAAGTGATGAGCCGCTGTAATGCCACCTTGTTTTTAACATGATTCCAATTGTAAAATGACAAATTACTATTAGAAAAATGAAAATCACCAAAAATTAAATTAAAGTCACTAAGAAAATATGGAGGCTTGTTCACTTTTGAATTAGAAAAAGATAGTCTGACTCTATGATGACTTTCTGATATTAAAATCTTTTTGATAGTTGAACTCTATAATAAGTTGCCTATGCTTATGCTATATTTCCAAGCCAAGTTGCTTTAATCAGTTTGGCTGCCGCAGACACTAACTCTCCTTTAGCATCCCTAACAACCATCCCCAAACTAACACATCCCTCATTTTGTATGAATGCGTCCACATTAACCTTAATCACCCCAACGGGGTGGAACTCACGCAACAGTTAAGCCCAAGTCATTTACTGCACCATTGATACCAACATCACTCAATTTCTTAATCTCTCGAACCATGTCCTTAGCCCTTTGTTGAATTAGAGGAAAAGGAATGTCTTTGCTATTAAAAACAAAGTGGTTTCTACTAATTCATACTTGCCAACCAAGCGTGAGGCACACTAAGAAAGAGCAATCATCTAATTCTTGGTTGATAGAGAATAATCCCGTGATCTTTCATTAATGACTTACAAAATACTTATACAATGTACAAGAATGATTCTAGGCTAGAATTAAGGAAGAGACAATTACAATTTCTTATAGTGAGTTAAACTAGGAAACTAAAGGATAATATAAGATAATAAAATTATTTACATAATTTATCTAATACACCCCTGCAATCGAAGAGGGAGGTTTGCGGACGCCGAAACCGTCCCAAAATCGGTGAAAAGAACACGTGGAAGTCCTTTGGTAATGATATCCGCAATTTGGTAGCAAGAAGGAATATGGACCACTCGAACTTGACCACATGCTACTTTTTCATGGACAAAATGGATATCCATCTCAATGTGCTTGGTGCGCTGATGTTGGACGGGATTTCCAGAAAGATATATGGCACCGACGTTGTCAAAATAGACAAAAGTAGCTTTCTATAGTAGACAATGAAGCTCAAGAAGAAGATTGCGAAGCCAACAGGATTCAGCAACTACATTTGCAACACCGCAGTACTCGGCTTCAACACTAGAGTGAGACAATGTGGGTTGGCGCTTTAAGGACCAGGAGATTAGGTTGTCTCCTAAAAGACACAATAACCCGATGTCAAATGCCTAGTGTCCGGACAGCCACCCCAATCAGCATCGATATATGAGATGAGGCTAGAAATAGAGGATCTGTAGAAATGAAGACCAAAGTCAAGTGTACCTGAATGTAGCGCAAGATCCTTTTCGGTGAGGTCATGTGAGTCCGCATCGGGTTTTGCATATGAAGACATACTTGTTGAACCGCATAAGAGATATCGAGCCGAGTGAAAGTGACGTATTATAGAGCACTAGTGAGGTTGCTATACAATTTTGGATCTCGAAGGGGGAATCCGATGAAGCAAAGAGTTTACCCTTGGTGTCAACAGGAGTAGGAGCAGTGTTTGCGGGAAGTCATTCCCGCACGATAAAGGATGTCCTCGGCATACTCGCTTTTGGTTAAGAAATAGACCATTAGTCTGTTGAGTAACGACAACTCTCAAAAAATAGCTTAAAGGTCCCAAGTCCTTCATAGCAAATTCAGAACTAAGAAGAGACATAATGCGACAAAGAAAGAGATTTAGAAGAGGTGGTGAGGATAATGTCGTCAACATAGAGAAGGATATAAGCCATGTCGAATCCTTCTTGTAGATGAAGAGGAGTGATCAGATTGACTGTGGGTAAAACCAATGGTAGAAACATAGTTTGTAAAGCGTTGATACCAAGCCCGCGGAGCTTACTTGAGTCTATATAAAGATTTATTAACGAGACAAACATGGTCGGGGTAAGTAGAATCTCCGAAGCCAAGGGGTTGATGCATGTAGATTGTCTCAGTAAGATTGCCATGTAAGAAGGCATTCTTGACATCCAGTTGATGTATGGGCCAAGATTTAGAAAGAGCAATGCTGAGAACTGTCCGGATAGTAGCTGGTTTGACCACTAGGATGAAGATTTTATTGTAATCAATGCCAATTTCTGTGACTTGCCATCACCAACAAGACGGGTTTTGTGTCACTCAAAAGAACCTTCAGAATTCTTTTTATGATGAAAAATTCACATAGACCGGATCACATTTAAATTAGAAGGTCGAGTACTAACTCCTAGGTCTTATTTTTAATAAGAGCATCAAATTTGTCGGTCATGGCTCTGTTTCCAATTTGGGTCACATAAAGCAGACCTTTAGGTTGGAAGGTAGTGGAGAAGGGTTAGATGTAGTGAAAAGGTTGGGAGGTTTCTTGGGCTTAAAGATACCATGCATGCAGCGAGGTTGTCATGCTTTGGGTTTGATGGTACCGAAGTTGTTAAAGAGGTTCGAGTGGGCATAGGTTTGAGCTAATAGGATTGCGCCAAAACAAAGGGGGAGGGTTGCGGGAATCTAGGTGCCCAAGAGGAAGGGAGGGGGAATTTGGGTTGGGCCTGAGTGGTGGGTGATGTGGGAGAGGGACACGAGGAGGAGGGGTGCGCAGAGAAGGATTGGACTTGACTCGATGGACCCGTAGAAAACACTAGATTGGATCGAGATGTGACGCCGACTAGGACTGGCGGAAAATATGGGTCACGAGCTAGAGATTGAGTCAAGAGTTATTGGACCAGTGGGCAAAGCCCAAGCATCTCAAAATTGATAGGTTTGAGGAGAGGGTGAGGTGAATTTGGAGAAAGGAAATTGGGACTCATCAAATATGACATGGTGAGAGATGATAATTTTTTGGTATCTAAATCAAAGCACTTATACTCACGGTGATGTTGTGGATATCCTAAGAAGACACAAGGAGTGGAGTGAGGTTGAAGCTCATTTATTGAGGTAGAGGGAGATAGAGGATAGCATAAGCAACCAAACACATAGAGATTATCGTAGGACGGATCACGATGATAAAGGAGTTGAGTAGGAGATGAGTAATTGAGAATTTTGTTAGGAAGAATATTGAGAAGATAAATTACCATTTGGAGAGAATGATGCCAAAAGGAGGTTGGAAGAGAAGCATGAGCAAGAAGGCTTCGAATCATGTTATTAATGGTGCGAATTTTACGTTCAACCTTGCCATTTTGTTGAGAAGTGTGAGAACAAGAGAAACGAAAAATCATGCCATTATTTACGCAGAATAATGTGAACGAACTATTATCGAATTCACGCCCATTATCACATTGGAAGCACTTGATATTTCTATTAAATTGGGTTTTGATTAAGGAACCGAAGTTCAGAAAAAATGAGTGTACTTGAGATTTTTGGCCAATTGGAAAAGTCCAAAGAAAATTGGAATAATCATATAAGAAAAGCAAATAGTATTTATGACTAGCGTGAACTCAAAATAGGAGAAGTCCATAAACCACTATGAATAATATCAAAAGGCATGATTGTATAATTCGAAGAAGGTATAAAAGGCAACTTTATATGTTTGCCAAAAACACAAGAGTAACAAACATAGGAAAGGGGAAAACTAGTGCAAGAAATATAATTTTTATTCCTAAGGGAGTTTAAAACAGATACTTCGGGATGTCCTAAATGACTATGCCATAATGGCAGCAAAGGTAGATGGATAGGAAACAACGCTAAATTTGTGGGCAAAAGAGAATAGAGGTCTCCGGTGCTATCACATCTCATGAGAGGTGTCCCCGTCACAAAGTCCTTCACAAAAAAGCCAAAAAGGTCAAATTCAATAGAAACGTTATTGTCGGTAGTAAAGCGACGAACATAGATTAAAATTCTTAATAAGGTTATGAGCGTAAATAACATCTTTTAAAGTAAGGGGTGGGTGAGTGGGGGGAAGGTAAGCCATATCGAAACCATGAATAGGAATTTCATGACCACTTCCAACAACAATGTTATGTTTTTGCACATACTAAAATAAGAAGAAAAAGTACCGGAGAGGACGTCATATGTGAAGTTGCATCGGTATCCATGTACCAATTTTCGTCGGGAACAGCAAGGGACATGTTGTGAAGGGCCGTGTTGATGTCGGTGGGAGTAGGTCTGGGCTGTGTAAGCTTGAGGTCTACTACCAAGTAAGCTCGACCGGCGTGAGGTGGGCCGTGGAGTGGGAGAGAGGGATAGGGACACGGCAGAGCGGCCCATGGTCCCCGGGCATCCCACGGAGTGACGGCCCTTGGCATCTGCTGCGGCCATCCCGGGCGAGAAAGGAAGCAGCCGAGGAGCTGCTAAGAGCCACTGCGACTCGCGACCACTATCACACGGCTGGCGACCGCGAAAACCGCCGCGATGATGATGCAATTGAGAAGAGCGATGATCGAAGACAGGCCTAGATGTAGAAGAGGCTGAGTGGTGTACAGGTGGTGTAGAATTTAAAAGGTTGGCGTCGGTCAAAAGGCTTCAGCGGACGCTTGCTTGGCTTTGCGGGTTTCTTCGAGAACGAGCTCGGAACAAGCTTTGTAAAAGGAGGGCGGAGGAGTAGTTTGTTGAAGTATGGCGGCAAGACCATCATAGTTTTCGTTTAGGCCCACAATGAGTTGTAGAACAAGCCTTTGTTGAGAGACCGGGACATCAACATTGGAGAGTTGATCAAGAAGCTTTTTAGCTCTTGATAGTAGGCGAAACGTTTGGAAAATTGTCAAGACCGACTTGACTGAATTGATTTTCCAAGTAGAGTGCAGGGAAAATTTGTTATCCTGGAAAATATTAGCTAAGCATTCGAAGTGCGATGAGTTGTGGCATTAGGTTCGATTACGGTGGCGAGAATGTCATTGGAAATTGTGCCATAGATTCATTAAAGAACACTAGCATCCGAGGCGAGTCCAAAGATTTGGATCAACGACATCGGTATTGATGACATTAGAATTTGGTAAAAAGGGCATAAGATCAATATTGGGTGAAGGAGGGAGAATATGATCAAGAACTTGGTAGACGCAAGCAATGGATTTTGAAAAGTTTAGCGCAAGAGGAGTATTGAACTTTTTCCATTTCAAGGGTATTAATAATTTGATATTTGTTCATAGAAGATCAAAGACAGAAAAAGGAATTTTTTTTTAAACACGGTAAAGCGCAAGCAATGCTTCAATTCATCAAATATTCATATTTCATTGCTTTTTCAGAAGTAGGAAGTATTTTGACAAACAAAAAAGTTTGTGAAACTGGCCTCTTTACTTACAAAAATATCGGTAAGAATAAGACTCGTATACATTTGAGTGTTTCTAAAACTCGTGAAAGTAGAATCCACACTAGATAAAGTTATCATTAGTTGTTCGGATATGTTAGGAGTGTAAACCAGGATCAGTCTTCTTGATCCCTTACTAGCTTTGTTGGTTGTCCGGTCATAGGCTTCTTTAAAGTTCGCATCTTACCTAACATCCCTAACAAAAACACACTAACAACAATATAGGATGTCTTTTTTTTTTCCTGGTCGTCCTAAACAAGTTTTTGATGGAATTTGTTGATTTTTGCCCGAAATTGGTGGTGCTTTAATTGGAAAATAGTAACCGACATTGAAAGTGTTGGTGTGTAAGTCTTCAATCTTGATGTCCTTATTATGAACAAGAATATATTTTCGTACTACTTGAAACATGAATTAGTCTTTGGTCCTTAACCTGCTTAAATGTAGTTATTTAATAAACATAAATTAGAATAAAAAGTAGTTGGAATAATTTGTTGAAGAAATTGTCTCAATTTAATTAATGTGTTGTTAATGAAAGACGAATAACATATGAAAGAGCAAAAAATAAAGAAAAAGAGTCGATTCCAGTTAAAATAAATTTATTCGGGACCAAAAATATATTTATGGGGCATTCTACAATCTTAACTGTAACATTGATTGAATTAGATAAATTTTTGTTGCAATTTTATAACATACGAATAAAGTCTGTTATCAATTATGTTTTTTTTTGCATTAAAATTTAATATTGTTAATTGTCATGTAATTGTTACATATATTCCACCATCAATCTTATTTACTTTCAAATATAGATGTGATGTGATAAGATGATTCATCCTAACTTGATAAAATGAAGACAAATTATTTTTGTCAAAAGAAAAAAAGTTTTAACGAATTTACCATTTAAAATTTTCTACAAAACTTATTCTTTGTAGAGAAATTCTAAATGGTGAAAAAATTTCTAGAAAGCTAGTTTGAATCATCTTTTCAGGTCTTATATCCTCCATTTTATCAAAGTAGGTTACAGTTAACTCAAAAGGAGTGAACCTCTTCTATCATATAGCCAAAAAAAAAAAATTTTTCCTTTTTACAGCAATATAAATCATATATAATTATTTAATACTATACGTAAAAATGGACATAAATATCAAGACAAACGCAATATAAAAATATAATTTATCTAGATCCCTTTAGCAATGAGAGGATCCATGATCAATCTATACTTGAAAATCAAGAATGTAACTTTAAACAACCAAAAAAATGAAATTATGAAAAAGAAGGAAATCATAACTTGGTACTTGTGCGCATGAGTGTTGGAACAAATAATAATCAGAATCTAAAGATTTACTTTCTTAAGGCTAATAATACTAGTTTATCACATGCCAGGACCTACTTTAATCATGATTAAGGCTAATTAAACATAATTAAAACTCCTCTCGATCGCCAAGAAAGATCCTGTTAATTCATTACCTATACGTTCATGGGAGTATTATTTATATTCTCATTACCAGCTCAATCACGAGGGTTACGTTGTTGAATGATTAATTATCCGCAGCTGATTAGCTGATTAATTAAACAGGTTTATATTGCACGGGTGTGAAAAAGCAAAATAATTAGAGATAATAATATTCGCTGCAAAACTATAGATTATATAGGGGAAGGGCCAGGGGAGGAGGGTGCTTTAATTTTGATTAATTTCGGCCAGCGGATCTGTTCAAATCATTGCTTTTTTGGGGGAAGCAGAAGAGAGCTAATGCAGTCAAAAGCTGAATGAGGTACCAGCCAGAAAGAGAAGGTTATTATTGGTGGGGTTTCGCTATGGCTTGCGTAGACTCAAAGGAACACCATGCACACACAATCCCAATGCACCACTAGTTGGGTCGCAATTCGCCGATCATGGCCACCTGTCGTGGGAGTTCGGCTTAGTCGGAGTTAACTTGACTGATCTATTATGTGATAAATCAAGTCGGTTCAAGTTAGATAGGACATGGACTCGATCGAGAGTGTCATTTTCGATTTCTTTGTAAAAGTGCAGTAAAAAATGTCTTGTATGATTATATAATACTTATTACTAACCATACATGTATAAAATTAAAATGTACGTAAATAATATGATAAAAAACATTTGTGAGATTATCTCACCCAAGAGATTCAAATTGGTACACTCTATCTAAACTAGGTTGGTAGTTAAATTTAGGCTATAAATTATTTGGTGAGCTAGGCCAAACTAGTTTAGGATATATATTGCCGTCACAAGCATGCATAATTTTAATGGGGTTTCAAAAATTTGCATGTTCTATCTAGAATTCATAAAAATATTTTAAAGGGATATCATGAGTGAGAGTCTTTAGAATTTGTCAAAGTTTAAAAATAAATAAAAGGGATTTTTTTGGTCTATTATTGAGTCCATCAACACAACTTAATTTGACTTTAGTCCCAACCAAAATCAAATAATAATTATGCCACATTAGAATGTATCTTGTTATTTTTCGTGTGTGCTGTTAAGGATAATTACTAATTTAAACTTATTTTGTTTTCTGAGCAAGGGTCAATTTATTACCAGAAAAATAATTCAAAAGTTATTTTAAAAATAAAATAAAATAAAATACAATTGGCTCAAGGTTGTTAATCATCATAAGTGACACACTTAATAAAATAAAATAAAATACAAAAGCCATAATGATTGCCCATTTGATTAATTAATTTGATGATTTACTTAATAAACTGTATGATAACCCCATGCTCCATACTGATGAGGCATGATTATTCATTGCACCCTCAAGATCCAAATCATTGGTAAGGTAAGTTATTCATAGTACTTTTGACGTACAATACTAAGGCTTTTTATTCAAAGTCCAGAGGAGATCGATCAAATCAGAAGGCCCACATCAATTAAATCAAGAACATGATGTGCCATCTATCTACTTTCGAGGAAACTGCCTCTTTATATACGCATATAAAAATGCTATGACTTCATGTCATCAATCTTTTGTTGCCTACTTTTCTGGATAACTTGGGTATCTCTGGTTTCCTTTATGGTTTTATGGGCCTTACTATCCGTGTACATATCATTAGCCTCTGCTCTGCCCTGCCTTTTTCTCCTGTGGGTGTGATACCATATGTAAAAATAAACAGCAGAAAAAAAAAAAACATTCATTCTGTATATCAGTGGTTTAGGTCATCTTGATTTCTACTTCCCATTCAAACTAGCTGTTACTTTCCGAGTTAAGACATGATTAATTTCGTGTTAAAATCTAAGTTGATAGATATCTACTCGATCAGTATACGTAATGTGAATGTAATCAAGAGAAAATTGGACTACCAACTCTTGTTGTTCTAGTTGGTACTTAATTGATTTACACCTTGAGGGTGATCTCCCACCTCCTCAATTCTATGGGAATTGTAGCTGGCATTAATAGGCTGCGCGGTCCGCCATCTACAATCTTCCTCGGCTTCTTGAAGCCCATGTAAACGTTCAATTAATGGATTGAAAACAGAGTGATAAAGTAGAACTTTATAATTAGATAAAAATATTATCGGATTCTTAAATTAAGATATATATATATATATATATATATATATATATATATATATTGTTTATCGGCCGACAATCATAGCATATATGTTCTATTTTAGTAATCATCAACAATTAGATACATACATATAGCACTGACAGTCAGCAGCAAATACAAAGTTACATTTTAATTGTAATTGTGGTACTTTTTTATAACTCAAGTTGAGGTGTGAAATATTATTATCTTCTGTAATATGCAACAACCGGCAATTTATCTGCGTTGAATTTTAGTTGAAAAATCAGTTGGCAATCCACAAGCAATAACGAAGCAGATCGAGGAAAGTGTTCTACTAATATAAATTTGTTCTTCAATCAATTCCCTTGCAAGTTCTTTTTTTTTTTTTGGTCGTTAATCTTCTATTAACCATGAATCAATCATTGTCAGTTCATAAGAGATTGAATTCCGATACCACATATTTAAATTCAAACCTTTATTTAAAAGAAACGAATGACAAACTCCTTGAATTCCACAGTTAGTCTTGTACTGACAAACGCTGTTCAACCTCAACCTGATACAAAATGTCGTGTGGATTTTGTGCCAAATAACACAGCATGGGCCGAATTCATAGCTGTGATGCCGGCGGCCATCTAGAGATAATGAGATGTGATCGATATAAACAAATTATAAACACCCTCCATAATCATCATTCATTTATTCATTCATCCTCCTTAACAGCTTGAATTGAGCCGTATATGTATACATCCAAATCCAAGCATCAAAGGCTTCCCTCTTGTGGGGTAAGCTTTCTCAATGCAAACACAGAAAAACGATAAGTTGGCCCCCGTTGTTTGTATCGTTAATATGCATATATTTAGCATCCAATATGGACTTATGCAGCCATTATTGGAGCTTGTTTGGCATCTTGGGGCACACTTTTCTTCAACCCCTTAATCATTTTATTTGATTCCGAAATCCGTAGAAACCATGGGGGCCCTTCACTTTCTAATAATCCAAAAATATCACAGGATTAATTATAGAATGATATATATGGTTTGTGTTATGTGTAACTACAGGAGAGAGAGAGAGAGAGAGAGAGAATTTTAATTGAATGTAATTTATCATCAACGTAACACCAACAAAAAGATAAACAAGACATGGATGTCTTGATAAGTAATTTTTATACACAGGGAAAATTGAGCAAAGATTGATCGATTAATTCACTTGTAGAGTATTTAAATTACTTGTTGTGATTAAGTAACGGGCACGGAGAGGTCTGGAGATTTCTTCTCGGCTGCAATGGAGTCCTTGCAGTGAGCGATGGCGGCTTGAATAGCTGCCTGGAGTTCTTCCATGGTGCTGTCGCTCGACGGCGAGGGGAGGGCGAGGTTGCAAGAAGTACCCCGCTGTTTGTAGGGGATGCCCTCATAGAGGCAGGCGCGGAGAACTCACCGCGCCTGCCTCTAATCTCCCTCCTGTCTCTGGGACTCACGGCCCCGGAGAAGGAGTACGTCTGTCTCCTGAACCTCAAACTCTCTCTTCTCCCTCCTCCTCCTCCTCCTCCCCCTTTTGGAGAGAGGAGTGGCTTCACCATCTTTATGTACCTCTTCACAAACTGACTCACATCGAACTTCACCTTCCTCTTGTGCTCCTGCTGTTGGTGATGATGATCATCATCATGGTGTCGGTGTTCTCTTTCCTTGGAATCCGAGCCTCTTCTCCATTTCGAGAGCCCAAAAAGAGAGAAGGGTTTCCTCCCCTTGGGCTCAAAGTTTCCAACTCGACCCTCGTTCGCATAGGCATGATCATCATCCGTGGTGCTTTTGCTGTTGTCTTCTTCTTGGAGCATGTCTCGAATGGGGAGGGTAAAACTGTCCATGGAATTGGTGGAGTGACGGGGCGAGGAGGCGGCGTGGAGGTGAGAGAGGAAGTGGAGAGGGAGGAGGTGGCCATGGAAGAAGATTTCATCAGCTGGGGTTAAATCAATAGCCAAATTTGGACTCTGCTTTATTTTTTCTACTGCTGTTGTTGATGCTGCTGTTGATGATGAATGGAGGGAGATTGTGAAGGAGAATTCATGGGAGGGAGATGATGATGCTGAAGGTGCTGTTGAATTCCCCTTTTCTTCTTTCTTTTCTGCTTCCATGGAGAGAGAGGGAGAGAGAGGGAGGGTAGAGAGAGAAGTGAAGTGGGTTTTTTCTAGTCAAGTTTGTTGTGTAGATGCGTGTTAATGAGCTACATATGAAAGGTAGAAAATAAAATGAAAAGGAAAAAAGACAACAGTAGGGAGGGAGAGATGTTATTGGTTGGTGAGGAGTATTTTATTTGAGATTTGAGATTTGAGTTGATGATGAAGAAGAAGTAGTAGTCAAGTGGAGTGGAGGTGGCCAAAGATTATTTTTTTAAAAATATTTTTAATTTTGATAACCTGTAAATGGTAGGATAAATGGGTCCATGTCAAATCCCTGGTTTTGGGTTACTCATTTGCACCTTTTAACCATGATGATTAGGTCCTGGTTTTATGGGTTTTCTATGCTTTTTCACAATCTAATCATGGCAATGCATGCTTTTTCTCCCCTATTTTGTCTCTTTTGGGGGTGAACAAGTTCAGATCTATTGGAATGTATATGATTTCATGAAAATGTATTGTATGGGTTGTTTCATTTATCTTTATTTTATCGTTTTTAAAATAATTGTTTATATCTCTTTGCAACTTTTTATATCTGTTTACAACTTGTTATAATTCTTTACAATTTTACAGCTCCATACAGTTAAATGAAACATGACCTAAATCAATAATCTTTATTTTTATATCAACTATTCATATGATCGAAATTTTTATTGTTCAACTATCTCTTTATTTTTTTTTTATGTATTTTAAGGTTGGATTTGTCGCAAAAGTAATTACAATAAATTTATCTATCTATTCAAATAAATATTATTAATTGAAAATTTTAGTTTATTAATTTTGGACCATCAAAACATAATAACTGAATGTAAAAAGTAGATGATTTTCTAGAGTGTGATATTTCTAAGTGCGATGCTCAGACAAAAAGGTGCATAGGAATGAATAGTATGAACAACAGTGAATGAAAGCTCAAATGTTGCGTGTGCCTCTTGTTCTGTGTGATCATTAAGTAAATGGATTTTCATTAAAAAAAATTTTTAAATCTATCCGTCAATTGGTAATTTAAGCTGACCATTAAATGAGTTTTCTCCTCTTATGAATGTGAAAATAATTAACATTTTACATACACACATACACTAAAAATGTGACGCAGTTTTACTTTTTTTATATAAGTAAAATAATCTTCTACCTTAATTAATGACGGGTCATTTAATTTATATACCCATCAATATCAGCAATTGACCGATTAATTGGTTGTTTGTTAGTATTTCAAATGTAAAAACTTGACGATATAACTTCTACTTGCTTTCCCCACAATTAAGTCTGGGGTACAAAAAATTCCTCTTGGAAAAGAATTTGTGTGGAGGAAGTAGTTGGGTTTAACATGTTCTCCTCTCGGTCGCTATAGCCTTTGAAACTTCTGTGAAATAGGGGTTCGAGTGGGTTGACCAATTTACCGATCAAAAAAAAACTTAACAGTATATAGTCTCTCAATAGTACAATTTATGATGTTTAGGTCATAATTACCCAATGCTGATGAAGGCATTGAACACATTCTTCAAATTAAGAAAAAACACTTTAGATAGAGACAGTGAAAAGTAGACGTAGATGAGATTAAAAAAATAATAAAAAGAAAGAAAGTAAATTTAAGGTGAGAAATGGAGACATAAGGGGATGTTTGTTTCATGAAAATTAGGGAAGGGAGGCTTTCCATAGAAGATGAAGAGGAAAAAGGGGAGAGTGACGGGTCATTGAGGCGTGGACAAACGAGGCCTAATAAAGACGCTTATTTATTTGTGCATATCGAATTTGATTTATTTATATATGAAAATATTATAATTTAATTTACAACATCATATGATATTATTATGATAATGGTGGAAAAATAAAGAGAAGTGGTGGACCCCAGACACACGTGTAGCAACTGGTCCTTGTTGTCACAGAGGATTTTTGTTTGCTTGTTTAAGGTCAACATCTCCATCATTGAGCCATTATTTTTCTCTCTTATTTAAGCGCCATTCACAAGTATCCTCATCTCTAATCTTTCTAGAAATCCTTTACAAATATCAAATTTTGTAAATTTTCTTGATATATGTCTTGGTGTAACATGTTTTTCTTATCTTATTTTCGTTTATTAAATTAATAAGTTATATGTTTTATAATCATTAAATTCTTGACAGTTATGATTAATTATTTAGTTATCAAGTTATAATATTCAGAAATAATACCCTAATTAGACCGACGACATTAGGGGAGAGCCACAGACGTATTATGTATGTAATTTTTTATTTTAAAAGTGAAAACTTTACCATTAAACGAAACAATAAATATATGAATATGTTGAATATCCCGAAAAGATAAAAAAACAATAGAGTTAATTGAAGTGTATATATACCATTGCTTAAAAGTCTTTCTCCTATATATGTACAAGGTGAGTCTTCAATGTCCATATGCTCAACAATATGCTCCATATTCCAAAGCATTCAGCTCATACCATATATTTGTGAAAAAATTTGGATTATACAATTTGTAAATGATAACATTCTTCTAGTTATATATATTTTCTTTCAATTTAGTACTGCATAATAACATAATTTTTAAGTTAAAAATAAGATACTTAATAGGTGTCTCATAGCAAAATATTTATTATTTTATATTATAATATAGTTACATACTTTATATCCATACTACAATAAATAAGATTTTTATTCTCTGGATTTATGAATCTCCAACTATACTTTCACTCAATTTATATTAAAGAAAGGTATTTTCCTCTCTTTACTCCCAAACTAAGCAACATGGCTCATATCCATAGAATCGGGTTTGTTGTATTATTATTATCTGGTTTTTTATCATTAAAATAGAAGCCTGGATAATAGTCATGGCAAATTAACAAAAATAATGAATTAAGGATTCAACATATTAAGGTTATCGAAACATTGAATAACCTCGGCTAAGTTATACAGTTCTTTTTATGTCTCATGAGATTCATGTAACAATTATTATGCAATCCTTGCTCTTTTAGATTGGATAAATTCAATAATTAGTTCATACAAAATTTTGCCACCATTATACTTCATATAGTTTATACTTAGAGTTTAGTTTTTAAAAAAATTCATTTTTATTTTAATTTCACAAATATTAAATATAAAATTTTAATAAATATTTAGATGTTTACAGAATTTTGGGAAAAATTAAGTAATTGAATTCTATGTGTGTGATAGAATACACTATTTAGATAACATTTGAAAATTGCTATATAAATACACACTTTTTAATCTAGGTGAATCACAAATAACAACATCACAGGAAAAGAAGAATCGAACATAATGTATACAAAATTCCGATAATAATCATTAGACTAAAACCTCATTGTCTAATATATACAAGAACTTATAAAAGATTTAAAGGAATGTTGAAAATTTTTGAATGAAGAAGTAAAGGATCTTAATAAAATATATGTATATAAAATAGATAAAGTTTTGCAAAAATCAAAGTTGAGGCAAACGTGCCTTAATAATGCAAGTAACTTGTTGAACTATTGAGTTGCTTTCGTCTATCCTATCCTAATCAATCTTAGTCCTCATCCCAATAGTTTCTGACTGGTGGTGGGTTCTCGTCGTTTTTTAAGATATTATATATCGGGTTTGAGTTGAGATCAAATATCCTTTTAAAATCGCATTGATTATTTAAATTTGTACTTATTTCACCATGCATCTTTACTTGCTTTTAACGATTATTTTGTACGACCACAATCACCAAATTTTTTGAGTCCAAATGAGACGTGTTTTATTCTATTATAGAAATATATTGATAATTTAAAACAATGGAGAATGGTGTGAGAGAGAGAGAGGGGTGGGACGGCTACAAGGAACAAAGATTTCACAGTCATGCAAGTTTGCAAATCCATCTCACTTCTCTCAACTTTTGCCAATGACCACTCAAATATCTCCTCATCGATCACTATTTGTTTTAGGGAATACTCCCTACCTTCTTTTAAAATTTACAACAATTTTCTTGTTAACTTGTTCTATAAATGAAAATTCTATCGTATTTTTTATTTTTATTTTTGGAGTATTTGATAAGATAGTTATATGAGTAAAATAGTCGTATGAATAATGTTTTTATTTTATTTTAAAATTATCCTTTACTTTTTCTTTTGGTGGAAAAATGTGTTGATAAATTTGGAAGAAGGGGATGGGTAGGGGGTAGTTTTCAGTCTAATCCTAACAAAATCCCACACGTACGCCAACGTGGCTGCTAAACAAAAGGCCTTACTACTTTCTCTTTTTGTTTCCCCACTAACCCACCAACACTTCGAGTCTTCCTCGGTCTTCCTCATACACGCTTTTTCTTTTTCTTATCTCTCTCTCTCTCCGCCCAAAAAAAAATTGCATTGTTCTAGTATATATATCTTTTAATATGTCGTCGAGAAGGCCAGTGGCGTGATGGCGCACCTGCTCTATCCTCCACCCACTCCGCTCGAGGTTTGAATGCGAGGAGAGTAATATTCTCAATCGTGAAAATTTTGTGTGTGGTGGAGGCAGGCGCTGACACCCTTTCCTCCGGCTCGTTAGCGCTGTGGGTCAAAATTTTGTTGGTTGAAGAAGAAGCAGTGGACTCTTGACATGCTCTGAAATAGTTTTGAAAATGGCTAGACATTCTTTGGACTTATTCTAGTGATTATTTACTCCTGTCTACGGATCTTCTAAACTTACACCCTATAAATAGAACCTACTAAGTTGACTGACTTATCATTGTCAAAAAAACAAAACATATCCTTAATGAAATCTAGCTTAAATGGCATCAAACACTTTATTCACCCCCTCCCCTCATCCTTCTCATTCAGGTTTAAGTCTTGGGGGAATATTGATTTACCATCTTTGGTGGGAGCGGATGGATTGAGCCTCGAACTTGTGCTGGTTCCCCTTCCTCTTATGAGCCTATTGGCTCATTAGGTATCTCCTGATATAGAAAATTTAGTGGGGTCCTAACTTACCCAAAAAGAAAAAAAATGTTAATATTCTTTAGTTATCAATTTCCTCACACTTTTATGAGATAACAAATTTTAAAAAGAAATTACTAATTAAATGATGAAACTTTTAAGAAATATATCTTGAAAATAAATTTTATTTTTATATAACCTATACATTATTACATATTTTATAAAATTTACAAATTAAGTCAGCCACCTTTTCAATGAGATTGCCTGCCGACACATCCTAATTTCAAAATTTGAGAATTGGGGATGGTCAACGAACTTTATTTAATCCCATAAATTTTAGTAATTGGCCGACACATAAAAATCTTGTTGAATCACTTTAAATAGAGAGCCTATGATTGAATTTCGAAAAACTTTGCATACCAAAACCGTATTCCCACTTATAGCTTTAATTAACTTGACCTAAATCTATAGTACAATAATATTATTCTCTACATTAATTATCACATATCTATCACCACATATTTTTTCTGTTTGACATACCTAGAATAGTCAGAGACAATTGGTAGTTACGTTATATCCTTTACTTCCTTAAATTTTGTGCATATTGACATGGTCCATAAAGAAAGATTGCTCATGTATTTGACTACCATAGTGAATGAGGAGGCTTCAAATTTTGTTTGGACTTATGACTTTCCTTCCTGTAGAATATCACACTTTTTAAATCAGTATTTCTATATATAAAGATGTCTCTATGAGTGAAAATTTATATTTAGATTTTTTAAATTTATGAAAGTAAAATTCATATTAAAAGTTTTTTTTTTATCTACGTTAGGTTTTACAGTACGGTTAGAAATTCAACTTGACTTTACTATATATGCCCGAAATGGAAAAATATAGCATATATTGATGAGTTTTTCCCTTTTTTTTTTATAATTTTTATCTTTTATTTTGATTTCATTTCATGTATTTTTGTTTTTTTTAATTTGTTTTTATTTTTCGTAAGCATAAAAGTTTTAAGCTGATCACCCATTATTCCTTGTCTTCCTTTTTTCTTCATTTCATTTTTTATTTTATTTTTTCTTAATTTTCATTGCCTTTTCCCTTAATCTATGGATGATTTCAATAAATGACAATTGCATCTTAATATTACATCTATAGATTAACTTCATACATATATATTTAGCTTCGATTGCATGTTAATACTTGCAAGTATTAATATATTGTTGTTTAGGAGTAAATTATTAAAAGTCTACATCGTCTCTACCATTCGACAATGAATTTAAAAATCACAATTTTATGGACGTTAATTAGCTTAATGCATGTGTTTGACACTAACTTTTGAGGTAGTGATTAATGTTTGGAGAAATTAAAACACTACTTATTTTAAAATGTAAGTATTTGACAAAGTAGTGATTGATATAGTGATTAGAAGTTTATGTAGTGTTTTCGAAAAGGTACTCAATATAACATTTTCGAAACCATTACCTAATGTTTGTATATATATTTTCGAAATTCTCCTTTTTATTTTTAAAAATTTTTTATCCATCATGTCATTTTATATAAATCTGTTACTTAAACAATTAATATTTCAAAACACACTTATTTTAGACCACTAGTTGAACATCTAACTACTAACCACAAGTCAATAACAGCTAATCACTAATAAAACAGTTAACACCTACTAAAATAACTAATCACTACTAAAACAATTAATTTTACCTAATGCGTCCAATATGGTAAAATTTCTAAATATAATTCTAGAATAGGGGCCCCTGCCTAAAAAAATCCAAGTAATAACCTACGTCAATGTTTATTTTGATTTGACAAATAACTAGAAATTAGATGGCTGTTGGGGGCACCATTTCACTTGTGATCATTTTAATTCTCTCTTTTTATTTGTCTTATTCATTTTAATCCAAAACACATCTGCATTATACTTGGGCTCTACCCTAAGTGCTAGGTATGTGAGCAACAAAACTCTCTCTAGGGATGGCACCATTACAATTTGGTTGTTTCCTTCCATGATAATTTTGTTAAATCCCATAGCTTCTGATTTTGTTTCCTTCGATTGGTTCTTTCCTTCATTGAGAACATTTGCAGGAACTTCCTATGGGAGCAATGCACTGACTATACCAAAACCCCTCCCATAGCTTGGGATTTTGTTTGTAAACCAAAAGGGTATGGAGGACAGGGAATAATTAACTGCCAAACATGGAACTTTGTTACAGTAGTCAAACACTGGTTTATGGGTGAAGTGGATAAATGAGTTGTACCTGAAAAATGCCTCTGTATGGATAGGTGAACCAGTTGTTCACTTTTCATGGTACTAGAGAAAACTACTGAAATTGAGAATGCAGTATGCAGAAGGTTTTATTGATTGGCAAATGATTGTATCACAGTTTCGGGAATTACACAGTCTCTAGTGGATGATGCTAAGCATGGTGTCTGCTTGTGGATGATGCTACAAGGTAGGCTCTTTACAAAGGATAGGCTATTATTGACTGGAGGACTGCAAGTCAGTGACATCTGCTCATTGTATTTTAACAATTTAGAAATACATGAACACATCTTCTTTCAATATGCAGTCAGCCAAAGTGTTTTACAAAACATAATATCTTTGATGAGAATCAAAATACAACTGATCTCAGCTCAGCACCTCCCCCAAATAGCGTCAACCAGGATTTCAAGCAGAGGAGGCATGTTATGTTAACTCTGTTTTACCTTAAAGGCTTGGGCTTGCCCTCCCTTTAGGGGTTGTATTATCAGTTAATTTCCTTCTGTAGTAATGACATAATATTGTTACCAAAAAAATTTATAATCCTAATTGAACTCAGTAGTTAACTTATCACCTGCAGGAGTTTCATTCTTCATTTTAAATCCTCTTTATTATTTTCAAAAAACAAAAAAATCCTCTTTATTGGACTGTGAAATAGCATTTGATAAAGGACAGTTTGAATATGCATGTTAGTGTTGTCATTAAAAAAATTATTGAATTATAAAATGGATTTACATTGATAATGATATATGACATTTTAATAATATATGTTTTTCAAATTGTTCAAGATATGAATAGTAGGATGTTGATGTCTAGCTACTAGATCCTTCATTTGCCTTATTAACTAGGATAACGACTATTAAGGTGACATTTTTAAATTGTTGAGCAAAAATACGGTGTATTACAGATACATTACATATAATTTCTAACGAGATTTATGGGTGAATTTTATAATTATTTTAATTTCTTTTATTCTCTATTTAATTGGAGTTGAGTTAATATTGACCTATAAATTTAGAATATTTTTTTATCATAAAATTTAGTCGTTTACAAAATTCAGACCTAAAATTTTATTTACGGGTAACAAATGTAAACCAAATTATTATATTGGTAAATTTTAATAATTTCTTGGGGACTATTTTTAGAGCTATGAGATAATTAATATAGTAGGAAGCCACATTGTTGTCGGTGTGATACTTAGCATAATATAACATAATTAATGTCTAGTAGATTAAGTTGTAGTACAATTTTGATATCTTTTTGTTAGTAGTTTTGTACTGTCATGACTCATCGCCCACCTTTTTTTTTTTTTCTTCAATTATTAATAATTTTATGTCTATGGCTGGATATTGATGTTTGTTGAATATTGTTGTGTTTTTTATTGCATCGTTAACTTAGTCATTGGCTTATTAAGAATCTGGAAAAAAGGCCATGAATGACTTAAATTATCCCTTTTTTGTTAGATGTCAAATAAAAAATTCAAAAACTCTATTCTTATTAATAAAAAATTATATTGACATATCATGATTATTTTCTTTTAAATTTTTAATCAATTTTTTTATTTTTATAGTGATATTTTATATTTAGTTATATCATAGAGAAAATTTACTATCCATTTTAATTGTCTTAAAATAATTGTTAAAAAATCGAACCTTAGTATCTACTATAACAAAACATTCATAAATTTTAACAATTATAAATTAAAAAAAAAAATTTTTATATGAGACAGTCTCTTTTTTTTTCCATTTTTCGTACCAATCCCTTTTTTATTATTAAATTTTTGAATATACAAAAAATTAATCCTGAATCCATAGAGGTGAAGGAGCCATAGTTGGACAGCAATGGGTCTAAACATGCAAGTGTTATCACTTTCGTGGGATTTTAGAAAACCTGATTTTGTTGTAGTGAGTTCTGAAATATATATTGTCAAGAAATATATTGTTGAATGACATGTTGCTCTCCAGCCCTCTTTTGAGCTGTCCACTTTAACAATAGTGCTTCAATTTTTTTATATATAATTTTTCTCTCCTATAGAAATTAATATTGGCATCTCATTCTAGCTTTTCTTAAAATTGAAGGTCATTTTACTATTTTTCCCATATTTATTATTTACAAAATCATTATAAATGTTTGAAATGTTCATTTTGTAATCTATCGTAGATCATCTCATTGCTTTAATTCGGTTCTCCTTGAATTTCCATTTTAAAAAATGTCTTTATATATATATATATATATATATATATGATATTGTTAGTCTCTATTATCACTTAATCATCTTATAAATCACACTTTTCTTTTTATCGTAGATAATATATAATTACGGATCAACATAAGTTAGAAAAAGAATGTTTATTAATAAAAAGTTTTACAACATCTACATTAATAATCGTCTGACGTGAATAAATATAAAATATCTTAACATATTCCTATTTCAATAAGGCGAATGATTATAGGTTTTGCTTTTTACATGAGACCACAACTCTGTTAAGGAAATATCACATCCAAAACTATTAGTCCACTAACTACTAACTAATAACTACAAACTAAAGGGGCAGTAAAGCTAGCTAATAAAAACATCAATTAAGAGTTTTTCATTTTTGGGCAAAGGAGACAGAAATATAATAATCACTATTATAAAAAACGCTCAATCAGCGACAAATTTTTGTGACAAATTATATTTTTTGTTTAAAAATAAAATTAGCAATGAATTAGTTTAATCCAACGACGAAAATATTATGCATTGTTGACTGCTTTGAAATTACTTTCACCCAACGATGAAATTTGATTTTCGTTGCTATTGGTGACGAGGTTCATAGACCAAATTTACTTTTCGTTGCTCTTTGCTATGGACTTTCATTTTTAGAGCCGAACATGTTGCTTTGTTCCCGAAAAACTCACCCACGAATCCTTTTCATTTCGTGCTCAATACTTCTTCCTTCCTTCCTTTTTCATTGGCGAATTCTTCTCCTCTCCACTCAGGCTTTCGATCTCCGGTGTAAAATCTGCAAGCTAAACGCCGGCTTTAGTGGTTTTTGAAGTCACTATTGTCCCCTCTCTCTTTCTCTCTAGTGGCGACTTCTTCGTGTGCTTGCAGCAGTGGCTTGACAAGGCGTTTGCCAAGGGTGACAGGGACTTACAAAGTTTAGGGTTTTAGAATTGTGCTTAATTATGCTTCTATCGCGCTTATCCGACCCAAGTTGTCTTTCTCAAGGGTTAGGATTTGTAAATGTTTTTGGTTGTTGAAATTGTAGACATTAATCCTATAATTCTGTGGCCTTTTATAATTTGTTGTGTTTGAAAGCTAATATGCTTGATTTGTTTATGAAATTTTGCTCAATTAGTGTCATTATCGCTCAATTAGTATTTGAAAACTAACTAGGCCATATCCAAATCTGCAAAACTGGCTTAGAGATGAACACAACCATGATAACTATGATAATGATGATGATATTGGCATGCATTTTTTCCGAAATTAGCTTCAAGTGACAGCCAATTTGTGGGAGAAAGGTAGTATTAGCACTTGATTAAGTACCTACATTAGAATAGAGCTTGTAATCTGGATTCTAACTAAATTAAATAGTCCTTTATTGCTTATTCTTGTTTGGCATGATGTATCCCTTTTGATGACTCAAAAAGAGGGAAATGTGTGAAAAAGATGATTATTGTTTCTTTGAATAGGATGTTGTTGATATTTGATTTGCAGTCAATCTCTGTCACAATATAGGAAGAGATTAGGGTTGCTAAGTTTCCTATGTAGAATTTGGATGCCCTTACTGATATTGAAGAAGATCGTTTTTGATTTGTTAGTCTTTTTATGAGGTCCTCGTTTTCTAGCTTTACGCAACCGCTGAATGCGTGACGAGGTCATTGTCAAGATTGTCGATAAAGCCGATTTGCAGTTTAAGTCTTCATAATTAGTAACAAAAATGCTTTTCGTTTTTGGTAGATTCTATGACCTCATTGTAAGTAGAAAACAAAATCCTTCTGGCTTAAACACAAGAAAAAGTATTCCTGGTTTGATTGTCATCATCAATTTCTACATGTGAATCATCCATTCTATAGAAATAACTCTACCTTTTCAAGAATACAGAAGATTATTCTCCACCACCGCCAAGGCTTAGTGGAGATGAAATACGGGAGTGTGTGCACTCTTTACCAAAAACTTCGATCACCAAGGTAAAGTCTCTAGATATGGAGAATATCATAAGCTGGTCTAGGAGAAGCATATTTTGGTATCTTCCATATTGGAGCAAGTTATTGATTCGTTACAACTTGAAGATGATTCATATCGAGAAGAATGTGTTCGAACACGTGATAAACACAAAAATGAATATGAAAGGGAAATCAAAAGATAACATCAATTCAAGGATGGACCTTGCTATAAATTATAAGCGTAGAAAACTTAATGCGCAAATAACAAATACTGGTGATAGAGGGCGAAGGGAGGTGATGCCTACAACTCCATATGTGTTATGTAAGGAGCAAAGGAAAGTGTTATGTGAATGGATTTGTCACCTAAAATTTCCATATGGATACGCCTCCAACTTGAGTAGGTGTGTGGACAGGAGAAATTGGTGGTTGCATAACTTAAAAAGTCATGATTGTCACATGTTCATGGAACGATTATTGCCCACGAGCAACCAAAGAATAGCTTCCACGTAACATATGGAATATGCTAACCGAACTTAGCCAATTTTTCGGGGATAAGTGCTTAAAGAAGGTTAATATGAATGACGTGGTTATGTTAGAGAACAATCTTGGTGAGATACTTTGCAAAGTTGAGATAATATTCCCGCTTTCTTTTTCAATGTGATGCAGCATTTGGTTATCCACCTTCCTTATGAACTTAAAGTTGGTGGACAGATGTAGTATAAGTGGATGTATTCATCCGAAAGGTAATGCTTAACCTATTAATGTAATGTTTAATCTTTAACTAACATTACCCCTTAAATTTGATAAGGTTTTCCGACCTTTCCGGTGTTTGGGTAATCTTAAGGGAAAAGTTGGAAACAAAGCTCGTGTAGAAAGTTTTGCATTACATACCTCATGGAGGAAATATTATACTTTTATGCTAACTATTTTGATGAAAGTTTTAGCACAAAGACAACAGATTTGGGACGAAATGTGACTGAATGTGATCATAATAAGGTAAACCAAAACATCCCTAACTTGTTTTCTTTATTCAATGTTAGGCATTCTCCAACTTAGGGTAATATTCGTTATTTGGATGAACGGGAATTTTGTCAAGCTCACGCATATGTGTTGTCAAATTATAAGATATTAAGACATTTTAAACGGTATGATCACATTAATTAGTTTATAACTCACTCTTTATTTCAATAGTGAATAATATAAGATTTTATTATCTTAAAATAGAATTTTTGAGAAGGAGATGGTAAAATTAAATCCTATAGTTAGGACTCAAGATGTTTGGGCAAAGTTAGATCGGTTTCCCGGTTTGTTTAAAGACTATGTAAGTATTATGTAATGATTTAATAAAACTTACAATGATGTGACATAATTTAACCTTTTGCGTATGTTTAAATTTTAAGTGTTGTCATCTAACATATCACTAATGATGTGATAAGATCCTTAGTTATGGGACCTAGAAAAGATGTGCAAAGATGGGATCACTACTACGTTAACAACTACAACTTTCAAACTTATTCCTATGGCAAGAGTAAGTCCACAATGAACTACGAGTTTCGTCAAAGGGATTGATGGGGTTGAATACTATAGAATACTTGAAGAAGTGATTCAGTTAACTTACATGGGAAATGGTCGTTTGTACAAAATAATCTTATTCAAATGTGATTGGTTTGACTCTATCAATGGTTTGAATATCCATCAATATTACATACTTGTTGATACTAATCATATGGGAAAATATCCCAAGTATGACCCCTTTGTGCTCGCATACCAATGTTTCGTACCTTATCCTTGTATGAAGAGTGACACAAACCAATGGTGGGTAGTGCTTAAGATTAAGCCTAGAACCACTATTGATGCCTACGTGGATGATATTCTTTTTTAAGAGGACTCCACTAATAACCCACCGACTTTATCGAGCTTAACATGGATGAAGAATTTTCCATGAACGATGAATTAGTAGATAATATCGATGAGGAAGAGGAAGATGATGTCGATGAAGCTGAGGAAGGTGAAGTTGATGAAGAAGATGATATGAATGTATATGAAGATATGCTTGCCTGAAGAATTGCTTGCGAATGAAAATGAATATTAATCTAGAAGTGTTGGCCTTTTATATTAGTCATCATGTACAATGAAGTGGACTTGTTAACATATGGCAAATTATTTTGTACTTGATTTTTTGCTGATGTACTTCCATTTACATAAGTTGTTTTTCCCCTTTCATTTAACACGTAAATTGTGATTGTCTCCTATATATGTAAATGCCTCCAACTCATACACGTGAGCGAGGTGATAGGACCCATGAAGGGGACTCAATTATAACCCAACCTAACAACAGGAACCTACCAACGTTGGAGCCTCTTTCTCCCGAGGGGATATGGTATTAATTATACTTTAAATGTTGACTTGATGTGTTAAATAATATGATACTTGTCTAGTTTTACATGATAAAGGTTTGACAATGTTGACGTTATCCAAAGTATTTCTAAAGATTTGAGAAGTCATTACGAGCAACCCTGTACATGTTGGAGGAATGCACCTCATGAACACAAAGAATTCTAGTGGTGATCTTTCAAGGTAATATTCTTTTCGGTTCTAATTATTGATTCTAGTGGCAATCTTACTGTAAGCATTATTTTGGTGGCAATTTGGGGTTTATGATAGTTGAATATGTCAACTTGAATAAAATTTTAGATCTACTTAGATGGCATGGAGATTTAGGCTTTGAGGGAATTGTCATTACTAGAACATATAGGTGTTCCCCCTCCCCTCCCTTTCGTTTTTACTTTTTAGACGAATATGACTTTCTAAGAGGAGCCAAAACTAGTTGCCGTATCCCCAATCTAGTATGAGATACCAATTATCAAAGTCATAATTGGAACTCAGGGCTAGTTGACTGTAAAAGTAATTATAGAATATGATCCATGCTCTGAGACGTGAAACTTGGTTGTTTGTGGTTTTAAATGGATGAGAAAAAGTCTATATGTGTGATTTGCTCAGAAGTTACAGTGCAAGTTTGCTTTCTTGTCCATTTAGTATCTGGATCTTAAGGCCACTTGGCTTCTAGCTTAATCTTGCCGAAAAATTTCATGCATGCTTAAAGAGAACATATATGTTTATATTTAGGGATGATTCTGACAATGTCCCTCTATGTTAGATTAGCGATAATTATGGAACCCTATTCTTATCTGTACATGTATTTTTATGCATGTTCCTTGTGCATTAATTTTGTTATGATCTATTGCAGCAAGGATACTTCAACCTTGCACCTTTATGAATGCCATTTGTTTCTAAGTTCTTCTTTTTCTTTCTTCCTCATGGCTGCAACCTTGCACCCTCATAAAGAAGCAAAAAACAGAAGAGTTAATCAAACAAAATAGAAGTGCTAGGCAGTTGACAAATACTCAAACACAAGAAAATGCCATTGGTCACCCACAGACAAGAATTAATAGAGACAACAATTAATTTCGTGGTAGCTAATTACTTACTGTATTAATTAATATAAGACTGACATAATTAATAGTTGCATTCATGAATAAAGTCTTGAATGGATAGTGGGAATCATTTGGCATGTTTAATGAATTAATTCTTTTCAGCAACCCTGCGCATGTTGGACTTGAGAGACATAGTTATTTTTTTAATACATGTATGTTTCCAGACCAGCTACACTTGGCCTGAGCATCTTAATGAGAGGGTATATAAGGAGTAGAAGACAAAAGCGTCTAACCGCCTAAGGGACCTGTTTTGGAAGGAAATAGATGAAGATATCACTCTATGGATTCCAGCTCAACTAAAAAAGCAAATGCATGCCGTTAGAGAGACTGATGCGATCAAGAAGAGATGTACACAAACAAAAAGAATAAGACCACTGGACCTAAAACAGGAACTCTCCATACCACAGGGTTTATCTCAGCTTCACAATGGGCAAGGAGATTGGTAATACTTTTATTTATTTGAATATAGCTTATGATTTACCTATTTTAGGACATTAGTTGTCATATCTTTTTCTTTTTTCAGGTTTTCTTATTGTAAGGCACAAAGATATGGCAAAAGGCCTACTGCATCTTACATGTTCAAGCAACTCTATACAAGGAAACAAGGAAGTGAGAAGGTCTTCTATGAAAAACGTTCTAAGGCTGTTTGGGTAAGTGATTTTTGTTATTTTTTGTTGTGTCTTGTAGGAGCTAATGCAGTGATTGTGTATTGCTTGAAGCTTTTCTGGCACTTCCATTGAAATGACTTTCTATTAAATTGTTGTGGTTGGTTATGTTATTGGCTTATGTAATCTTGAATAGAGCTAGTGGCAATATGTTGAGATGTTGAAGAATTGAAAAACTGGCGATGTCGGATGTCTCTTATTAGAGCTAGTTATTTTGACTATGATTGGTGAGAAATATGTTATTGGCTTTTTGAATTTTCTGTAGTGGAGGAGGAAAAATAATAGCTTTTTGAATTTTATCATAAAATCAGTTGTCTTGGGTTATCATGATAGATTGCCATTTTCATATGTGCTATCGAATATCATATCACTGGTGAAATTTTCCATGCCTTTTCATTTGTCATGAAATTGCTTTTTTGGCAATGGGTATTGACATCTTTCATGTCTTTTTGGCTCCTTTTCTCAATTGCACTATCAGGAACCAACTTAAAATCTCAAATGTTTTTCCCCTTTCCTGAACTTGATAATTGACATGTTTTTGGTTGAAGGTATTATGTAACGCCCCAGCTACCATTACTTAATAATTCTCTAATTCGAGAATATTAGGTAAGGTCGCAGCTGAAGTCAACGATCGAAGGCGTCACCGCCGTCCTAAAGATAGGACAAGGCTATGTAATTAGAATAAAAGGGCTTACAATCTATGCTTGACCTCGATAGAAGTAATTACCCTCCAAATTTCCAAGTCATCTCACAATACAGTTTACTTGTTTAGTAACACCATATTTATACAACCTAGACTTTTGTCTATTCCACAAACTAATATACGACGTACAATAATTCCCAAGGTCATACCTAACCCCGGTTGAAAGTAAAGTCACCGTGAGCGTCTATGTACCTTCGATTTGCGAATGCCACGTGGCTGGCTAGGGTTTGCCTTCGTCGGACTTAATAAATGGTTGATTGTTCGCCAATGCTTCTTCCTAAAACAAAAACAGTAAAATATTTTGAAAAGTGAGTCGAGACTCAGCACGAACATTCCTGCACCGTAAAATAACTTTGAAGAATATTTTGATTGAGCGCGCACATTTCAATTCATTTTAGTTTGAAATCGGGGGAGAGAATATAAGTAAAACTTGCTTGCCTGGTTATTATCTCGAAAGTGGAACCCCTTGATAATTGATACGATCTTAGTAAGGTGCACACCTCCCGGGCCGACCGAGAACCCGAGTTGAAGCCGCGCGGGTTGGGCATAAGCCCCGATGATTGATAATTGATGGGCATAAGCCCCGATAATTGATGATTGGGCGGGGACCACTTGATTAGGTGGCAAAACTTGATTTGCAAATGATTCATTATTAATTATATATATGAGAAATATTGAGATTTGATGAAACATGTGAGTTTTCGAAAGGTACGTGCAATGAACGTACTCGAATTGAGAATATTTGTTTCTCCCCTTTTGCGAAATTTGAGTCAGCAGCCGCTCGAGCAATGTAAGTGGCCTTATTTATGTTTAAAAAGGATTTCTAGGGTTAATAATGTTTTCTTGAGTTTTAATGCTTGAATTTGTATAAGCTTTAACAATTTATTTAATTTCCTATATTCGTATGAAAATCGATTAAACTAATGTTGGTACCACTCAGCTGCATCTGCGTTGACCCCGTTTCAATTATCGAATACGATTTTTATTAATTAGAGAAGTTGATTAGGTTGACTAAATACTCGATTGTTTTGACGGAATTCAATCCGTTAGCTGACTTGGATTGACAATGGTGTCTATATATATGGATATACCTAACAAACACTTATTCCTAGTTTATTCTCTCTCCCTTCATTGCATTCAACCCCTGGTTAAGTAATTAATTAATCCGTCAAACGCCTCCCTATAGGAAGGTTCCATAATCTACTAAATTGCTCAACTCATGCATGCACCATTTTAAGGTCATAAGCATTATTTTCCCGTCAACTCCACATTCACAACTACAATTAGGCACGCTTAATACTTAGTTATTTTCCACACCCGCACATTACCGAATTTCAAGTTTTACGCATGCATTCCTCTTCATTTGCTCAATATAACCAAAATGCAACAATTCCATCCACTTGCTAAATTCTACAATAGAACATCCCCTAAACTCATTCACCGATTCACAATCTCCCCAAGAAAATCACATTCGTTTACATTCATACACAATCGGACCATCAAACCGCCGCAACTCGCTTATTCACACCAATTCGAATTTCCCCAATTTAATCTTTGCATTCACTCCACAAATATATTTCTAATCATACTTCAATTTACAGCTACAATTGCTCAAATAGATAATGAAATTGATAATTTAGGGTCTAGAGTTTTACCTTCGAATTCACGGAGGAGGAGGCAAGGAGGGGATGCTTGGGGGTGCTCGGTTGCTCCGGCAACGTGGGGGCAGCACCGGCGTCGAGCTCCGACAGCCGTGTTGCGGGTGGTGGTTGGCGGCGAGTGGGTTGCCGCGGTGGGGAGGCGAGGCAGCCGCCCGTGCGCGAGCGGCAGCAAGCGGTGGCGAGAGAGAGGCGTCGAGCGCCTCCACGACAACGCCGACGTCGGCTTCGGCCGACGTTGGTGGCGCTTGGTGGCCGGGAGCGGGCCGCAAGTGGAGGGAGGGGAAAGAGCGAGGCGCACAAAGGAGAGCGAGACAGAGAGCAATAGCGTGAGGAGGGAGGCCGGTGGCCTTCGGCCGGTGCTAGCGCCGGCTTTTGCCCGGCGTTGGCGGCGGCCGGTCGCGGGACCAGCCCGACCGAGGGAAGAGCGTGGAGAGGCAGGGGAGAAGCGAGAGGAAGGCAGGGGAAGGGGAGAACGAATGAGCACGGAGAGAGAGAGGATGGGCCCGAGTATATTTTAAGTCGTTTAACGATCCGGAGAGTTCCTTCTCTCGGATTTTTCCTTTGAAAAATCTGCTTTGATTATTTGATTATTTTGATTTATTTATTTATTTACTTATTTTGTTTTCTTTTATTGCTACTTTTAATTTTGTTTTTAATAACGATGTTCACCATTTAAATTCTTATTATGAGATTTTTATTAGGGCCACTTCGTCGCCTTAGTCGCATAACACATATATAAAAATAATGTAAATATAAAATATCGAATTGAAGTGCACGCGCTCGATTATATAAATAGTGTAATTAATAAATAATGTGATTTAAAATAAATAATTGTGATTTAGGGCCGGGTTGTTACATATTATAATAATTGTCATATTTTCATTGCGGAATTTCAATAACGATATTCAGGTACCAAAAAGATATTTTGGTTTTCTTGAACGGAAACTCCAATAGGTTTTTTGGGGGGGTATGTTTTATTGTAGGCTGTTTGTTGGTGCAATCAACTTGCTATCTGTTTATTTAAATAGTGAGTTGTCTGTGGCCTTTTGTGTTTGGTTTTGCAGGATGAGTACGAGCGTTTAAAGCTCAATGTCTCTCAATCCGAAACCCAAGTAGATGATGATGAGCTTTTTTATCAAGCATTGGAGGGCTTAACAAAAGGGGACTGCCTATGGACTTGAGACCAAATCAGCGACCTATTAACCAAGGTCGGCTCATCGCTCATCTATAACATCTCAAACGTACACTCCATCGGTGCATTCTCAAATGGAGACTTGCATGAACAAATCATAGGATGAGCTTCAAACAGCAAGGGAGGAACTTAGGGCCACTAGGGAGGAGCAAAAAGTACAAAGAAAACTTATTACATGCCTACTTTCTCGGGTTGAGGGCTCCTCTTCCAATCCCATCACACTCCCAAGCACTTAGATTACATTTAAGAAGTGCTCGGATGAAGGATGTCTTTTTGGATGCAAACTCAATTGACTTATATGATGGTAGTTAGTACTTCATATATCACATTATGGTACTTGTATTAAGATTTCATATTTAGACTCGAGTCTCTCTGGCTTAACTAATTAGGGCCAAGGTATGTTGGATGAGAACTTTTGGTTGTGTAATTTGACATATGGTTATATTAATATGAATGATTGTGTTGGTTATATGCAATTTTATAGGCTTCTTTGCAATGTTCTTCTATTATTAATAGTAGACCTAACAATCGGGGTATTCAATTCGGGTCAACTTCGAGTTAATCTCATTCGGGTCCGAGTTCGGTTTCGGTTCGAGTCAACTTAAGGTCGATCTCGTTCGGGTTCGGTTTAGTTTCGGTTCAGTTCAAATTGGGTCAAAATCGTTCGGGTCGAGTTCGGGTTCGATTCGGGTTAATTTAGGATCGGGTTAAATTCGAGTCGATTTCGGTTCGGGTTGGGTCAATGTCGATTCGAGTAGGTTTCGAGTACGGTTTCGGGTTAACCATATACAACACAATATTATCATGTCCACCACCACCCCTTAGTATGGACCCGCTTGAATAGAATTTGAGGTCGATCAAAATTGTACCATTACAAGTACAAAAGTCTATCCCGAGATACTTACCAAAAAAATGTAGGTTGGATCAAAATCGGATTTGAGTCGGTTCGGGTTTAGGTCACTTTATTCGGGTTGGGGTTTGATTCGGTTCGGGTTGTAATCAGGTCAATTATATTTCGGGTCGGTTCGGTCTCGGATCGGGTCATTCCGGTTCAGGTCCGAATCGAGTTTATTACATTTTGGGTCCGTTCAATTTCGGGTCGGTTCATTTCGGTTTCGAGGTTAAAATCGGTTGAACTGTTTTAGATGTCGGTTCGGTTTGGGGTTCGGGTCGTTCGGGTCAATTTTGCATGTCTAATTAACAGCAATAAAATGAAAAATAGTTTCACCTCTATATTTGGTATTGAATCGAGAAATCTTCCACGTCCACAAAACCATACACGATATAAAACAAATATTCTCTCAAATTGAGATGACACAAGTTTTTGTCCAAAATCATTACTATCTATGATGAATTATGACTAGTTAGATATGAAACATTTTCATCTCGGTTAGTTATGGAAAAATTTCATTTCTAAAATCGTTACAATTTGCGACGATTAATACTCTTTAGCTACGAAAAAGTTTCATCTCGAGTTAGTGACAAAAATATTTTTATCTCTAAATTCGTCGTTGTTTGGGAGGAAAAAAGCTTTCATCGCTGGTTTCATCTACTACGATGGGTTTAAACACGAGCTATATTTCATCGGTATTTCATCACTAAATGTTTTTGTGATGAAATAGTTAAATATAGTGACAAATTGTTTTCGTCGCTAACTGGACGTTTTCTTGTAGTGAATCTAGCAAATGACCTTCCTTCTCCTAGCATGTTTAGCTAGGCTATGAGCCGATCGGATAAGGGATCTACTAACCTTGATAATACATGTAGATGAAAATCTTTTAAAAGACTGGAAACTCTACTATGCAAGTAACTCTGTTTTCCTTAGATTTTGGAACCTTGATTTTAGCTTCAATACCACCTATGCCAAGTCTGTACCAATTATAACCTTGCCGATCCCCTTTCTTGTAAGATGTTCCGAGTGCCAACTCTAGAGCTAAGAATTCTATCTACAATGCAATTTCGCAAATCCCACCCAAACCCCTCTCGTTGATCCTACATCATTATGCAAAGCTATCCGAGCCATGCCAGCACTCTTAGTGGTTGCATCCCAAGCACCATGTATAACTAGGATTACTATATTGTTAGTTTAAAGTCCCCTCATAATAATCAACTCATGATTCTCACATATTCCTTGTTTATCCGACCTCTTTACCCCTTTTGGTTCCCCTTAACAGACCCAAACATTCATACCTTTATGAATCTTATTAATAACATGTTCTGGATTACATTTTTTCCGTAGATATTACTCTATTTCTCTCTTTGCTAACTTCCACAAAGTGAGCAAAAAATAGGCAATTCTTATATCCTTTCATTCATCTTCACCTTTCTTAAGGTAGACCATCAAATCCCAAATCCATTGATTTAATGGAAACATATTTTGTACTTGCATCCTTAAACCTAGGTACCCATATGCCCAAATCCTCTTGTTACCTAGCAATTCTTGAAAATATGTTCTCCGGTTTCGTCGTGCTTATTGCAGAAAGCACACATCTTTCCATACACCATGCCTTTTGTCCTAAAATTTGTTCCCATTAGGAGGTGTAGGAACCACGGCCACGGGACCGAGTTTCCTCCACGAATGTCGGGTCTCTTTATTTAAAGAATGTTTTGAACATGGCTTTGGAATTTTATCAAAAAATGGGGATGAACTTTTTATTAAGATTTCTGAATTTTATACTCTGTTTTAAAATGAATTAGGTAAAGTTTGAATGGCGATTGTTAATCGTTTTATTTTGGAAATTATTTTTACAAAGCTCGGGATATTATTTCAAAGCTAAAAATAAACAAAATAGAATTCATTTTTATTCTGTCATAGGGCTTTTGGGCCAAACCGGTGTGAAGACACCGATTTGGACCGAAACCCTACCCATTGACCGTCCGGCACTCGCCGAGCCAACGTCGTACGATTGGCGGCGTCGGCCACGGGCCGTGACTAAGGCGATCGGTCCCGATCCGTGGCCCGGCTGTCGAACACAAATAAAATTCCTTTTTGTGGTTTTTTAGCCGGAAATGCTTGAGAAGCTAATTTAATAGAAATAAATAGTAAAATAGAGTCGACAGTAAGTTTTTAGGAACAAAACAATAACAAAAATAAAAAAATACTCTTCCAATCTTAGTATCGGGAAACTAAGCTTGGAAAAGGTTCAAAACTAACTCCATCTGTCTAGAAACGAAAATCTGGATACTCTTTCAATACTCTTCCGCCCGTCAAATAACGACCTTTACTAGTTTGAGTAACGAGTTTAAATAACATATTAAACACAAACACAAAACATGCGATACGTAACTAAAAGCAACCAAAACATGATAATGAAAGCAATAAAGGTAGATATGAAAAGAGATAAAGAAAATGGTAAAGAACGAAAACGAAAACGAAAACGAGAAACTAAAAGGATTATATCGGGCGGGGAGGAATTAAAAGCAATACAATTTTCTCCACAATACTGAAAGCAATAAAAGCACGAAATAAATAAACTGTAAGAAGTTGAAAAAGTGAATTTGGTTCCCTCAGGTTGTCCCACTCGCTGATTTGGATCTCGAACAAGATCTTTTGAGTGTGACAAGTAGTAACAGGATGGGACTTTTTATGATTTTTTTGGGAGATAAATGGAAAGACGTGAGTAATCGATAGGGTATTAGCATTTGAATGTAGTAGAATAGGGAGGATTAGTCGAAGGGAGACCAAGAGATCGGAATAATTGGATATTCGGTAGCTCCCAATCTGAATTCAACATCATGACGGATAGGAAGAAGCCATTATTGAAATGAGAGTCTAAGCTCTTTATTTGTAGAAGAGGATTAGGTTACAAACGACCTAGGGTTAGCATTTGAGCAGCCGTCCGGAATAGGCATGAACCGACTGGAAAATCACAAAAAGAGGACCCAAAAGAAAAGGATAGAACCGGATCCTCGGGATCCACTCCAAAATATGCAGAGCCGGCCTCGGGAACATTGTTTAGAAAGCTTGTTTTTGTGCTTTGGTTGAACACTCGGAGAAAAACGCAGCGCTTTGAGCTTGAACATCCTCGTGTATGGCACCGGTCTTGTATGACGTCGTTTGGTGAATTTTGACTTCGTGTCTCACTTGGTCGCCGAGTTAAGGAGTGAAATGATGCGTTTTTACCAAATATAGGGTGTTCGGCTCCGACCTTAGCGAGTTTTCCAAAAATGGAAAGTTTTCATTTATAACAAGTTTCTATTTTTGGTAGGCTTATTTTTGGTGTGGGTTTGGGTTTCTGGTTGGGTGCCCGAATCGGGCTTGATCTGGCCGAAAGAAAATGGGTTTGTGGACCGACCCAAAGCAAAGAAAGTTGTTTTTTGTGGTTCGAAGGGGTTCTTTGTGGTTTACTAGCTAACATTGTGCCAATTAAAATCCGATCGTGATCCGAGTTCGCAGACAGGACCGAGATTTCATCATCGGGCTAACAAATAAATAAAAAGGAAAGGGATGACACTTTTTAGGTGTCTACAGGAGGGCATCATTCAAGATGCTCCATCTAAAAAATTTAACATCTTTGGTTGGATCTTAATACTCCAAAATGTATGCCAATCTCTATTATTCCCATCATCCCTCTCTAATGCTTCTTTTCCATGCCAAAAAGCATAACCCATCTTCATTGTATATTCTCCATCTTTACTAAAAAGCCATACCACCTCATCTTCTTGTTGATTATCTCTAACCGAATTGCAAAAATCTCCTTGGCCACTTCCCTTATGAATAATATCCTAACCTTCTATATATCTCATTCCTTAGTATTTGTTTTGAAAAGCTCGAAATTGTAGTATTATACCATAGTAAGTTGTCATGTTCATTGCGTAAATTCACTAGTTCCCCCATACATCTATCTTTTCTAACTCTTATTAATCGTGCATTTCATACTCTCCATCCTAGGCCCTCTTTGAAAGAGTTAACCGCCTCACATAGTCATCTCCATTTCCAAGATTCGCCCTTTCCCAAATTTTCATTTTGGATCCCTTGCACCGGAGGTGAGAATCCATATTTTGCTTAATAAACTTTTGCTAGGAGAGAGCGCTGATTCTTATACAATCTCCATGCTTTTTCATCCGAAGAGCTAAACCGAACTTATTAATATCCTCGTAAAGCAATCCCTCCATACCTTTATGTAGAGATAGAACTTCTCTCTTCTTCCAATGAATCCTCTTTATCAATGCTTTTCTCCCTAAAAGAAATTAAACATTAATGAATTTAATAGATCAAGTACCTTTTTGGGACTTTGAATACCGGAAGAATATGTTGATTAATAGAGACGAGCACCGTATTGATCAAGATAATTCTTCCTCTAGGTAAGAACAATTCCATTTTCAAGCTCTATAGTCTTTTATGAATATTGTGTATCAAGAAATTGAAATTTGCCACCTTCTTAGGAGGAATTAACGACGTCGACCCTAAGTACTTTTGAAATCCCTCAACTAAATCAAAGTTGAAAATGAGTTTGAATCCTTGCCTTTCCTCTTCCACAACATTAGGCGAAAGTAAAGCCGTTGATTTAGCACAATTGATGACTTGGCTAGAAGCTTCACGAAAAATCTCTAAGATGTTCTTTAAATTTGTAACGCCCCAATATAATCACTATATAAAACACACTTATTGAATAACCATAATATAACAAAGCAGCAGGAAGCTCTGTCGTATTAGGGCGTTACTGCCGTCCCTCCTCGAGAGACTAGGCTAAATTTACAACAAGTCATATGATGATCATTTCAATTTCCCCAAACACTTACAATAAAAGTCTCGTACATCAAACCCAATATAAATATACATAATTTAAACCACCAAACATGAGTTCGTTCTTCCCAAGATAAATTATGACATTTAACAAATCACCGTCGACGAAATAACTCCGCAAGCAATTAAATCCACATGGATGTCTTAACCCAAAAAAGACGCAATTGCCAAAAGCCAATCATAAAACGCTTCCGATTAACCAAAGCCCGATCACCGATCCGAGTCAACACCTCTTGATTCCTTTGCTCTTGTCACTTCTTGCCCAACATTAACAATATTTTCTTCCCCTAAAAACATTTAAGAAAACATAAAAACAAGAATGAGCCATAGGCCCGAGACGCTACCCTTGTACTCGTAAAAATTCATTATAAAAGTAAGTGAGCACGCGCAGATAATTGAAACCAGTTCCAAAAGCTATTTGTGTGTAAAGTCGAAGTAAATCGAAGTAGGGTCACTATGCGTTAATCTTTGAAATCGTTAGGACCCAATTCTGTACATATGAATGCCATGGCGATTCTGTGAGATAATCATATATGTAACTCGTATAGACAATTCATTCATTTATCCCGATCGATCGTGGAGGGCCCTCGTAAATTGTAATCGTGTTCGTAAACCGTATTGTGAACTATAAGTGTGTTCGTAAGCTGTAACTATGTCCGTAAACTATACTATGAATCGTAATCGTGTCTATAAACCGTAATCGTGTCGTAAATCGTGCTTGTAAATTGTAATCGTATGCGTAGAACTGTGATCGTGAAGTGGGTCCAAATTATTTGTATTATTAAAACAAGTAAACTCAATAATAAAGATGAACACTTTGGAAAAGGTACAAGCAATAACGTACCTTTTTAATGCATTTTCATTCCTTACACAAGCTTCCCGATTACCACGTTTGTGACCTTAAAGGGGGTTTCGAGGTGGAATTGGGCGGTGGAAGGCCCGGTGGTGGAGTTCGGTGTCGAGGCAGTGGCAGCGGGTGTTGGTGGCCGGCGTCGAGCACCGGACGGCGGCTAGGGATGGCGGCAGGCGGTGGCGGAACAGCAGCAAGGGCTATTCCGCCCGCTTACGTGAAACAGGGGAAAGAAGAGAGAGAGAACCGGCGGTAGTGAGGCGGTGGTGGCGGCAGCCAGGGCGCCGGTGGCGATTTCTCGGCGGCAGCGAGTGCCGGCGACAGCCGGCCGGTGGTGGCAGCGAGTGATGGCGGTGAGGGAAATGGAGGAGGAGGAGAGGTAAGAGGGAGTTGGGGCTTGTGTGCTTCCCTCGTGAAAATGAGCTTCCTCGGTAATTTATTTTGGCCAGGTGACTTCTAGAAAATCCCAGTCTCCCCCTTTTCCCTTTTTTTTATTTTTTTATATATCTATTATTTTATTTTATTTTCGCTTTTCATTTTAAATTATTCGGATTCGAAAGAAATTATTCGAACATGTATAACATATATACATTTCGTGGCATAACGTAAATTTGTACGATTTATCCATTATTATTTGCAATTATTAAATTGGTCGCACCTTTTATTTTGGTTTCGAATTTTTTGCGCGACTCGCTACTCTTAAACAAGTATTGAGACGATAAGATACAAATTTAAAATAATTAAATACGATTAAGTTTCGGGGTGTTACATCATCCCCCTTAAAATAAGTTTCGTCCTCGAAACTGTGATGTCTGTAACATACATTTGGAATATTTCCTGAAGTCAAGAGTGTGTTGTACTTCTTGTAGTTTCAAACTCTGTATAAGATTTGTATTGATTTGATTCATTCTTTAGAGCTTACCGTGCTCAGCAAAATTACTCGTTAATAGTATATTTATATTTAACTAGCTTCACACGAACTCATGACTCTTCCAAGTTCATAACATAATCTCAAATATCATGTATATTCCTCCAAATTCCGTTGACTTGAATAGTACTTGTGTATAATTTCACACCTTACTTGTTTGTTCCGTGGGAAATCTTATATACAATTCTATGGGAGATGTATGGGTCTTATATTTAGTTGAGATACGGTTAGTTGAGACATAACTTTCAGTAGCATAGAAGAATAAATAGCACTTAATTAATTAAAACGACGATGACCAAAAATGAAATATGAACGTACCGGTCCTCGTGGTCTCTGGATGAACAATTTCCTTCCTCTTCATCACATAGGCCCTTCCTACTCGTTTGTTACTTGGTAAATACGAGCGCCTTGTTGCTTCTAGACATTTGAATTGGGCCTTTGCCCGCTTAAGGAGGCTTGATGGGACAATTTGCAATCATATGGCCTGAATCTCCACACCGATAATGGACTCCTGTTCCTACTCGCATTCCGAAGTATTGTGGTTCATCCTACCACACTTAGAACACTATTTTCCGTCGGCGGTTAGGCCTTGAGCTTCGACCTTAATGACCATAGGTTTCTTGCTGTGTGGTTCGTCCCTTAAGTCTCCTTTTTCATTCCCTCTTTTATTAAAAATTCCCAAATTTGTCTTCCTTAATTCGGTTTTCACCCGCTCTATTTCAGCGAAGCACGTTCATATAATTCTTGGCTTGTTTGTACGGGTGTCCTGCCAAATGATCCCGGATATATGTGGCTAACAATTCTTCAAACCTTATCATTTTCATATGGTCGGTGGCCACATACTCGGAGCAAATCTCGCAAGTTCTGCAAACTTGCTAGCATATTCCATCACCGACAGATTACCCTACCTTAATTCCAAGAATTCTTTTTGTTTTTGCCTTTGTAAAGGAACTGGGTAAAATTTTGCCCTTAGTTCTTCCACAAACTTGTCCCATGCGCCCTCGAGATGTTGGAACCTAGCCTTTACTTGTTCCCCACCGGATATCGGCTTGTCCAAGTAAGGTAAAAAGCTCCAATGTTTACACGCTTAGTGTTTGGTACCTCGACCACATCAAATATCTTTTCCATATGTCTAATCCATTCTTCTAATACCACCGGATCCATTTTCCCATCATAAGCTTTTGGATTTTGTTTGGCAACCCTTTCGAAAAATTTTCCCTCCTTATCCGAATTATTGGATTCGGATTCTTTAAGTTTCTTTGTCACCATAGCTATAATTGTGCCCAATAACTCGGGGTCTATATTCTTAAGTGCTCCTTTGTGTTCATCCTCCTTCTTACGCATATCACCCTCTCGTATCTTGATGAGGATTTGGAGGGCTACGGTTAACTGATTGAGAATGATTAGAATTCATGTCGTTTTCTTGGGGTTCATTCCTCGGAGCACTCTCATTCCGGTTCGACATTCCGCTTAATATGAAATTAGAGAAGATAATTAGTTCTAATTTTCCTTTCCAATCGCCGAACTACTACCAAGATATGAATCGTTTGGTACTTAATGCCGACTAGGTATGCGACACATGCCGAAATGTATAACTTATTTATCACTCAAGACATAATATACTTACTTTAATCTACCGGAGTCTTTATGGTTCTAGTGAGGGTATTCATCAATTATTACAAGATACTCGTTAATTTTCCTTAACACCACCATAGGTAGTTGAAAGGGTTAGGTGAGCTGGTGCTTTAAACCTTCAAACTTTGTACTCTTAATAAACTTTCTCAACATAAGATCAAAATCGCTCTTGTTACTATCCTCATGCCCCAAACTCTTTCTCTACTCCATTATTTTCTTTAATGCTTTCATCCGAACTCATTCGAGTAATTTCAAGGATTCCCAAACATTATCCACATTTGTATCATTATTATTATTATTTTTTTTCTCCATCCTTATCGTTCCCCTAAATTTTTTTATGGGTTCCACGCAACTTTACTCTTATTGTTACTTTCTAATCATGTATTCTATATTCCCCCATTTCCTCATTATCATAATCTTATATACTTCATCGTATATTTGCAACCTCACTAATCCCAAATAATCATCAACATAAACTACTCACTTATACGGCTATGTATAATAGGTAGTGCACTAGCCCAACTCTCCATATTAATTGCTCACTGGGGATCCCAAATAACATCGTTAAGATCCATCATACCCATGCGAGCTTTTTTTCTCCCAAGTAACTCCTTTATCTTTCTATACTTATGCCCCAAAGTCACGACCTCGCTCCGATACCACTTCGTAACGCCCCAATATAATCATTATATAAAACACACTTATTGAATAACCATAATATAACAAAGCAGCAGGAAGCTCTGTCGTATTAGGGCGTTACTGCCGTCCCTCCTCGAGAGACTAGGCTAAATTTACAACAAGTCATATGATGATCATTTCAATTTCCCCAAACACTTACAATAAAAGTCTCGTACATCAAACCCAATATAAATATACATAATTTAAACCACCAAACATGAGTTCGTTCTTCCCAAGATACATTATGACATTTAACAAATCACCGTCGACGTAAATAACTCCGCAAGCAATTAAATCCACATGGATGTCTTAACCCAAAAAAGACGAAATTGCCAAAAGCCAATCATAAAACGTTTCTCGATTAACCAAAGCCCGATCACCGATCCGAGTCAACACCTCCCGATTCCTTTGCTCTTGTCACTTCTTGCCCAACATTAACAATATTTTCTTCCCTAAAAACATTTAAGAAAACATAAAAACAAGAATGAGCCATAGGCCCAATGACGCTACCCTTGTACTCGTAAAAATTCATTATAAAAGTCGGTGAGCGCGCGCAGATAATTGAAACCAGTTCCAAAAGCTATTTGTGTGTAAAGTCGAAGTAAATCGAAGTAGGGTCACTATGCGTTAATCTTTGAAATCGTTAGGACCCAATTTTGTACATATGAATGCCATGGCGATTCCGTGAGATAATCATATATGTAATCGTAATCGTATAGACAATTCATTCATTTATCCCGATCGATCGGGGAGGGCCCTCGTAAATTGTAACTATGTCCGTAAACTGCATCGTGAACTGTAATTGTGTACGTAAGCTGTAACTATGTTCGTAAACTGTATCGTGAATCAGTAATCGTGTCTATAAACCGTAATCGTGTTCGTAAATCGTGTCTGTAAATTGTAATCGTGTCCGTAGAACTGTGATCGTGAAGTGGGTCCAAATTATTTGTATTATTAAAACAAGTAAACTCAATAATAAAGATGAACACTTTGGAAAAGGTACAAGCAATAACGTACCTTTTTAATGCATTTTCATTCCTTACACAAGCTTCCCGATTACCACGTTTGTGACCTTAAAGGGGTTTCAAGGTAGAATTGGGCGATGGAAGGCCTGGTGGTGGAGTTTAGTGTCGAGGCGGTGGCGGCGGGTGTTGGTGAGCGGCGTCGAGCACCGGACGGCGGCTCGGGCACCGGGACGGCGGCTAGGGATGGCGGCAGCGGTGGCGGAACAGCGGCAGGGGCTGTTCCGCCCGCTACGTGAAACGGGGAAAGAAGAGAGAGAGAGAACCGGCGGTAGTGAGGCGATGGTGGCGGCAGCCAAGGGCGCCGGTGGCGATTTCGGCGGCGGCGAGGTGCCGGCGACAGCCGAGCCGGTGGTGGCAGCGGTGATGGCGGTGAGGGAAATGGAGGAGGAGGAGAGGTGAGAGGGAGTTGGGGCTTGTGTGCTTCCCTCGTGAAAATGAGCTTCCTCGGTAATTTATTTTGGCCAGGTGACTTCTAGAAAATCCCAGTCTCCCCCTTTTCCCCTTTATTTTTTATTTTTTATTTTTTTATATATCTATTATTTTATTTTATTTTCGCTTTTCATTTTAAATTATTCGGATTCGGAAAGAAATTATTCGAACATGTATAACATATATACATTTCGTGGCACAACATAAATTTGTACAATTTATCCATTATTATATGCAATTATTAAATTGGTCGCACCTTTTATTTTGGTTTCGAATTTTTTGCGCGACTCGCTACTCTTAAACAAGTATTGAGACGATAAGATACAAATTTAAAATAATTAAATACGATTAAGTTTCGGGGTGTTACAAAATTAATAGTAGATAATGCATTTAGTTTAGTGAATAATAGAGCATTATCTCGTGAAAAAAAAAGATGTGAAATAAGAGGTCCTCTCCTTGATAATCTAATTCCATCTATCTAGTCTTGTTAACTACCCCTTTCACTAAGCGAGCTGATAACAACATGTATGGTGATAATCAAGTTAATGGTTGGTCTATAACCTATTGTAGGCGTGATGAGTAGTCTTTTTCTTATTGACTATCAGCTGGTATTTAACAAAGGTTACACATTGCATAATCAGGTTGATCCATTTGAATGGCAGCCCAATCTTCCTTAGAATATTTTGCAAAAAAATTCCATATAATTCTATCATACGCCTTACTCATGTCCACCTTAATAGTAGCTAGTTTATTCCAATGTTTCTTATGTTTGATAAATGAAATGAACTCATGCGCTAATAAAGAGTTGTTTGTAATATTTCATTCAAGTATGAAAGCATTTTGCAAATCACCTATAAGTTTTCTAAAGACACCCCTCACCTGATTAAACACACACTTAGAAATGACCCTTGTAAATGACATTACAAAAGGTTGATTGGTCTAAAATCCTTTAGTCTCTGGATTGTCCACCTTAGGAACAATAACTATCTGTGTTGGATTAATAGTTCACATCAAGTTACCTGAATTCATAATAGATAGAGCGACCTCTGTGACTTTTAGTCCCACAATATGACAAAGCTTCGGAATAAACAAACGGGGATATAGCATTTGGTCCAAGCGATTTCACTACCCCTAGCTGGAAAACAACTTATTTAACTTCTTTAATTGAGAAAATATTGTCCAATTAAATCACTTCATTTATGCTTAATTGGGCTGGAAAGGCTGATAGGCCGCAAGTGCACGGTGTATGGTTGTAGCTACCCAAGGTCGATCCCACAAGGACTCAATGCTAGCAACGCAATAAACTAGCCATCTACTCAATTGCTAAGCAAATCGGGTTTTAAGCCAGTTGTTTTCTAAACTAGTTCTAATTATAAAAATTAAGAAAATTAATCTAGACTTAATTCAATGGGTAAAAACATCTAGGGATTTGCTTTCCTAACACAATGAGTTTGACTATTTATACATAATTTGTGCAATCATTCTTTCAATTGAATCAAGGATCGATAATCACAAAATTCTACCGCTCTTTTGATGCTAAATAGAATTGCTCTAATTAACCTAACAAATAACTTTCGTATGCCTTTCAAGTTAATCAAAGTTAAAGATTTCAAATTATCAAAATGATCCCTTAATTTACTAATCTTTTCTCAAATTTCATAAAATAGGTAGAATGGTTGGTTGTCGGATTATTCCATTTCACTTTTCAGTTCATCATAAGCTAATCTCAATTCACAAGTATTATAGGTCTTCAAAACACTCGTAAGCATAAAAAACTCAACCACCTATTGATTCGAGCATCGGAATTCGGGCACAAATCATGAAAGTCTAATCAAACTATATTGTTTCGAATTACAAATGTCTAGAAAAACTAAAACTATTCACACATGATTATTGAAAGCATAAATAAAATCCAATACATGATAATCAAATCTCAAACAGCAAGAATGAAGAATTAGGATTGAAAGACTTGAAGAACTCCACCTGAATATCTCAACTTCAAATGGAAACCCTGCAATCGCTTCGAACTTCTTCTTCAATTCTTCAAAAGTGTCTTGGTTTGATGTGGATGAATGAAGGTAGGATAATTGCAATGGATGAGTGGTGGATGAACACAGGAATGGATACCTCGAAAAGCAGTCGAAAATCGGCTTAAATCAGCCATTATGAGGCAATCAAAGGCCGAAACCAACAAAAGCGAAGCGTTTCGACGAGTTAACGTCCAACACGGACCGTTTGTTGGAAGTGCAATCTTTGAGGAGTCAAGGGGAACGGTTGTTTTGACTACAAGGCTGAACTGTGTTGATCTTCTTAATGCTTGAAACGCTCACTAGTCTCGGGAATACTTGGTATTGATGATCAAATCCGCACAATCATCTCAAAACACCAAAACACAAGTGTAAAACCAAAAATGGAGCATAAACACACTCCAATTAACTGAATTTCCCAAAGAAAAGCATCAAAACGCCTAAGAAACAAATGCATTTCATGCACTTATCAAAAGCTTAAGTGGCCGGATTTAAGATTCTCTCTCTATGCAAAGAAGGAGGATTGTAGAGACTATTAAAATATTGCCAAGCAATCTTCTTGATGTCCTCTATATCATGAACTGGGTCACTAATATTATCCATAATTTCCTTTGATCATCCTTAAAGGTTGCTTAGCTTTGAAACTCCTAAAGAAAATTGTGTGTTTCTATCTCCATTTATAAGCCAATTGATCTAACCTCTTTGTCGATGATAGTCACCCATTGCTTTCGGGGATGAGTTAATGTCATCTTGTCTTTTCCAATAGCTTGTTAGAAGGGAATCTTGAAGCCCTAACTTTAGTTCTCTAATACTTCCAACATATTGTCTTGGTCCCTCTTAAGTTGCTCCCCCAATAGTTTTTCGTGGATATTGCAACATTGCTTGCACCTTAATGTTGATTGGTTCGGTTTGCAAATGACTAGTTTCATACCCTTTTCCAAACATCGCCTCTACTAGACTTACGCCATAATCTCAAGAATCTCCCTTCTATCTAGGAACAAACTTTCAACTCTATATTTCCTCCTTTGTGCCCCTACCTTCTCTCTGTTAATATTAAGAATTATTAGGGCATTATCAAAGACTTGGACGGGAAGATTATGTACTAGTGATGCTTGAAACTTTTAAATCCACTCTTGGTTGGAGAGACATCTATCGAAACACTCGAAAATCGCAAATGATCCTTTCATGCTATTGCTCCAAGGCCATGTAAAAAATATATTAATGAGTCCCATATTCGATCGCCATTTCGTGGAATTCCTTCCGTCCTCGTAGATCTTCACACCCTCCTAATTTATTCTCTCGGTAGTTCAACCTGGTTAAAGTTCCTCGTAAGGACTATTTTCCTTTTTGTTTGAATCTGAATTTGAGAGATATAATCCCAAACCGCTTTCCTATCTTCCCTCTCAAGGCACCAGGAACAAACCCAACATATCAATCACAACAGGGCGCCTTCCAAGCCCTTGCAGCTCTAGGCACGGATCTTCATGGTTGCTTATGAGGCTTTCCTAGGGGCACCTCCTAAACCTAAATCTTCTCCAATACCTATTCATGGCCCAACCCCTCACTTGCATGGCCCTTGATCCCCAATACCTTGCCCTAGTTAAACCTCCTTTTCCAAGTTAATTAACCTTATCTTCTTAATGTTGATGCTATCAATATAGTTGACAAGGTTTGAGTTGATTTCAATGGATGACGAAACTGCTCCTAAATCGGACAACCAATCTTCGATAATGATGTTGCCTTCTTCTTCCTCCTCCTCCAATAGCTTTCTTAAACTCGACCCAGTCTCATATGATCCACCGTGAATTCATCCCAACTGCAACTCTTCCCTTTAATGGCCTTTATGTTTATAAAACCGCTTGGATTGGTAATAGAGGTTTTATGTTAGGTGGCTACTAACTCATTATTCTTTACGACCACCCACCTCCCCTGGATATGTATGTACCTGGCAACCTCCTAAAATCTTGCACCATCTCTATCTCCAATTGGTGGCCAATTCTCTTCTTGAGAACTTACACGTGAGGAAGATAAGACTATAACACTTCTCTTGGACTAAGATCCATATGGCCTTCCGAAGACATGTGGTAGCCTTGGAGTAACGACAAAAAATGTCATGATTTGGAATAACCGAGAGATCCTCTAAAAGGGATCTAAGTAATTTATTCTTTACGTTCCATGTAGGGATGGCAACGGGTTGGGGATTCCCAATCCCGGTGGCGCCCGACCTTGTATCGGGAAAAAATCCTCGCCTCCGCTGGGGCGGGGTGGGGAGTGAGGGATAGGGAAATTCATCCCCGATAGGGATCAAAGTGGAGGCGAGGAAATTCCCCCATCCCCATCCCCATCCCCGTTTCCCGCTCCGGGAAAAATCCCCACTCTCTTCCCCAAAATTACATATGTATCCTTTGTGTTTTAGTAATTTATACTCAAAGTTCGAGGGCATTTAAGTAATATCAACATAAAATCCTAACTATATAAGCTATCTTTTAGCCTTGACACTCATTCCATATTCCTCCACACACACTCTCTCTCCTCCTTCTCCCACCTCTCGACCTCTCCCATCTGCGGCCTCTCTGCTCTCTCTTATATGCCTGCTCTCCCTCCCGTCTCTCTGCCTGCTCTATCTCTATCTGCTTCCCTCATCTCGTTCGTCCTTTTCTCTCTCCCCTCTCCCCTCTCATCTACCTCTTATCCACTTGTACAGCTGCCTTCACCTTCATTTGTCTCTAGTTGTTGCAAAAGGTCCTCTTGATGGCAACACTATTAACACAACTTTAGAAACCACTTTTTACTATGATTTCGAAATACCTTTAACTACGGTTATCGAGCATCATGTATGTAGGCTTAATCATAGGGGGACATTTTTAATTACGGTTCAAAACCGTAGTGAAAAGTCACCTATTACTATGGTTACGGAGAAAGAATCGTAGTAATAGGTATATCTATTACTACGGTTCTTTCCTAACAATCATAGTAATAGTTACAATAATTTTAAAAAAGCGGACCATTTTTTAATCGAAATTTTGAGATCTAGAATTAAAAATTGAAGAGGAGAGTGAAAAAAAAAACGAATAAAAAAAACAAGTCATATTTAAAAGATGAATCTTGGGCGGATTCATGGGAAGAAATATTATCAAACCCAAATTTCCCATAACATTGAAAATTACGGGGAAGATTATAGGGCAAGAACAAAATCGGACATCGACCATCCATTGTAAATCAACCAGATTGCTTTAGTGAACGAATACATTACAATCCCACTAATTAATTACCTCAAATGAAACAACCTTCAATTACACATCTAACAACGAACCATGGAAGAAAAATTAGAACAAATTGGAGAGAAAAAATGAGTTAAAACCCGGATACATAAAAGGGTATAACCAAGCAAAATCGGAACATCTAACAACGAACCATGGAAGCATAATTAATCGCCTCTTGAATCTCATTGGAGGAGAGAAAGAGAGAGAGAGAGAGAGAGAGGATTACATTAGCTAGGGCTCGGCGGTGCAAGCGTCGTGCTCCTCTTCCCAACGGCGGCGACGGATCTTAGGCACAGGCAATGATGTGTACATGATGGAGGAAGAGATAGAGAGCACCGAGGTTCGATCTTCGAAGAGGAGGAGAGAGAATGCGCTCAAGGAGAGAAGGTCGAGCGGTTTAAGAAGGAGGAGGAGGAAAGAGAAAGTAGAGGAAAAGGCTATTCGGGGTTTTTAAAGCGTACATAGGCGATTTTTACTACGATTTAGAAAAGAACTATAGTAATGTATAATACATATTACTACGGTTTTTCCATTAGGCCAGTAGTAAGAAGTCTAGCGATTTTTTTACTACGGTTTATTGAAAAGAATCATAATAATAAAGGATACTTATTACGACGGTTCTTTCGGTGAATTGTAGTAAAAAGTTGATGACCTAAACTATTGCTAAGGTTCAATGAAATAACCGTAGTAATAGGTGTTCTAAAATACCGCTTATTTACAAAAATGTCACCGCCTTATTTTTTATAATAGTTTTTGTTTTTAAGCGTCAGTAAAACACTCATTATTAAAAGTCACATCTATAATAGTCAAGATGAAGGTTATTGCAAGCGAATCCCCCTATTTTTGGTGATTCTTACCTTTTTTTCTCAAATCTATGTTGTTTGTTTTCATGAAAAGTTGTACATGAAAAAAGTGAATAATTTGAGGATTTTGGGTAATTGTTTAAGTTTTTGAGTTATGTGGTTTTGAAATTAATCCAACTTAGGCTTTGTGAATGAGCGGGGATTACAAATCCGTCAAGGATGGGGACGGGGAAGTTCCCCCTCGAAGCGAGGGACGGGGACGGGGACGGGGCGGCATCCAGGCAGCGGGGCAGGGACGGAGAGGGCACCCTAGACCTTAACCCACCTGGTTGTCATCCCTAGTTCCATGACAATCATAAAAATGAGCAGAAAACACAAGTCAATCCAACTCAGACAATTTTTCTGGTGCATATTGGGTTGAGTTTGAGCTACTTGCATCCTATGCTGATGGTCATTTAAAGGAATTCTCTAAAGAGATAGAGTATCACTAGAGAGTAGAGAGAGAACTCCCCATTCTCTTGTTTCAAGTGTCCCATATCTTGCTGACTCACTATGAAACCTAAAGCTAAAAGAAGAAAAAAAAAAACCCAGACCCCCACACCCTTTCTCAACCACATTTCTTCTTTCCTTGCCTAAATCTCAGATATTTTCTTTGTAGTTTCTCCTGCTATTGCATTCTCAACCACAACTTTTTACTTGATTCCATGGCCATTTGGCTCCCGTAAACGATTTCCAACTAGCACCACCCAACCTCCTCTAATTCTCAGGCCTATGTATTATCGCACCTATTTTCGATCTACTCACGCTATACCCATCATGAACTCTATGTGTTGCTGTCGCTACCTTCGAATGAAATCTCATATTTCTAGATCTAATCAAGTAGGTTTTTCTCTTCCATCTACAAGCACCATTGGTTCTTTGAATCAAATCGATCTGGAGTGAAACCATGGTGTCCTACCTTCCTCCGATTTCATCCTTTTCAGAGAGGGGGCATGGTAAAGTATTTTAGCGTCGATCTATAGCTGCTACTACCGAGGCTCGAATTTTAGTAAGTTTTCTTCTTTTCCATTTTAATCGCTCTAATCGGGATTGGTTTGTTTGGTTCCCTAAATTCCCACCTTTTAGCGGCTTTTCTTCCTCTTGAATCGTGTCTCAGTTTCAATTTAGGATTTTATTTAAAGACTAAATATTCCCTAATTGCCTTGTTTTTCTTGATGATGTTTGGATTTGGAATTAATCAGTTGTGGCACATACTTAGAAATCATTTTTTATGGGATTGTCACATACGGGGTTTATGCACTCAATTACGCTATTTGCTCTACCTAACTTTCTAGACTACTATTTTTTGTATTTCCCGTGTGAAGTGATTTTTATTTAATAATTTTGCATTATTATAATTTGTTTCCTATTGACTGTCAATTAGTGCTTAGGGGGTTGTGTCTTTATAGTTTGAATTCTTCCACTTTTCCTCCCACATTCCTCACTTTGCTCTTTTTGGTTGAGTTACTTCGAATGTCTAACTTACCTTCCTCATTGCCTGAAAATATCCCTGAAAAACTTCATGCTTGTCCTCAAAATGATAATTTTCTCTATTCTTCTGAATTTTCCCATGATGATACTGTTCTCGGACCTCAGCTTTCAAATGTCCTAGATGGAGGCACTAATAGTGATCCAAGCGATAAGGTGCCCCGTCATACTTTCGCTCGAGCTGTCAAGCTCGGAGTGGGAAGGTTTCAATTGTTCTAATAAAAATCTCTCAGGAGATTTCGTTCATTCTGCCCAGAGTTACTTGGAACTAGAGAACCTGGTAAACCAACATCAACCTTCTGAGTTTGACCTTCCTTCTATCAGTCTGTTGGGAAAACCTTGGGGAGCTATTGTGCATTTGCATTTTATTAAAATCAAAAGTAGACGTGACTGGGTGGGGATTAAAGGGCACACTGACTATGTTGATATGGGTAATGGTTGGATTTTGTTTAAGTTTGTCACTGTCATAGACATAAACTATGTTTGGGATAATAGACCTTGGTTTATTAGTGGTCTTAATTTGATGTTGCGTCTGTGGGAGAAGCTTTTTGACCCTTATGCTGCGAATATATCTCAGGTTGATTAATGGGTGACCATTAACAGACTTCCTCGTGAATTTTGGGTTAACTCTGGATTGAAGGAGTTGTTGAGTCATGTTGGGCATTTTATTAAGGCTAACAAATACTCTTTAGTGCTTGAAAAAGGCAAATTTACACGTGTGTGTCTTAACATTCACATCACTAAACCTCTTCGTGGAACTCTTGTAATTCTCTATCTCAACTCTTTTATCCAGCTACCCATTCTTATGAAGGTCTTCATGAAGTTTGTGCCATCTGTGGCAGTGGTGCTCATGTGTCGAAGCTTGTCCTGATACCCTTTCCAATGTCTTTGAAGTGGTTGTCAAAAAATTGGTACTACTAGTTTCCATTCTGAAGGTGTTGTTCCTGTTTCCGGGGTTGGTATAGATACTTTTACTCCTGTTGAGAATTGGTTACGGTTTCACCTAAAAAATGTGCTAGACCGTTTCATTTTCATAGGGAAAGAGGTGTTTTAGTAACCCCTTCTCGATTTGCCACCCCTTAGGTGACCAATGTCCCTGCTCATGCTGTCCCTACTGCTGAAATTATCCCTAAAGGTCGTGGAACTAATTCAATTACTTTTAAAAATGTGGGTGATGCTGCTCATCCATCAAATGTTTCACCCAATTTGTCGATGATGGAGGAGGAAGATGAGGATATGGACATTTATATTAATTTGGAAGATGAGAATGATCAACAACAACCGTATTCTAATTCTGCCAAGAAACGATGTTTGGAGGAGGGTGAAGAGCTATCCTCCGCCTATATGTATGTGTAATGAATAGGAAGATTTTTGGGGGGTCAATGTATGGGAATACGCTTTTTTTTTTCTGTGCAGTTCAGGAGGTAGTACTGTTGAGTAATAGTGTTTTTCGCTGTTTTTTAAGATTTCCCCTTTTGTTGGTTTGGTATCGTTTTTTGAGGTATGTTGTTGACTAGTTTGATTATGTCATTGGTTGTGATTGGTTTTGGAAATCTAGACCCCAAGCTTGCTACTTTAAGATTGTTGGAGGGTTCTGTACTTGAGGGAAATTGTCATTTTGGTGTTAACGTTATTCCTATTGTACTACACAGGGATCTCAAGCTCTCTTTGAATATAGCTAGTTGTGTTTCAATTATCTATTTTAAATTGGCACTTCAGTCTTTGATTAGTGCTTGGACCACTCATTCTTGCCTTTTTACTTGTTCTTTATCTATCATCTTTCTCTCTTCATTGATGGTATAATTATTTGTAATTCTTCTCTTTTTGCACTTAATTACTCCAGGCCACATTTTGTTTTCATTGTGTTACTGCCTAACTGCATCATTTGTGATTTAATTATGGCTTCTTTTTGGTTACTTGTATGTCTTAACTTTCCCTGTTATGTCTCATTTCTGGTTTTTCTTCTGTTGCAATTCACTTGGCAGCATTCTTTTTGCTAATAGCTTGCATAGCTTTGCTTTTTGCCTGTATGTTCCTGAATCTTGTTCTTTTTGTTTTTCCAATGACAATGGATCAAGTTGCAGTAGCTATCTTATTATCTTTACTATTAGCCATTGTTGGTCAAGCTTATTTATTGGAGCTGTTGAGTATATATTTGTTTGTTATCTTATATTTATTTTGATACTTGTTTGTTGCTTTTGTCTGAATCTACATGCAACCCATTTTACAGGAATTTATATGCTTTCATTATGGCATCTGATTGCCTGCTACTCCTATCTCCTTTTCTTCTTTGTTTTGTACATCTTTTTCACTAGTCTAATTCAATCCCCTTTTGAATTTAATTATTCAACTGAAACATGTGCACATTTATGGGAATATTAGCTAGTTTGCTTGGACCATATAAAGGTTGTGGGCCTTTGGATTATTTATTTGTTTATTTCTCTTTTAAGAAGGCATGTATCAATTGGTGTAACCAATTTAACACTTTTTGGAACACTTCCTGCATAAGGAAGTATGCCCCTTTGGTTATCCAATTTTATGTTTGCTTTGATCTTGCTCGTGGTTTTTTTCCTCCAGTGATTGGTTCTCTAATTTTGTGTAGAGATTATGGCCATATTCCATTTAGCTTTAACTTACGGTTCCTTATACCTTCTTACAGCTCCTTACATTTTCTTACGAACTTCTTACAGACTCTTTACATCTTCATATAACTTCTTACGACTTCTTACAATTACATATTATTTTTCATATTGAAATTTATTGTGAATTTATTTTTCTAGCGGTAATGAAAATTTTTATTGGTGAATATTTATATATGTAAATGTGTCTACTAGGGATGGTCGTGAGATATGTATGTGGCAGATGTAGCTATATGTACACCCTATTTTCCCCATTCATATACTCATACTCCCATTGGGTATTTCAAGTATATCGGATTTATTTGTATAAATGTGTAAAGATTTTGATAATTAATACCCATTGGATACATTGATTTAATTTTATGTCTTAATAAATTCACAAACAAATCCAACAAATAATTAATTTCAAAAGTATCATGTCCATTTAAGCTAGTTATCCTGAATAATATTACGGATATTTTATCAAAGTTTAAGTTTATAGGTGAATAGTCAAGTTAAATGTGACAAAATCATTTGGGTTATTTCTACCCTGTTCCATTTAGCATAGGTGTAAAGAGTTGTAAGGATGAGTAAAAAGATATCATAAAGAGTTAAAAGGAGTTATAATGAATATAAAATGTTGTATATGATTCCATAAAAGTGTTTGATGTATTCATATATGTATTTTTATATTTATGTGCAACATATTTGTATTTTTCTTTATGAATTCTACATAATAGAATAATAAAATTTATACATTTGTGATGTCAAATGCATCTACGTCATGTTTAATGACTTGTTTTTTCAAGAAAAAAAAGAAATCATATTTGATACTTATGAAAAAGTTTTTATAGATGCATAAATAATTTTCATGTAATAGGTAATTGAAAATAACCTTAATTTTACATGTTTGAAATAAATGTCCTCAACTAGTAATTTTAGTAGTTGAGAACATTTAATAATTGAGAATACTTATTTCAAAGTTGTAAAATTAAGGTCATTTTTAGATATCTATTATGAAAGTCATTTATGCATGTATAAAAATCTTTTCATAAGTATCAAACATAATTTCGTTTTTTCAATATTATAAGGAGAAAATAAATCATCAAACTAATACATATGCATTTAGCATTACAAATATATAAATTTTATAATTTACATTAAATTCATAAATAAAAATACAAATATATTGCACATAAATATAAAAATATATTAAACATTTTTATCAACTCACGTAAAATATTTTATAATCCTTACAATTCGCTTATAACTCCTTACAACTTCTTACAATTGCTTACAACTCCTTACTACTGCTTACAACTTCTTAAAGTCAGCTTACAACTCCTTACAATTTCTTACAGTACTACAGGTTTCTTACAACTCCTTACAGTTACTTACAGTGCTTACACATGCTTACACATGCTTACTGACTTTTTGCTTTCCTTACACTTTTTTACTGACTTTACAACTCCTTACGTCTAAATAGAACATGACCTATATCTAAATTGGAAATCATCCGAGTGAAGGAATGACATGGTTCATTTTAGAACCAATGACAGCGAATGTCATCACTAAGGGATGCTACCTTTGGAATAAAATCTTATATATTTATGGGATGTATAACTTGGATGATCACTCGTTTTTATATATGGTTTCGATTCTCGAAATACCCTTATTCTAACATACTATCTCGATCATTGTGATATTGGATATCTTTTGGAATATTGGGGGTTTTTTTTTTGGGCCATTCTTGACTTTTCTTATTTATTTGAGGATTCATCCGGAGGATTTAATTAGATTGTTATCTCTTTGTTTCTTTTGCTTGGCACGTTTTTTTAATGCCAATATCTCCGGTACATGGTTTCTATTTATTGTACTTCAACCATCCTTTAGTGATTTGGACCAATATAATTTCTTTAATAGTGGCTTTTTCGAACTTCATCTCTGTTTAGAGATGGATCTTAACCACCTTTTGAAACATTAGACTTCTTGCCTGGATCATTTCTCGTTCCCTCTTCTTTATGAGAGGATCCGCCTCGATTGGTTTATCCAACTCGTCTACGCTTTGTACTTCTTTATGGCATACATATTTGTATGTCTTAGTCATATGAGTCAATTTTATGACTTCGGCTCAACTTCCTTTTAGGGAGGATTGGATCTCATTTGTTTTCGTTAATTCTTTTTGGAATAATTTTTGTTATGCTTTGGGTAGTGTTGGGCCACACATTACCTATTATTTGTATAATCAAGTGAAAATTATAGCTTGGAATGTACGAGGTGTTAAAAAACACCAAATTCATGAAGAAGTTAAATTACTTGCTACAAATCATCGACCTGATTTGTTATTCCTTATTAAAACAATGGTTTTAGACAAGACCTCCAAATGCCTCCTGCCTTCTTTAGGGTTTGATTCTTTTGATTATGTTAACCCTATCACTTGGGTGGTATATGGCTATTATGGAATGATACCAACATTATGGCTAATGTTCTAGTTAAAGAACATATTATCATACATATGCTTATTTTTAGGTTTCTTCCAAAAAATTAGGCACTCTTTAAAGTGTGTATGCTCCTGCCTCAATCCTTGCAAAAAATAGCTTTTTGGCAAAGGTTATTAGACTAAACTCTGTCATCGATACTCCTTGGTGTCTTATCGGAGATTTCAATGGATTAGAAGATGTCAGCGACAAAAAGGGTGAATCCCTTTCAACCACTCACAACGTCATAGATTACCTTTATTTTCACATACAATCTCGACTCATTCTATCCCAATCCAAGGGAAACCTTATTCATGGAAATCTCTTATACATGGATATTTTATTTATGAAAAACTTAATAGAGCGATCGGACGGAGTGATTGGGTCACTTTGTATCCCAATTTAGTAGTCTATTATGGCCCTTTCACATGTTCCGATCATAGCTATTCTTTTTGAATACTCACCCATTGCATAATACTTTGAGAAAATTTATTTTTAATTTTAGCCAAATTGGGTTAATTATGATTTAGTTCTCATAATTGTTAAAAAAAATGGAATACTCATTTTCTAGGCTCTCCTATGTATCGTGTGGCCCAAAAGCTAAAAGTTATTAAACAAGAACTTAAGTCTTGGAAATCCAATAATTGTGCTAACTATAGGTTGCAAGTTGAGAAAAATACTTCCAAGTTACAATATGTAGAGGATCGCCTTTGAGATGATCCTCATAATTTTCGTCTTAACCACTGGCATTCTCATTTGATTAAACAACGAGAAAAATTAATGCTTTTCAATCAACGGTATTGGGGAAGTTTTGCCCGAAAAAATGGTTGGTTGATTAGAATCGTGATTCTATATTTTTCCATCAATCAGCTACGATCAAAAAGTGACTTTCTAATATTATCGGAATTAAAGATGATGCTTGGCATTTGGCTAGAAGAACCAAAAAGGATTGAACATAAGTTCACATTGGATTTTTCACGTCGACTAACCTCTCGAGCATAGTACCTCTAATAATGCCCTCTAGTTTTTCTCATTTTACAAAGTCAACCAAGAGGAAAATTTGAATCTCATCAAGCCTCGTCATAGAACAAGAGATCTATACTTGCACTTGTTCCAAATGAATCCATATAAAGCTCAGAGACTCGATGATTTTGGAGCATCGTTCTTTCAAAAGTATTGGCATATCCTTAAAAACCATCTTTGTATTGCCATACGAGATTTTTTCACGTCGGGAAAATTGCTTAAGGAATTTAATTATTCTTTGATTGCTTTGATTCCAAAAGTGGACAATCCGGAAACTACTAGCCACTTTCGACCAATTAGCTTATGTAACACCTTCTATAAGATCATAGCTAAAATTATAGTTAATAAAATACGTCCAATTTTAGAACACATCATAAAATCGACTCGAGTACTTTTGTCCCTCAAAGGTCTATTCATGGTAACATTCTTCTTGCACATGAAGTAATGAATAAGTTTCGATTCACAAAAAGTCAAAAAGGTTACGTTGCAATTAAATTTGATATGGAAAAAGCGTATGATAGAATTGAATGGAATTTTCTATTCCAATGTCCGGACGAGTATGGGTTTTCATACTACGTGGGTCAATTGGATTAAAGAGTGTGTTTCCATAGTTTCTTATTCCATTATTCTTAATAATGAACGTGTGGTTTCTTTAAACCCACTCGTGGATTGAGATAAAGCGACCCTTTGCCTCCATATCTATTCATCATTTGTATGGATTATTTGGCACAACAACTTTATCAAGCATCTATAAGTCCTAATTCGGTATTGGGATTAAGATTGCTCCGAAAGGAGAGACAATTCCTTGTTTACTATTTGCTTGATGATAGGGTTTTATTTTGCAAAGCAACATCCCGGTCTGCTTTCAATCTAAAATCTATATTGAACTCTTTTCGTCAACAATTTGGCCAATTAGTGAATTTTCATGAATCCAATATCTTTTTTCGAAGAATACCACCAATTTGGATAAACATCGTGTTTAATGGATTTTTAATATTTCCTACAGCTCCTCTTTAGGGCAATGCTTAGGTTGTTCGGTTTTCTAGGGCCGACCAACATTTAAGTTATTCTAGAATTTACTCGGAAAAGTCGAATCTAAGCTAGTTAATTGGAAGGCTTCCTCTCTTTCCAAAATTGGTAGGATTGTTCTCATTCAATTGAATCTCGAATCATTACTTACTCGTACTATGCGGTGTTTTTAGATCCCAACTTCTATTTCTTATAATTTAGATCGAATTAATCGAGAATTATTATGGAAAAAAATCCAATATGAAAAAAGGACTTCTTTTAGTTTGCATGGGATAAAATTTACCAACCAAAAAAATTTGGTGGTATGGGCCTATGAAAGCGAGTCGTTGTTAATATAACATTTCGATCAACTTTCTTGGAAATTTCTCAGTAACCCATATAACTTTTGGGTTAAACAAATGAGAGCAAAATACAGGTCTATGGATGCGTTTTCACTTATAAACCAAAACAAGCTAATTCTTCGATATGAAAATGTATGTTACGAACCCGAAATTTTATTCGTGAAGATATGAGATGGCAACTAGGGAATGGAAAAAATATTAATTTTTTGACCAATACATGGTGTCATGAAACAAGTTTAGCTAATCTATTACATGTAGACATTTCAACGCATACCGACTACCCCCAAATTAAGGTTAGTGAATTTATTTCTTGTGATAGAAATTGGGATGAAGCCAAGCTGTTGCGGGTTTTGCTCGAACCCTTTTTCCTTTTGTCCTTGTTGTCCCCATCCCCCTTGCAGAGATAGAAGATTAGTTCTTCTTGCGGAGATAGAAGATAAGTTCTTCCGGGAACTTAATGGGAAAGGCGAGTTTTCTATTAAATTTGCTACTTGGAAAGCCCATGACAACCTCAAACCCGATCAATCGGTTTGGAAATTTAATTGGAATTGAAATTTAGATGTTATGCCTAAGATCAAAATATTATTATGGTAAATTTGTCATAATTCATTACCGACTAGAGGCAATTTACTTGAATCGTGGCATACAACCGGATCCTATATGTCCGGTTGGTCCGTCACAAATTGAAGATATTGAACACCTTTTCGCTACTTGTTCTTTTGTACATCAAATTTGGGATTTAGCTATTCAACATGGATGGATTTGCCAACATCCTTTTTCTAACCCCGATGTTATGATTAGAGATTCATTGCACAACAGTTTTGTTAGGCGAGAGGCCAATATTTCCATAATAGTTCTACTTCTTTGGAGCATCTAGAAGTTTGGCATTGTTTTTTAGAATGAGTTTCCCAAACCAATCGGTGTGCTCATCCGGGAAAAAGTAATTGGACAGAGAGGAAACAACGTAACTATTCTACTCATCACATATCATCTTCTTTACCATTTCACTCGATTTCCATTCCCAAACTCAGCGAGTTTAGTTCGGCGGGCTTCTCCCCAAGCGACTTCGTCAAAATCAATTTTAACAAGCACCTTTTCATCGGCAGGAGCTATAGTAGGCTACGTTTTACGCGACTAGAAAGGAAGTCTCATTCAAGCCGGTACTAGATTCATGTATAAGGCACCGATAATTGTATCTAGATCAATGACTATGCGAGATGGTATTAAAGCAACTATAGAGACAGGGTTCACACATATACAAGTTAAGGGAGACAAAAAGATAGTTATTCGAGCGAGTTCAAGATACCATTCACACCCCGTAGAGGACATAGTCACTGGTTCACAATATAAGAATTATGCTTTCTTCATTCTTATGCTACTTAATTAACCATATTTTCAGATAGGGTAATATGATAGTTATTGTATTGCCAAATTAGGATGTGTTTTGAGATTTAGAGTTACCTTTACATCCTCTCCTTCACAAGAGTTTTTATGTATTTTTTCTGATGATAACATAGGTAGAGCCCTTGAGAAAAGGTCTACCTAATGTTCTTTGTACTTACCATTTTAAAAAAAAAAAAAAACTCATGGTCATTTAGGAATTTTTTTCTTTTTATTAACCTAAGTTTAAGTTTAAAATGTTAACTTTCCAATAAAGCAAGTTCTAAGACATTAGGTGAACATTAGCTCCTCAAAAACAAATCAAATTTAGAAGGTCAAAATAACACAAGAAGAATTGGAATTGCAGGTTTTTTTTTAACTTGATTTATTGAGTTTAACTCCTGCTTGGGAGACTGCAATTTCAGTTTTTGAGGATCCACAATATGCCGAGTCTTCACCACTTGCGGGTTTTTTTTTTTTTTAACTTGATTTATCGAGTTTAACTCCTGCTTGGGAGACTGCAATTTCAGTTTTTGAGGATCCACAATATGCCAAGTCTTCACCACTTGTAAAAAGAAGTGTGACTCTGAACAATGAGCTCAAATTGAAAAGGTGTCTATATATGGGGATAATTTTAACCACTTCTGTTCTCCAAGCTGATTCTTGCAAACTGATTATATCAACAACTACAACCTTTAGAAATCAAGTCACACGATCTACAAGCGACAACAAACTGACCTTTTTCTCTCTCTCACACGCACGCGCAAGCACGAACTTGCGTGCTTACACCCTTACGTTGTAACAATCATGAGTAGCAATGTACACTCACATTAGATCCAGTCCTGTTCCTAGCATGTCTTCAAATCCCCCCCAAACTGGTGAAGCTACTAAAATAAGGAAAGAAAGAATGGTACGTGTCTCCCTACCTTGACTGCATATTGAGTTATTCCAGGTACAGGCACTGCAGGCTCAGGACCTCCTTGTCCTCGTAGGTCTAACAATGGTGTCTTTATTTCAGTTGTATTTATTGGCCTTTTGTGATTGAAGTGATTAAAACGTGACCCGCAAACTGTCCAATGCGTCTACCAGTGTTTTTGATTCATGACATTTTTGTCTCCTTCAGAAAAATAAGTCCTCATGGCTAATGACTTTTTGGCACTGAGCTAAAGACTAAAAAACACAAAAACAAAAACAAAAAATTAGTGAGTGGATCAAGATATATCCATCGTCAACTAGTCGGCAGAACATATCATTGCATGCCTCTGATAAAGCATATTCAGCCAGCAAAACATGTACTACACAAATTTGGCACTAATTACACAACCACTCATCTTCTATTTCAAAGCACCACCTCACTAATTGCTCAAGAATTAAACAAATAATGCTACATTTAAAAAAAAAAAAAGAAAAATAGCAGTTGAGTAAACTCGACCTGAATTTTGATCTATAATGAATCCTGTGTGTTTGTCCTTGACACTGTATATAAAATGACACATTTACACAGTCCTGACACTATGCACTGGGAGGACCGGTATACAAGGCGAAGTTCTTTGTATGGATTGTATGCAGCTGCCCGATGGATGAAGCAGATAGGAGTTTTCAACCCTGCGTAAGAATTGTAGTGACTACAGAGTTTAATCGAAGCCTTCCGTTAATCCTGAAAGGGAGTCTGGTTTAGTTTTTCACCACTGGCCAGTCAGAAGCAGATTCTAGATTAGGCACAATTCTATATGTCAGGCTCTGACATATAAGAATGGGCTTGATAAGTAAATCTCAAATGAATCCACCCGTGCTTCAACTTCAGTGACTTGGAAGAAATCCACGTTACGGAGGAACCTCCATTTTGCATTCTTGATCAACTTAATAAAGACTGGTTCAATTTGCAATGTGATTTCTGATACTTTGATCAACTAGTCGCTTCCACTGCTATATCTGTCTGCAAAAGAGGAAACAAGGGCATGAATCAAGAAGTCATGTCTTTTTCTGGAAAAGAAAAAAAGGTCTTTGAGGTGTTTAAACAAAGAAGTTGAGAATCAACATACCTCCAGACGGTCTTTTCCCTTCCATCGCTTCTCTCTTTTCTTGGCAACTCCGGCACAAGAAAGGGCCATCCCAGGGGCGGCTTCTCCGACTAGTGCAGCCAACATGTATTGAAACACCCTCGCCTGGTTTAATCTCTACTTGGCAAATGGCACACATGAACAACTTGAACATGTTGCAAAGTGGGTATTTAGTATCTAACCTGCAAGCCATTTATTATTGTAACACATAGCGGAAATGTTTCAATTAGATAATGCAGGTCATGGGCAACCCAAAAAGGTGGTTCAATAGGTGAAAGAAACTGAGACTACAGAGGGAAGAGTCACAGATAAAGTTAGGTGGGGAAGGCCAGACCTTGCTGTAAGGCATGCGGATCCGTCTTCAAACATCTCTTCAACCACATCTGGCTCCATGTACTCTTTTTCGCTTTGTGAACATGATTCAGAGGACTTCTTCTTAAACATGGCCTTAAAGACTCCTTTGCCCGTTTTCTTTGGAGGTGGCAATGGCGGAGGATTCTTCTCTAGTGGAAGAATATCAACAACAATACAAGTTGTATCATCTCTAAGGCCCTTCACCTGCACTGCTTCCTGCAAATGGAACAGAAAGGGCAGACCCGACCATTATTAAGTATAAATGTCAAATGGAAAGTGAACGGGTAAGGAAGGCATCATGTTTGGTCAACATACTTTAACAATTTGTGCAGCTGCAGCCTCTGCTGACATCCCGCGGCAACAATCAAGAGCTGCTTCAAAACTTAAGATATCCCAAACACCATCACTGGATATAATAAGCCTCCCACCAGTCGTAGACAACTGAAAATTTTGCATTCACATATGATCAGAAACATGAACCATTTGAATATCATAACATGTTCTGCGAAATAGTTCATGCTTGAAACAGCCATCCCAGTAAGTATCCCTCTAAGGTAGGATTTCCTCAAGTTCAAGTGTAAGCAGCCTTACGCTAACAAGGACAAAGATCGTCTCCAACAGACCAAAAAGTTTCAAACATAAACAGGGCTTTGAAAGAATTTTGAAACAGTTCAAAAAAGATGGACAAAAGTATATTAGAGTGATGCATTTGATGGACAAAAGTTTATTAGAGCGCTGCATTTGATGGACGAAAGTATATTAGAGCGATGCATTTAATTAGGGAGATAAAAGCTAAGAAAATAGGTACGACATTGGAAAGGGAGGCATGAAAAAGTCATGGGCCAATCCCGACAATGAACTAATGGAGGGGATCCAAGGACTGAAAAGATATACATAGATAGGATGATCACAAGAAACCTCGATCACTTCGTAGTCTAATCAAAGGTCATCTTCTTTTTCTTTTCTTTTGCTTTTGGAATTAAAAAAAAAAAGAGCCATGTTCCTGAGACATTCAGCTGCCAGGTCCTTTCACTCAGACTATTTACCCTGCCCATTTTTCTCTATGCTCCAAAAATAGTTGTCCTTTCTAACCTCCTAACAAGCACGTGCTTTTGACAACCCAAGCCAGTTAAGCCTTATTACACATTCTGACCTCAATAGGTTTCAGCTCCTCCTACTTTCTCCATATTATATTTCCAATTCTATTTTTGTGGTTTAAAATCCAAGGCAAACATCATCACTACTACAACATCTCAATTGGCCAAAACTCAGCATCATGCAATATTGAGCGCATAATAAGTTTAAAGGAACGGATTACGTCCCCGTCTCTTTCCCAATTAGATTATGCAATTGAACAATGACGTCTCCTTTCTTAACTAAGGCATGGTAACCAATTCGTTCATTGCCATTGCACCTGTTCTTGATGAGCTATCTTATTCTAACGCTTGCTCAAACTTGAACCTGGTTCTTGTCCGATATTTTTATACAGTGTCCAGCCGAACAATGCGCTATCTTTTTCTGAAACAATGTTGTCCATCAATGAAAAGCGTGTATCATTGCGCACAATCTTGAATCATCTTCATGAGCTCATCTCTAACCACTAGAAAGAGAAAATGCTTTAAGCCTGATATTGGTAGGGAAATACTTGGCATCTCCTCTAAGCATGTGGAAGCAAATTCTAACTCCTGTCACCTTGTCTAAGCACCTCCAAAGGACCTCTGTTATTGTCATAAGACTTCTTAAATCAATGGGTCTTTTTAACGTCTCACTATATTCTATGTTTCTATCCCCTGCCAGAGTAACTATATACGTTTTTAACGTCTCACTATATTCTATCCCCTGCCAGAGTAACTATATACGTTCTATACTGATACGCAAGATACTGAACCAAATTGATTGTATCACTCATCTCGTAAAAATTATTCGGTGAAGGCCAATATCAGACCAGCAGTAGGAACAACTGTATGTGCACTGCTATTATAAAATGGTATCAAGGTGCTAAGCTTCCACCTATCTGTCATTTTTATTAGTCATCAGGATCAAACTAGATAGTTTGGTCAACTAGTTTCCACACTCCCTTGGTATATAATTCTTTATGCAACTCTCCTGTATTTCATGCTTTTGGCTGCCTTCTTAATCCTTTCCTTCATAATACATCAAATAAATCTGATGTTGCGGTAATGATTGGTATAGATGCCAAACAACCCCCTCACCCCCCAAAAAAAAACAAAATCATATATTTGCACTGCTTGGAGGGACACTTCTTCTACCTTTTCCTACATGTTATCTCTTCCAAAAACACTTGATCTTCTTTCTCCCTAATAGAACTCATTTGTCCAAGTCCTAAAACTCCTAGGCCTTGCTCACTTGCAAAAATCTTCCAAGGCTTCCTATCTGTGCTAAACCCCTCAAATGCACTAACCCCTGTCATAGCTAATAGCTCTGTTGGCTTTGTTCCTACCACAGACAACCCATACTCAGGTGATGGAATATTGTATTTTCTTCATGTACTCATCCTAGTTTTTGGATGGGAATGATATGAACTTTGGGGTTACTGGCAAAAGAATAATATGACTTTTTATTTGAATATGAACACTACAAACTTTAACAGTATTTAAGATATCATAACACAATCGAGTTTGAGGATTGTGACTCGTTTGAGAGTTGACGTGTCAAGTGAGGCTGACACATGTATGGCCAAATCAAAGTTTTGACCTTGGATTTTGAGCTTGAAATGGCCACATAAGCAAGTCAATTTCAAATTAAAAAATATGTGGCCATTTAAACTCAAAAATCCAAGGTCAAAATTTTGACTATGTAGTACACGTGTCAACCTCAGTTGATACGTCAACTCTCAAACAAGTCACAACCCCCAAACTTGGTTGTGTTATGATATCGTTAATAATGTTAAAGTTTGTACAGTTCACAACCAAGAAAAGAAGTCGTATTATTTTTGGGCAATACCCCCAAAATTCATATTATTCTCACCCAAAAATCCGTATTTTGAAAACCTGAATATATCCAAAAATCCATATTTTAAAAATCTGAATATATCCACATTTATACATGAGGCCAAATCTGACCCTCCATGAGACAACAGTCCCTCAAAGGCAAAAGCAGTAATTAGGTGTTTATTACTCTCGGATGTGAAACTATTAGTGTTTAAAACTATTTCATTCAATTATCAGGCCGTCAATTATCATTGAAAATCTTGATTGTTTTTGTTATGCTTTCGAAACTATATTGCTCAGTCAATTTCTGACATATTTGACTCAATCAGCAGTCGACATCACCTTAGCAAGGGCAACCACCCCAAAGAAAAGCATATGGCTGCAGGCTGCAAAAAACTAGCTGTCAACATCATCTTAGGAAGGACAACCACCCTAAAGAAAAGGATTTGGGGGCAGCACCAGAAACATTCAGAAAAGTTAGCCAGGTGAGGCCTGTTAAAATGGCATTGTAGACATCCTCCACCAGTAGAAGACTCTGAAGACAGGAAGGGGAATTATACTGTATTATATAAAAGCATCTAACCTGCCTTCTATAGAAGGTGTCCCTTCCTTTTAGAAAACAAGACAAAAAGGAACAAATCATTCCCTTTGCTCTATAGCACAGAACTCAAATATACCCCTAAATTTTAGGGATAAGCTGGTAAGGAGTTCCACATTCCTTACACTTGGAGAGCATGAAAGGAAGCAATTTGAGCAGTAAATGAGGAGCAGTACATAATACATGCACACATAGTGTTTCAAACTCATGGCATTCACTTCAAAATTTCAAAGAAGAAAGCAAAAGAAAAAAAACATTTACAAGCAAAGTGAAGTTTACTTTCTGAATTGAACACTTCACATGAAGAGTTGACAACAAAACCCAAGATCAAGCAAATAGAGTAAGTCTGTGCACACTAACTCACCTTCACTTGTTTTACATAAGGAACTGGAACTATAAACTCGCCAACATCCCTATCTCCAATAGAGCGTGAAAGACACAAACCACCAGGCCAGCATCTCAATGGACCAATCTGCATAAAGATTACATGAGCTGCTTGAATTAGTAGCTACATCGAAAGACATTAAAACAGGATAAAGGGACTCATTGTGTTAAAAAAGAAAAAAACATGTCTGAAGCAACACGACAATTTGCCTTATTAGGCACTCCAAATTTACTCAATCACCCATCAGGTTCAGTTATAGAGTGTGCAATAGAGAATCAGTGTGTACCACGCAATTTTCTAAAATCTTGCATATTTTGGGCTCAAAAGGAAGGACCAATGCTCCATACACCTCAAAAGGAAGGACCAATGCTCCATACACAAGTCAAATTGTTAAGTGTCCTCCATGGATACTTGAGGAGAAATGGAAAGTTAGAGTAATATAGCTTCTCCACTTCATTAGGGTTATCTTTAAAGAGGTAGCATTCACTGGAACAGCAAGCACTATAAATTATGTCTAATTAATTGGCAATATATTCCAATTGAATCAGAAAAGTTTCAGAAAACCAATAGAAATAAGTTGCTACAGTGAACATCCTTAAGCACTTATTGGATCAGTTCAAGAGGGAACAAAATGGTGGTTGTAACTTGGAAAAGGCAAGGCAAAAAGCCCTGAGTTTTCCAATTTATACTCAACATACCCTGTTTTTTGGCTTTTCTGCCTTTTGCTTTTGTTTCCCTTTCATTCTATCTATCCACCAATTCCAAGGAACCAATGACCCAAGACATAAATCTTCTCACCTTGTGCACCCCCTTCTCCTTTAGGTCTTCATATCATATGCACTAAGCTTTTTATACATAATCTTCCATGCTAAACAACAATTCAAGACATATGCCCCAATCCCCAACCACACAAAAAGAACAAAGAAAAAGGGGGAGGGGGAAGTAGAAATGTTTTAAATGTAATGAAAATCCTTTCATGGCCAAAATATGAAGCGAATTTGATCTTGATCTGAAAATAGTCACTTTATCTCTGTGCAGAAACATCAAGCTCTAACATAGAAACAGTCACTTACCGTGACATAATTACTAAGTCAAGGATCACTCGTCCTCCTCAAGATAATGTAGAACTAGACATATAATAGATGACCCAACCCATTACTAACTAGGCCATAACACCATCCGTCCATAATAGTGCAAACAAAAATAGTCAGAATGCAGACATTTGGCCCCAAGATGAGTTTACTCAAGCAAAAATGGACTCAGGCTTTTACTCCAGCACACATCAGTTCTTTATGCCGAGCATATTATCAAAACACAACTTCCGTACGATTTATCAGATTCCTTAAGTGTTAAAAAGGACCATTTCATTGAAATCCTCACAAAATAATTGGAGAAAGAAAAAAAGTTTTCCAAACTCTAAAATTCAAGTTCCAACATTCTACAATAACATACAAGTACGGCATTGTTTTTGTGGTAATTCATGAAGTCATGGAAGTGATTTACCACTTTGATTTCACAATCCATGTTCCATAACCGTGTGGGTAAAGCATCCTTCACACTGAATTCACATTAGTAAATGAGGTTTGGTCATTCTAACAACACAAAAGACTCTAAAGACAGCCTTATACAGCCACGACAGACACTTCTCATGAGTTTGTCTATTCACCAGCGAATCAAAAGATTTAGAACATTCACTCAGTTTAGGGCATGTAAAAGGAACCAGGTATGAATCCAACAGAAACAAAATATAAGAAGAATCAAAGATATACCGCAGTTCCACCACCAGTATTGAGCCGACCAACTTCACCCCGCTGGCAGTAACACGTTCCCTCCTGATTGCGAGTCAACAAAAATATTAATCTCAACAGCATCCAAATAAGTCGAAAAATACTTCATATGTTGCAGTGGAGACTTACTCTTCCACATTGCTCTCAAGTCTGTGATCAGCAGATAAACTGTATATATCACCTTCAGCAGATTCCAGTATGCAGCGAGAGTCCCCCACTGATGCTACTGTTACATACCATCCTTCAACAATAGCAAAGGTAACAGTAGTTCCTGATGGTTTACCTGAGAATAAAGATACCATCAGCTACGTGTCATTCCTTATTATCCCCAGCCCCTAATAAAAGATATCTTGTTGGCAAATAGCAATAATAGGCATTATGCTTAAAGTCCAAACAATACAGTTTTTCTACACACAAACATGGGATCAGATGCCACGTTCATGTCAAGCATAAAAGCATGGAATCATATTCAGTTCTCAGCTTCATCATGCATGAAGCTTCTGTGTGCAACGGTGGGTCAATATTGAGTTCAGTGCTTACAATATCATCAAGCGCCCAATATTCATATTCATCTATTAATTAAGAAAGAAAAACATCCTTCGAAGTAAGAGAGGCATTATCATACTTCAGATGAGTCTACTGGGAGCATCATACAGTAATGGAATCATGTTCATTGACAATTTGACATTTTGGAGACACTGACTGTTACATCACTCAAGCAATGTGTTATAACCCTTTTGCTAAATCCTGAATAACATTTCGCTGACATAAATAGCAAACGTTTACCAAAAGTGTGGTTAGATTCACATCAAAGGTGGGAGTTAAGTTGGTCAAACTTTGGTGACCTTGCCCAATGATAGGTACCTTTTTCTAAAAATCTTTATCAGTTTTGACGAAACCCGCAACTAATGCCCTTGGCAACGCAGCCACCCAATCTTCTCTGTTAAGATCCAATGGTATAGCACTCAACACATTATTTAGAAGATGCTCCTTGGCATATATAGCAGCTGCAGTTCCATTGTGCCCATCAAACAGCTGCAAGAAGAGAATTAACAGTCAAACTTGTTGTCAGACAACAGTTAATCATTTTATATGGGCCACATCAGTCAAAATCACGTCAACAATCACACACTAAGCTCCAAACAAGTCATCAATATGCCAAAAATCAACTTCAAAAATCATAGGCGAAAGTAAAAATTAGGAGATCCGTTGCGATTAGACAAAGCCACAGTCACAATTTTCACAAAAAAAGGGGAAATTGTACGACCATGAAAAATATTGCTGGAAAATTCATGGGCTTGAATTCTGACGAGATATTATATCTGGGTGCCCACAAAACAAAATCAACGTTGGCAAATCAATAAATCAAAATTGATCTCAAAAATAAAGTTATAGTAATAACATCAACAACAGCGATATTTAAAATGAAATTTAGCAAAGAGAAATGATGACAATGGACTAAAGAGGAGAGAGAAAAGTACCCCGAAAACAGAATAAGTTGTGACCCCATCGCCAACAATACGTTCGCATCCGACCTTCAAAAGCGTGAAATCTTCACCTTTCTTGCTCTGACTGGCTTGACCATAAGAAAGCTCCGGATTCTCGATTTTCTCATTCTTCTGCTCTCGCTTCAGCAACACCGATAAGGGAACTGTTTGATGTTCGCCTTTCGACGACATCGTCCCCCTCAAAAGATATATTGACTCGAATCACAATCACAATCTCTTCTCTCTCTCTCTCCTCAATCCACTTTGACGCCGTCCAATCTCAACGCGTCGTCTCCTTCAATGCACACGAAATCTGCACAATCAAATTAATCAAACTACCGAAGATCCTCAACGAAATAAACAAATTTAGCAAATTATCAAGCAATTAAGCCAAAACGCAAACCAAATTCAGCAAATTCGGGAACAAATAACCAAACCGAACCTAAAAATGTAAAACTCTCTGCGCAACATTGGCATAAGAATCAATCAAATCACATTAAAACAAATCAAATCGAAAAAAATTGGAAATTGGACTTACGAAGAAGATCGAATCGGCGGCGAAGCGGAGGAGGTTAAACGAGGTTGGGGGAAATGGAGATACGGTGGTGAATTTGGCGCGCTGGAGTGATCGAGAAACGCGGATCCCAGCGACCTGCAAAAGTTCGTCCATTGCAGGGAGAGAGAGAGAGAGAGAAAGAGAGAGAGAGAGAGTGCGGAAATGAAGGTGTTGGCTTTCTTTTTGTGTTTTTTTGTTTTTATTTCCTTTTTTGTCATTTGTTTTTTTTCTTTTTTTCTTGAGGGGGAGTATATTTCTCTCTCACACACACATAGTCAACAGTCATATGACATGTCAAAGACGCATCGGTCATCATTCGGCGTTTCCAGCGGTGCTTTCAGTAACAAAAACAAAAATTATTCTGCTACCTTTTATTTATTTATTTATTTATTAGCAATAAAATTAATTATAATTAGTTGAGAATAAGTTATTTATAATCAGTTCATTTTGATATTTATAACAGTATTCGTAACAGTTTTTACTTTATAATTTATCTCTTTGTATGATCGCCTTCTTTTCAATCAAATTTATTGGAGTACGGATGCTATCATTATTGATTAGTGTTGGGATTCATCTCATTTCCTTCTCACTCTCCTTCGTGTTGCCTAGTCGTTGTCTCTCGCTCTCCCTCTCGCTCGCAGGGCATCGTCTCTCATTTAAACTTATTTTGCTCCTACCGTACTATATAACATAAAAGTTTCAAAAATACTTGATTGATATGTACATGCTTATTATTACATCTATACAAAGACAAAATAAACACTATCTAAAATACAAAAAGATTATGACACTTGTTTGACAATTCGTTATTAACTTTTTTCTATTTGCTTGATTAAATTAGTCTGTTAACTTATTGGATTAGCCGTTTGTATTAAATGTTTACATTAGTTGTTTCAAAAAAGTGTGTGGTAAAATTAGTTTTTCTTAAAAAGATGTGAGATAAAAAACTAATTTACAAAAAAGTCAATCATAAAAAGTTATTGAAATTAGCTTTCGAAAATGATTTTTTGAGGACAAAAGGCTAACTTATCAAACATCTTAAATAACTTTTTGACTAAGTAAAAAAGCTAACACTCTCTTAAAAAGCCACTGGAAAACCCATCTTAACTTACCAAACATCTTAAATAACTTACCAAACATCTTAACTTACCAAACATGATCTATATTATACCAAAAGTCAAAATTTATTCAATCGGACTTGCATTAGATTCGGATGTCACATTTGACTCCGTTAGATTAAAGTCTGCTAGAATCTTCAGATAAAAAAACTAAACAAATTTAAATTTAAAAATATAGACATCCAATTTAAATACGGTCAGTAATTATCTCTAAAAAGACTTCAAAACATACGATGAGCAATGGAACTAACAACCACTGTTGATTTTGTTAATAATTAGACAAAAGTTAAAGTTTAGAATGTGTATTTTTATTTTTATTCTTTTTGGGTGGGAAAAAATGTAGATGGATGAAAAAGAATACATAGTAGATGCTGAAAAAATAAACAAATGAAAGCTTTGAATCAGATCCTTATCCAATAATTTGTAGCTTTAGATAGCAAAGAGAAGAAGTAGTAGTAGTAGTAGTAATATTTGCAAGTCTGTGAGTGGTGGGGCCCGCAACCCAAATGGGCCCACAAATTTGTAGACCAATAACTGGAGAACTTGCGTTAATAATGAAAAGTGGGATCCAATGGGAAACCCTTTCTTTTAATTTTGTTTTACTTTTCCTCACTTCTTCTTTTTTATTTATTTATTTATTTGATAAATGGTGTTTGCTCAAATTTGGGAGTTCAGAGTTGGAACGCGGCTACTACACAGCTGTACTGACATTACACTCTTAACTTTGATATCTTAAAAAATAAAAACAAATTAAACATTATAAAATTTAAGGTTCTTTTCTGAGTTCTTTTTTTTGTAAATTTCGTATGAGACTATCTTAAGTAAAATAATATATTATATCAGATGTATATTTTTATGGTAATTTTTAATAATAATAATTGAGATGATTAATAATATATCTACGAGTGAATGTGATAAAAGTCGCTACTTAAATTACTCTTTTTGTTTCAAAATACTTATCGTTTTAATATTATAAAGGAATATTAAAGAAACATAAAATTTATACAAGAAGTTGACCCTAGATTTTATTAGAAATGAAGAAAATCAATGAAAAATAAAACAATTAATACGGATAAAATTAGTAAATTAGTCATTGATACGTCATTGAAATTGTAAAGTAGCGTATATTAGTTAATTAAAACACTAGTCACATATGAATTAAAAAATTATTATAAAAACTTATTATTAGTCGGATCAAAATCTTTAAAAAGGTCATCTTATAATAACGCTTATGTAAGATGTTCTTGTCTACAGATGTGTGTTTTAATATAAAGGTAGATGAAATGGATTGTAATATTAACTACTCGTAAAAAGATTTTAGTAGTAGTTGAATTAACTAACACGGGTTTACAAGTTAGGTTGTAATTTGATGGAGTTAATTATTGTTAAATCATGTTTAAGATAAGTTTTCCTCATATTGGCCTTAAAATTTCATTGTCATTCTTGCTTTAATTTATTACTACAAGATTTAAAATCTGTATGACCATGTCAAACTTAGAAACAATGATTTACATTAAAGGGATATAAATATTTATTGACATGACGTGACGTAATTAAATAAAAAATATTACTATATAAAGAAAAAAAATTAACTAAAAATTTAAATCAACCAATCACAATAAATTGATATAATTTTTATTCAAAGTTGTTCATTCTCAAATCTTTGCACTTCCAACTTAAAAAAAATTCTCATATCCTTGTTATACGGATATCAAGCTTGACTACTCTATTAGACACTTATTTTTATGTGACTTAGCAATATTTTTTTAGTTAATTGTGTTTTGCTTTTAGCTAGTTTTTTATACTCTACCTCTCGACATTTATCTAGGGTTTTACCCAGGAAAAAAAATTACACTCCTACCCCAATAAAAAAAACAAAACACAGAATCTTTTTTGAATGAGTAAGTATCACTTTAGTGTTATATCACTACAAGAAAATACTAAAATAGCAAGGAGATTTCCGATGGGTATTCCGACGGAATATGATAAATTTCGACGGGATATTCGATAGATAGAGACGTCCGAATCCCGCTCGTCGATATGGACAGAGCTTGTCGGAAATGTTCGACGTGCTTTCCGACGAGTCGGCAACCCCGTCGGATCATTCCAACGGGTTTTACATCGAGGTCCAACGAGTTTTACATTGAAAATTCGATGTAAAACCCGTCGGACAACAAGTACTCATTGTAAAAAAGAACTTTCCGTCGGGCTCGATGTAATACCCTTCAAACTGTCCGACGGGGCTTTTAATCTGTTGGACATTTTCCCTTGCTATTTTAGTGTTTTTTGTAGTGTATGAGAAGATTAATTATTCGAATTAAAATACTTATAATATTTTTTTATAATATATAACCCGAAGTCAACTTAAGTCAAATCTAACTTCGGTTGTACTTATATCAGTTTAATACGAGCAGAGCCCACTTGTCTTATTCAGAACCCTAATAGCTACACAGGAGTACATGGTATCATAAAAATAAATTAATACTCACAATAATGAACTTAAAAAGGAGAAAGACAAAAAAAATGAGGTGAGCTAATTAATTGGATGGGTGTCAAGTAAAAGGGAAGCAATGGACCCATTCTGATCTGGGCACCATTATCTCAAGGGAAACCAAGACACTGTTTGGATGATGTGAAATTGCAACGGAAAATTTCCTCCCCGCAGTTCTCGCCTTCATTCATGTTCCATTGATTTACATCAATTTGTATATATTAACGAATTTTCTTTAAAATAATTGATAAAGAGAAATAAAAAGATATAATAACAAAACTCTCGATGTGGATCTTGCTTGCACGAGAATTTGAGAAGATTTAAATGTGAGACAGTTTGGCTATGCAAACAACTATGTTCATATAGGGACCGATTTCACGATATCAACGCTAAAAACTTTTGAGAACTAGAAAAAAAAGAGGATAATGAAAAAAAAAAAGTCTTTAATTCTGACTTTGGAGGGCTGGTTGGGGCATATTTTAATGAATGTCAACGGGGCAAAGCATATGGATGTCTCTCTCTCATCAGTTCATGCTGATATACAAGGTATAAGCTGGAGGGTTGTTGTTTTTCCCGCAAATTCAGCACTTAACAGCTTGGACAACAACACATATTGGCAATTTTCAACCTACCCACCCCATGGAAGAAAAGTAGAAAGCCTAAGGAATGAATGTCTTTGATCCCCTTTTTCTTTCTTTTTTCATGGGGATGATAGGAGAAAAATGAAAAACTCTCTTGCCTTACCCTAATGCTAGGTCTACGTGCTTGGTTGACAAGTGGGGAGCACTTGAAGAACCAAACAAGGGGGTTGGAAAGGGAGTCGGGTGGATTTAGAAATTTTATGTAAGGTTTTTCCATTTTTTAGTTTTGTAAAATTTAATGAGTATCAAGTAACTTTTATCGATATAATTTCAAAATCAAATTCAATTATAGGCACCTTGAACATAAAACTAGCAAAATTGATCCGAGTCCGAGCTAAATTACCTAGACTCATATCCGATCGAAAATTAATTTAAATCGAATAATTCATTTGTCATGTTTACTTAAATACTCGTACTCTATGAATAGGTCCCGCCATGGAGGGCAAGGCTTAAACTGGCATTCTAGGGGTATGCCATATTGTGGAGCTATTACATCAAACATAGAGAAATGTGTTGAATCCTCTATATATGCTTCATAGCTTAACCTCCTAAATATTTCTAGGAAAGGCGCCTCTCAATTTCACATGTTCATAGAATTTTTTAACTAAGCTACTAATTTCAATTTACTATTGCTCTTGCATGTATAATCAGTAGAAATGACTCATCCGACTATCTTGCTCAAGTGACATAAAATAGACGATCCAATTAGGACAAGTAATTAATTTGGCCAAATCTAAAGATTTCCTGATATCCTTTACAACAAACTTGTTGATTTTCATCGACATTTAGGAAAAGCACATTTTAGTTTGAATGAGAGGCTTTTCAAAATCTAGTTACGCGTGGGTTTATTGATGATTGGGCTAAACTTATGTTTAAAACCCGGGGTCGGTTTCTCATGGACCATGTCCAGCAAGATGACAAGCACACCTGTCTATCGATCTGGCTCATCAGAACCACAAAAGTATAGGGAGATATTATCCAAAATTGATGCTCATTGAAGTCTTAGTCTACTGCAAACTAAGCAACAATGAATTTTGGATCTTCTGCAACAAGCCAGGCAAAGACTGAGAAAATCAGAGATGTACAAGTTCTATCTGTAACTTTGCAAGAAAAATACAGCAACTGGAGAAAATAGAGCACAAGGAAAATAGTAAAAAGAAATGCAAGGCGATTCCTTCTGGAACAAAATAAAAAATGTATGTTGAAAGAGAGTGAAAACATGCATTACCACATGATAATTTGGCACAAGTAGATTATGATAGTTCAATTAGTTAACAACTACAATCTGACCAGAACAGCCAGCTATACACAAAAGGGCTATTCATCATCATATCATCACTGAACACAAAGGTGGAGATTCAAAATTGTCGAGATTCATACATTCTGTCACGGGTTTCAACAAAGAGGATAGTGTTCTACCTGCAATGTGAAGAGTTGTATCAAATGAGAGAATAGCATTCAAGTATGTGCAACTTCTGATGCCAAACAAATGTTGACTATTGAGCAACAAGAATTTTCTAATTTGGAGAATGATCAATCCTAAACAAAGCAGTAATTACCTGAGTTAAGTGGGGCTATGGATGCTCTAGTGCACATGCATAAGATAAGAGCTTGTTACTCCTTTGCACTATCATCACTGTTTGCTCTAAGAATGTACACCTGTAAAAGCACACCAGTCAGCCATATCACTTACTACACCATATGCAAACAGGTGGTTCGGTTGGATAATCTCAGCTTTAATCCATTTGTTTGGTATACTGTCAATGAACCATTGGTTACAATTTACACAAGTAATCAGGTCAATTAGATTTGAGTCAGATTCATCCGGGTTGCTTTGCATTCATATAAGGTTAGGTTCGATTTCAAGTCATTTGTTGTCAGGCAATCTGATAAAAATACAGCCATTACCTTCAAAACCGAATGGCCGACAACTTGGAATATGACAGCATCTCCATCAACAAGTTCATGAGCCTCAGCAAAACCCTTCCAACCACCACTAAGTCCTCTTTTCCTGGCCAAATAAACAGTTGGGTACTCATCTCCCTCTTCATCCACCAATGTCAGCATTCCATCCGCCCTCGGAAGGCTCGACCTGCAAAACTCCACCGGGAGGCCCTAAGGCTCAAAAGTTAGCCATAAAATATGACACAAGTCCCATCATTTAACCGAAAATTGTGGTGGTAGTTAAGAGATTAGGATGATTAATGGGTTTAATTACTAGCCAAAAACCGCCGGTGACATGGGAAGGAAGCATTGATCTTATGAGAGTCGGGTAACCCTCTTCTTCAAGCTTAGACACCAGTTTCTCTGCTTTTTCTAATGCATGTTCTCTTGCTTCTTCTGTTGCATATACTCGGTTCGATAAATCTCTGCTCCTTGGAACCCCATAGCTCCTTCAAATAATAACAACAAAAATAAGATCAACAATTTTTGCACAAATTTCACACCCATGTATGTTTATTTAGAAATTAATACTCACTTTCTTGGGGAGGATATTCGACTCGATGTGACCTACAAAAACACAAGAGACATTTAAGAAATTGGGAAAAGAGCTCGTCTTCGACTAGACCGTCTCACCCAAAAAAATAAGATACTCAACAAAGAATTATCATTGAAGGAGAAGTGACTAACTTCAACATAGACAGGGGCAGGATTGTTGGCAACTCGAGGCGATCTTCTCACAGGCACCAATCTCTTCTCCACTGTGCGAGGCTTCCCCACCCTTTTCATCTTCAGAAAATTAATGGGCATTTTTGAAAACGACAAGTTCATCATAAGAATTTGATGGGCATTTTTAAAAAATGACAAATTCATCATAAGCATCTGATGGGCATTTTTAAATATTAAAAATTCAAGAGAGAGAAAAGGGATACCGGAGAGGATTTGGGGCTGAGATTGCGAAGAGACTGAGAAAGATGAACAAGATTGAGATCCTCCAAACGCTTCTTGTTCTCTTCCACCCTCTTCTGGCGACATTCTTCATAAGATAATTGTCCAATCCCCATTTTTCCTTCCCTTTTTCTGATGATTATGGTGTGATTTTTCTAGGTTTTGCTCTGACACAATGTATACGAGTCTTCAAAGGATGAAAGAGGGGGAAATTTAAATAAGGAAGAGAGATGACCGTTGGAAGTGCACTGTTTGGAGCAGAGGGTAGTGGTATAGTGAGTCACTGGCCAATGAGGCACAGACGCGATTGCAGAGGCAAATGTTCGGCCTTCTTGGAATTGGGGTTTGCAGAAAGAGGGAGAGAGAGAGAGAGAGAAGAAGAAGAGAAGCCCGGAGTTGAGCCATGAGTTCTTTCCATAGTAGTGAGTGGGCCAAGTCCACTATTAGAGCTGTCTGTATTTATGGGCTTGCAATAAAAAAGCCTCTTATTTGTGAGGGAGAATTCGCCTTTTTCTAATACCATCAGAAACATAGAGGATTCATGTATTGCTTTTTTTGAAAAATTGTATGAGTCTATAAATCCAAGAATAAAGGTGAGTGGCTCTTAATACAAATGAAAATTCGGACCTAAATGTGATTATCAAAGAAAGGTGGTCATACTGACTCAAAATAAAAAGGTGGTCATATATGATAAGTTTAGAATTTATGCTGATCTACTAAGAAAAAGACAAAAAGACAAATAAAAAGTATCACTTTTCTTCTTCAAAAGTGGGTGCTTGTGGGAGGCCTACTATGATGACCATTAATTTTAACTCTGTTAATTTTAGGAATAAGATGTAGTTAGTCATAATTGAGTAGAATTGTAACCCAAAGTTACTAAAAGTGATGAGTAATTTGTTCTGGCAAGTTTGAATTTACTCAAGTAGCAAACTAAACTTGGTAAATAGATAAAGAAATAAAGTGGGGAAGAGATTTATTTAAGAAAAAGAAATTAATTACAGGGTAACTCCCATGTTTTCTCGGGGCAGTGACCCTGACCCTAACCCTTCTTCTTTCTTCAACAGGCCAACTGCGAGAGAGAGAGAGAGAGAGGGATGGTGGGTGGCGACAGCAACACCGCCTAGCTAGCAGCCGCCACTGTTGGGGGCCAGGTCAGGGGAACCTTCGACGGATCACTCCCAGAGAGAGAGAAAGAGAGTAGAGTAGAGAGAGTGGCGCTAGGAGGTGGGTGGTTTCCGCACAACCACCACTTCCACCACGAGTCTTGGTGGCTGGCTTCAACACCTATGACCAGAGTGAGGCCGAGGAGTTCGAGTAGGGGCTGACCGTGGCTCGTTTTGGGCAAGGTAAGGAAAGAGAGGGAGGCGCATCAAGAAGGGGCCGGAAAGCCCTGTTTTAGGCCGCGGTGGTGCGTTGGTTCCGTCCTAGCTGCCTAGAGGTAGAGATGGCCGGGCAGGGTTCAAGGTTCATTGCATCAAACGATAACCAATTCGTAGGCTACCAGTTAGTAGTTGAGGTGGGTAGCTCTCTTATCTCCGTAAAACTTACTAATTTCCAAATAAAATTGAATTTAATGCTTGTTAGGTGATGGAATATGATGCATGGATGAACGTGCCTCATTGTTGTTGATAATCTAGCATGTTTCAATATGAAATTATAAAAACTTCATGTTCATGCGGAATTGTGAGTTATACTTTGTTGGTTGATGATAATTTAGATGAACAAGTGTCCATAAAGAAAGTAACCAAAATATTAAATTATTACTAATGGTGTGAATTGGATCCACCTCTTATTTTTTTATTGTGTAACGAATCGATGAAAGTTTAACCTTGTTATGCTTATGGGCAGCACAAATGTATAGTTTATCCTTTTGATAATTCAAGTGACTAATCAAGATACACACCAAGTTCTAATAACATGTTTATGAATTATATGACCCTGTATATGTGCTAAGTTGAACCATCATAGTGTAAGAGCCACGGCCCTTCTTCATAGTCAAGCGGATTGAGTTTCCCCCACGAATGTCATCTTTACACGAGATGTACTTATCAAGCGAACGATAAGGCTTTTAAAAGAGATTCTTAAAAACGGATTGATTGGCATTTTTAGAAAATCATTTTATTTTCGAAATAGGTTTTAGAAGTCTCGGGATATTATTTCAAAAAGTAAAGAATTAGAAAAATAAAGATTACACTTTGCCACAAAAGCTTATGGACCAAAAAGTGGAAAGTCGCTTGGGCCAGGAGTTGAATCGGGATAACTAGCCGACGCCCGCTATTGCTTGCGCTCACTCGGTAACCGACGCCGGCTATAAGGCCAAGACTAAGAGATCAGTCTTGGTCATATAACTTCAACTATAAAAAATGACCTGAATTTTCCTTTTTTTTTTAACCTAAAACGCCAAGAAGCCATCTTGGAGAAATAAAAGCTAAAAATTAAGGAGTCGCCAGTCGGTTTCAAGAATTAAAAACTAACAAAAATACGAAATTACTTTTTCAAGTTCAATATGAAAATTGACTTAGAAAAGGTTTTAAAAAGAGACCCCATCGGTCTTAAACCGAGAATCCAGGTGTTCGAGGACGAAGGTACTAAACAAAGAGGGATGCTTTTCATTCGCCCGTCAAAAGACGACCTCTACTAATTGAAAAAACGAGTTTAAATCACATTAAAGACATGTTCAAACTTACATACAAAACGCACATAAACATCAATATAAATAGAAACGAACATAAACGAATATAAACGAATATAAAAGAGCGAGAAACGAACATAAACGAATATAAACGAATATAAAAGATCGAAACGAACATAAACGAACACAAAAATATAAACGAATAAAAATGAGTTGTTAAAATAAGAAAGGAACAAACAAACGAACATAAACGAACATAAATGAACATAAACGAACATAAAAGAACATAGACGAACATAAACGAACATAAACGAACATAAAAGAACATAAAAGAACATAAGCGAACATAAATGAACATAAACATAAATAGATTTCGTTTTTCATGTAATTTCGAACAAGCCCTAAGAAAGTCAAGCAAACAACATGCAAAAGGAAAGTAATTAAATGAAAGCAATAAAAAAATTAATAAAGGAAAGAAAAACAAAAAGGAAAGCGAGAAATCAAAGATTACAGCGGGAGGAAAGTAAAAAACAAACTCCGAGGTGGTGGAAGCCCTCAAGATGACCCAGTGCTAGGCTTGAATGACAGTCGGATTTCAGCAGAGTGACGATAGGGCGATGGCAAGTAATAAACTCAAAAGAAGGCCTTTTTGTGAGTGGTTTAGAAATGGGTACTCGAATGGAGTAAGTGAGACATGGAGAAAAGAGAAAGGGAGAAAGTTTCAATAGCTTGGGGGATTTTCTACTTGCTAATGGTGCGCAAAGGTGTGTCAAATAAAGGGGAAGAGACCCTCTATTTATAGGAAAATTTAGGTGTAGGGAACCCTAAACCTAACTTCAACAGATAGTCGGCCGAAGAGATAAGGATGACGAAAATCCCGAAATGGATAAAGGATATCCGGGAGCTGAATTGACCAAACAATGTTGTTCGGGAGGGCGCCGAAACCGGCGGCGATTTCGGGTGACCTTTTCATGGTCTCAAAAAGCGTGTTGAGCCTAGAAAGATGTATTTTGGGATGCTCTTGACACTAATTGGCTTTTTGTGTGCTAAAATGTGTTTTATCATTGTGCTTTAGTCCGAACTTGACTCCAACATGCAAATGAGGTTGACCTTTTATCATCGAGGCTAACAAAAATAAAATAAATAAATAGAAAATAGATGACAAATTTTAGGTGTCTACACATAGACATTAGGATGTATGTCTATATGGAAGAGGTATTATGTAAAGTGACAAGGAATAATTCAAAAATAATTGAATAACGTTGATATGTTTTCAGTTTGTATAATAATGAATGGCGTTGATAATAACTAAATGAAGCGTATCAATGTTTAGCTATTAGTGGAAGTGTGTTAAGTATTTAGCTAAATTGTATATGTTTGACATGCGAATCTTGGAGTTATATAATCAAAGTTGAGGTATTTGAATGTCAATTTGCCTGAAGTGCTGTTTAATAAAAGTGCATAGATCTCTTAATTGCGTACGAGAATAGATAAAAGCTTAACCCTAATATGCTCAAGTGTAATTTAAACACATACGATGTTGTAAAATTGGAAGTTTCTACTTACGGTAGTACTTGGTAAGTATTGCTAAATGTCACAAATTGTGTTTAAGTCGTATGAACTTAGGTACTTAAGGTAGTACTTGATAAGTAGTGCTAAATGTCGCAACTCGTGTTTAAGTCGTATGAACTTAGGTACTTAAGGTAGTACTTGATAAGTAGTGTTAAATGTCGGAATAACATGTGTTTAAGTCATGTGAACTTATGTGCTAAATGCCACAACAGTAGAATATCGAGTTGAAGATTTGGTTTGTGCTAAATGGCGTCGTGTATTTCGTTAGTTTATTGTAAAGTGTACATGTGTTTGTGAACTATGGTTTGTATGTTGGATGGTTTGCTGTGAGTTAAGTTATCATAGTTGAAGGATATGTATTCGCATTACGTATAATGCATATTGTTTAGTTGCTTTGAGTTGCCTTGTGAGCCAACTTTCTAGCACTAATACATGTAATACCACGACCCTAACTCATATTATTTATTTCTTTATAAAGTCGAGCGCGTGCACTTCAATTCGATATTTAAATTAATTTTTTGTGGGCTTCGCGACTAAAATGACAAAGCGGATGATTGTAAATCTACACATATACTTAAAATAAAAATTTAGAAATTTATATGAATATAAATGTGAAGATAAATGGTTATAAAGTATTAATATTATATTTTAAGCAAACCATTATATTTAAAATCTATTGTATAACTTATATACAACATTACTAAAATAAAATTAAGTCATTTTAATTCAAAAAATAAATAGTAAATATAAATAAAATAGAAGATTAAATTATTAATTAGCAAGGGTAAATGTGAGTGGTTAATGTGTATTTTTAGTATGAAATAAAGGCCTAAATGGGAAGGTCCAAATTTACTTGGATATTATGACAACTAGATGGGTCAAGAGAGAGAAGGTGCTAGAATTTTCTAGTAAGGAAAAAAAAACCAGATTAATTGGCCCTCAATTTCAATCACAATCATCTTCAAAATGCTCTAATTTTTATTTCCCTAAACTCCCTCTCTCTTAGGGATGACAATGGGGTGGGTCGGAGTCGGGAGTGCCCTCCCATCCCCGCCAGCCACCACTTACCCCGTCCCTACTTCAGGGGCAGAGAATGGTCCTCGACCCCGACCCGGCGGGTCCCCGATGCCTGGCGGGTCCTCGATCTCCGAATATAAATGTTCATCCAACAACAAATCGAACAATTTTCTCACTAAAAGAAAATCAAACAAACGCATAATTTTGGAACAATTCATTATTAAAAAGCAATTCATTGCAAAATCTCGACAATTACCGCTAATTTACATAATCAACGGAGAACAAAAGTGAAAAGAAAGTAACCATCATTGGCTGGAGTGATGGAGATAGCGTTAGAGATAACTTTCCTTGGTCGGGCATCCTGGATTTGAAAATTGTTAGTGGTTTGCCTATTGTACCCACTTGAGAGAGAGAGATCGGGAAGTTCACTAAAAAAACTAATTTTCGGCAATGTGAAGGCTCAAGGCTATGCAAACTTCAAATTTCAAAATACACAGTAAGGCCTTGGAAAAGCGCTAAGAGAGAAAAGGGGGAGGAGGAGGATGAGGAGGAGACGGAGGGGCCGGGGGGTGAACTGCTAGCTAGTTGAGAGAGAGAGGAAAGAGAGGGGGAATGGCTAGGAAGGTGAAGGGGGTAGGTGGTGGGGATAGGGATTGCTTTCTTTTATACTTAAGCCTACAAAGCGTGTAAAAAAAAAATTTTAAAAATGGGGGAACAAGGCGGAGAACCGAGACAAAATTCATCCTCGTTCCCACCCCGTTCCTTGTTTGAGGCGGGGATTTTCCCCACCTCGGGCCGGGGTCTCGACGGGGACGGGAATCCCGGCTCGTTGCCATTCCTACTTTCTCTCATCCCGTGCCCTCGCTTCGGTTCCCTGCTGCCCATTCCGCCGGCCACCAGCCAGCATCAAAGCCGGGCACGAGCCACCACCAATGCCGGCTAGAAACCGGTGCCGGCGCCACTAGAACCTCAGCCTTGCGCCACCAGCCCTCCACCCCTTGTTTCGCTCCATACTTTGAGAGTGAAGGTGAAGCCCTAAAACCTTATTTTCATCTCTTTCAATTATTTTCTAATTGATTTTAACTAATAAGTGAATTGTATGAGTTTAAAAAGGGTGTTTATGATGTGAATTTAAAGGTTGACTATGAAATTTGAATTGGTGTGAATGGATGTGGTTTGGTATTCATGGTGAAATGATTGTGTTGTGGAGTGAATGAATATAGTTGCTCTTATGAAATTGTGATTTAGTAAAGTGAATTGGAGATATTTCGATATAAATTTTTAGTAAAATTGATGGTTTTTATTTTATTTTGGGATTGACCATATCGAGGAAAAGAAAGAGAAGATGTACATGGAAATTGGATAAATAAGTAAGTTTGGAAGTAGGTAAAATTTGACCAAATTTAGTGATACCTAATTATATATATGGATATGGGTTTTGTTGAGGAAAAAATGTGTATGAATTTGAATTAATGTGTTGTGAGACATATGAAATTTGAGTAAATTAATTAATTGGTGGATAGTTAATGAGATGAAGGTTGACTTAATGACAAGGATTGAAAGAAATATTTAGGTTTGATATGGTTAGTTGAGTTTGGTAGTCAATAAGTAGTAGTAGTCAATAATAATAATAATAATAATAATAACACTTTTTAGAATCATATTTTTATATGCTAAACAAGTTGCAATAGTTAAAGTATTAACAAAATTTCAAAATAAAAATATTTTGATTTAAGTAAATTAACAAATTACACTTATGTGAAAATCAATAAAATTAGATTAACCAATTTTTATGAAGTAAGTTATAAGCATGTATGTGAATTCAATTATCGATGATATTACAATAAAACTTAATTTAAACGTTATTAATAGTAATGATCTATTTGAAACCACAGTGAGGCCACTCTTGTCGTCGACGAGCTGCTAAATTAACATTTCATAAAGGAGAGGAAAATAATTTAAATTCGAGTACGTTCATTTTCTCGTACTTTTCGAAAATTCACATGTTTTAGCAAATCTCAATATTTCTCGTTATATATATATGTAACAATGAATCATTTGCAAATCAAATTTTGTCACCTAATTAAATGGTTCCACATCAATGATCAATTATCAATTATCGGGCCTTATGCCCTTCACTTCCACTCGCGCGACTTCAATTCGGGTTCTTAGTCAACCCAAGAGGTGTACACCTTACTCAAAGATCGTATCAATTATATATATTAGGGTTCCACTTATAGATAAGAATTGGCAATAAAGTTTGACTCATGTTCTCTCCCTTCGATTTCGAACTAAAATGAATAGAAATGCGCGCGCTCAATTAAAATGTTTCAAAGAAAGTTGACTGTGTAAGAATGTTTGTAGTGAGTTTCAACTCATTTTTCGAAATATTTTACTGTTTTTGTTTTAGGGAAAGTATCATTGAAATTACCTACCAAGATCGACGAAGGCAAAACATAGATGGACATGTTGCATTTTTGGTTCCGATGATGTTTAGATGCTCACATTGATTTCATCTCAACCGTGGCTTGGGATTAATTTTGGAGATTATTAGATTTTTTATAATTTCTCATGTTAAACATGTATATGAAATTGTATTAATATATATGCAACAAGCCATTAAATTATATTTTGGATCTTGTTTAAACATGTTGCGTGGCTTAACCACTTGGGTTGTAAATATTTATCATTATCGGGACCCAACCAACATGTAAAATTTGGATATGCAAATTGTATTCTATTTTTATTTTGTTTACTTAGCCTGGTCCTATTCTTAGGAAGGCAGTAACGTCTTTGATCGTTACTTTCTGCTGCGGTCATACATAACACTCTCTAATTAAGGATTATTAGGTAATGGTGATTTAGGGACGTTACAATATAGGAACTACTTTTAACTATAGTTCAAAACGAACTTTGACTACGGCTATCCGAAATCATGTATTGGCCGTAATTGTATGTGGGCATCTTTTACTATGTTTCAAAACCATAGTAAAAGAATGCCTCCGACGATGGTTCTTCAAGAGAACGGTCGTCATAGGTGGACATATAACGATGGTTTTTCAAGAGAACTGTCATCATATGTGGATCTATAACAACAGTTCTTCAAGAGAACCAGCGTCATATAGTCAGCCACGACCTATTACTATTGTTCTTCCTTAAGAACCGTAGTAATAGGTCTGAATTTTTGTTTTTTTAATAATTTTTTTGTGTTTGCTTGCGCTCCGTACAGTATAAAATAATATATATATAACCATTTACAAACTCTTTCGGTATATACAAACCATAATCCAACATTCTTGACCAGAATATGTATAAATCAACAAATTCATCACACATTTGTATACGGTACATTGACTTCGAAGTCACCGACACCACCGGGAGTAGGGACAAGCTAGCCTTGGCCCTACAAAGAGATGAGCATCCCGGTCGTGTTCGAGCCATCGTTGGGCGGGTGGGGATAGTTGAGCACTTTGGGGTTATGAACAAACGCCCGTTACTTCCAGCCAAGCGTATATGGTGGCTGAAATGGCCTAAATGAGGTCCCAAATAGACTCCCAATAGTCCATAATAGAGTTCCAACAGTCCCAAATGACCCAAATGGCTACAAAGATGGCAGAGATGGAGGCTCGGATGAGTTCGTACTTCATCACCAACATGGTTATGCCACTACCTAGCCACTTTGATGATGTATGTCCATTATCACCCCACACATCGGCCAGCACAAACATGAGCTCACCCGTCGACCGATTCGAAGTTCCGGTGAAGGTAATTCAGATTTTGCAACCTAATTATATTTACATGCATATTTATATTTTGACTAATTAATGCATAATCTTTTTGAATAATTACTTATATAGTGTTTTTGTTGTTTCGGATGAGTGTCATTATTTACATGCATATTTATATTTTGACTAATTGGTGTATAATCTTTTTGAATGAATGGTGTATATTGTGTGGTTGTTGCGTAACTCCGGTGTGTGGCCGTTGAGTAATTACTTATTTAGTATGTTTTTTTTGTTTCGGATGAGAGTCGTTATCCCTGGAAAATGTTTACTTTTAATTGGAAAATTTGTTCGTTTATTTTCGGGAGTTTTAGGTTGTTTAACTTCTATGTCAAAGGTTATCCCATGATTTTGATTGTTATACTTACTCTTATGCAACCGGCGAAGTGCAAGCTAGCTTTTCATCACCCTCCCGTAGAGGATGTTGTGGCATTGGGTGTTGTTTTCCCCGTGGAGGTCAAATAATATCATTCACGGGACACCCCTTGCAGCCAATGAGGTGAGGGTGACTGTGAAAGAGATCATGTACGGGAAAGGTGAGTGTGAGTTGCCGATCCGGACACCGGAACTCCATACTGTTAACGACGCGAGTCAACGGTTTTCTTCGTTGGCCTAAGAGTTTGGTCATCCTCTCTACAAGTAATTCATTTTTATTTAAAATATTAGATTTAGATGTTATTAATATCACATATATATATTTCTCATTTTGTATTAATTATTCATTAGGATATCGGGGACAAATCCAAGAGTGGAATGAAGGGCGCCAGTGGCACAAGAAAACGTTCGGTGGCGCCCGTTCGTCGTCCGAAGAAGTCTTCTTTCATATCCATTGATGAGTCTCGCACGGATTGGTGTGCTACTTTGGAAAGTTATGTGAAAACTCTATCAACACAGGAGCCGATGATCCGTAGCACACCAGGTGACGTGTTTGGGCAACATGAATGGGAGAATGAAGACATGATCTTATATGTCTTCCCGGACGACATACTGCAAATTTTGAAGATAGAGGAGATCAGCGCATTCGCTGTTACGCTTGACATTATGTGAGTTAATATATTCATAATAAGTTCCTTTTTTACTATTAATTTCATCAATTTTTAACTACATATATAATTAATATGTAAGGTGGCTGCACGAGATTAGAAAGTCGAACTCCGTTAAGTTTCGAACCCTAATTTCATTCAAGAATTAGGGAAGACAAGCGATGAATGAGCCGACTATATATTTAAAGTCATGAAATATAATGCGTAGGGTAAACACATTGTACTTGGCGCCGTTCAATGAGAGTTAAGTGTACAAATAAACTAATTAATCGAAGTTTTTATGGTGTTATATATACTTATATAAATGTGTTATTTATGGTTGTGTAGCCACCATTGGATGTTTGCTTGCCATATATCAAAATATAATATCGCGTATCGGCTTGATCCTCCGGGTTATACCGTGAGGGAAGAAATCCATAACGTAACCGAGTCGTGAGTTCATACTTTAATCATTCTATACTGTTTTGTTAATTAATATTCGTTCAATGTTATGTATAATTTGAATTTTATATTTCCGATTGAATAATACTGCTCTATCATGTTATTTTTATGGCGTAGGCTCCAAAGACCGACGAGCGTAGTCAAAGTGAAGTTCTCTTGGTTATTAGAGTCTACTTTAATTGTTTTTCATTTTATATTATTTGCTATAACTACATAAAGCACTAATTAATTCTCTATATGTTGGGAATCTATTTTATTATTGTAATGTCATATACAACCGGGGAACGTGGACTGCAACTTCTACATTCTCCAATACATGAAAGAGATTGTGACCGACCTCAATTTAAATTCTACTCCAAAAGAGGTATACTTGCACTTGCACTTGTAATTAGTTATATTCTTTTTTATTTTGATTAACACTTGCACTTGTAATTAATTATATTCTTTTTTCATCTTGAGTAACACTTGCACTTGTAATTAATTATATATTTTTTTCATCTTGATTAATACTTGCACTTGACCTAATTAATATGTCTTTTACAGCATTGGTTACAATATTTCCCGAGAAAGAAGCCACCTACTCCATATATAGATAAAGTGTTCAACAAGTTAAAACAAGGTTGAGGCGAGTTTGTATATAACCGTATAAAGAAATAGGTATATATTACAGCTTATTCTTCATTATTTGATTGGTCAAGTTTGTGATTTTAGTAGTCATACAGATTATAGGTATATTTATATATGGGTATATATATTTTTACATCTGTCTTGTACCATATACAAAATGTGATGAATATAATGTTTTGTATATATTCCGGTGAAGAGTGTATTGGATTGTGATTTGTACATTCCGAATGTGTAAGGTTGTATATGATTTGTACTGTACGAGAGGGCAAGCAAATACGAGAAAAATTTTGAAAAAAAAATCAAACCTACAACTACTGTTCTTAAGGAAGAACCGTAATAAAAGGTTTGGAGGCCTATGACTATGGTTCTTAACCTAAACCGTAGTCATATGCTTCTCTACGACGACCGTTCGGTGCTCTGTAATAATTTTTTTCATCTACAGAGGAAGGCTCGTGACTACGGTTCAGATGAAGAAACCGTTGTCATAGATTGACCTATGACTACGGTTTTCCATCTAAACCGTCGTCATATAGTGACATATTATTACGGTTTTGAACCGTAGTAAAAGATGTTACATACAACGACAACCACATACACGGCGCCGGTTGACCGTAGTTAAATGTCTTTTTAACCGTAGTTAAAGTGGTTTCTATAATAGTGTCAAGGTATAAGTTTAGACAAATTCATAGGACCTTGCTTAAGCCCACAATGGCAATTCCGTTAAGGACCAAGATTCAAGCCCAAAACAATAACAATAATTTGTCAAATTTAATTATGATGAATGAGAGTTTAATTACACCTTTGACGACCATAAAGCATATCACATCTACACATTTCATTTACAAAATAAGAGAGGGAGATATGAGTTACATATCGTCCGACGAGAATGAGAGAGACAAGTGAAGCGACAACCGGAAACCGCAGAGAGAAGAGACAGCAGAGAGAAGAGACAGCAGAGAGAGTGAGTGGGAGCAATCGGAAACCGCAACAGCGAGAGAATGAAGTGAGTGGAGAGACTAAAAGTGAGAGTGAGAGACTAAAAGTGAGAGCGGTCGATCAAGGAGGGTTTTTTGTGGCCACTCTATGATGACGATTCATCCATTGAACCGTCATTATAAATAAATATATGACGAAGGTTCTTAGAATGAACCATCATTAAAAGATGAAAATAAACTTTTAAATTCATTGAACCGTCATTATATGTTATTAAAAATCGTTTTTTTACAAAAAATGCCACTGCATCATTTTTTACAACAGTTTTTCATTATAACCGTCGTTAAAGGCTCGTCGTTAAAAATGGTTCCTTTAATAGTGTGGATAGCTTAGGAGATTCAATTCTACTCATAATATATAGTTTAAATTGAAATTCAGGGACGTAAACCCTTTGTGCTTTGGGAGTGTGTCCCACTGAGTTGTAATTTTTTAATTATTTTATACTTAAGTTATTTAGTTGTGAGCTTGAGGCTTGTGGTCTCTTAAGATACATTGAGTTGTGTTGTACTCCGACATATGACTGTTGAGTTTTTAGTTTTTCTTTTGTAGCATCTTCTACATGTGTATGCTACGAGTCTAGGATAACGACCGAGTTTTAGGTGGAACATTACCAAAATTTTCCCATGACATAAAGTGATGAATTTAAAGGAAAAAAAAAATAGCACTCCTTTAGTCTCCTTTTACTTCATTAAGGCTGGAAACCTTAAAAATAACTAACCCGAAAAGTCGGGGCGTGACATCTATGATCTAAGATAATGGATCTTTATTCAATGGCTTGTTAATGATAGCTTCTAGGTCAATGAGTTCCTCAATTTTGAAATTCGAAATTAGACAGATAAGATTGATGTTTAAGACTTTGATAGCGATCTGATACCATTTTAAATTCCGATCCTATGGGAACCCACCATGCCTAACGTAAAATCTTTAGCTTAAGAAACTTGATACTTCTTTCATATTTTCTTTGGCGTGTATTTGATCTCTAATATACTTCTACTTCTAGGCAAGTCTCGCTTTTGTGGAATTTAAGGAGATCAAAAGATAGGCGGCCTTATCCTTACAAGCATTTCTGCAAGCAAAGTGGTCGATTCTAAGATACCTAAAAAAATAGAAGACATTTTGTTGAGTTAAAATTTTTGAAACAAAAAACAGAGATACAAGCATTAACCTCACATAAGAAGTAAATAAATAAATGAATAATATGAAAATAGGATACAACTTTAATAAAAGTAATAGACTTAATGGTAGCTAATAGTGCATTAATTTAAACCTAAAGGGCAAGTCAAATGACAACAAAACGATTCTTTTAGTGCTACACCTCCATAAACCTCAATTTTAAGTTATGTTTCCTATAAGTCTCAACCGTTGCATGTTATATCTAATCACCTCGTTTTGTATCTTCTTTGGTCTTTTCTTTCACAATATGGGAGATCAATCTTTTCTCATGTATTTATATTCCTTTTGATATGACTAAACCATCTTAGTTTAACTTCTCATATTATTTTCTATGAGTGCCACACTTAATATTTTTTTTTCTAGTAACTTCATTGTTAATTCTATCCAATCTTATATGGCCATATATCTACGTAATTATCCTTATCTCTGTTACCATTGATCGGAAAAATAACGATCATTCCCCGTCTCATCTATCTCTATCAAGAATGAAGTAGGAAATCCTTTTGATAAACATGTTATTTTTTGGCTTGGTATTATGGATTAAAAAAAGAAATTAGTAGAGTTAAATTGAGTTAAAACTCTTAACTCTTGTCAGGAAGCCTGTATGCAAAAAATAAAAAAATAAAAAAATGAAATTAAAACCCCCCTCCCACAGAGCAACAAATTATGCACCTGTTTTCCTAACAAAATCATATCGTAGTTCCTACTTCCAATTCCGGCAATTTTTTAAGAACTGAAACCATTTGAACCGGTTCCTAATTTTGCGAACCGAAACCGGAACCATTCACCTTTACAATTCCAAGGCACTCAAAATGTCCGATTGTGATGAGCTTAAACAGGATGATGATAGATCGAGTTCTAGTTCGAAAAAGACAGCCGGAACCCCGTAACCCCGGAACACAAATATCTTCTCGGGCTGAGACTGTACACCCTGAACCAGTTCTCCAACAGGGGCTACAAGTCGTATCAACCTTCTTATGGGGAAATTGTAACTTATTACAGAGAAACATCCGGTAATAGGGCAATTACATTCCCAAATTCCAACCTCAATCCTCCTTTAACGTGAACATTTTTCAGGCTAATGAATAAATCCCTAAAATCAAAGGCTCTTTGAACAATATCAGTTTGATTCCTTTGGTTTACTGTACGGTGGAGAAAGTAACTTTGACTTTCCAAAATCACAAAAAGATGTTGCCTCGGGAGGTTGGGGTGGGGGATTGGAAGGTAATCTAGAGTTATACGGCAATATTCTTGAGGGAAGAATACAGAATCCATTATCAGCTTTCAATTAGCTCATACCAACTGGAAATAGTGCTTCAAGCAGTGATAACCAATGTTTCTGATGATAAAGATAGAATATAAAAATGTACAGCACCGGAAACTAATAAACCTAATGAAACTGCAAATTGATTTATATATCAACTCAGGTAAGTATACTTTAATCCTAGAAAAGATGCGCACATTCATGTATAACAAGTGAAGATTAGATTACCTTCGTCTTCCCACACTGTTCTCCATATTTTTCCTTTCCTATAAGCATAAGCTCAAGCTCATGACTGTAAAATAAGACATTGGCAAGTGCCAACACACTCATAAGTGGACAAGGGCAATGGCACAGCATGCAATTCCTGGACTAATAGTTTATCAAGCCAGAGCTCTTCAGCCATGGGAGAACCTCTTCCAAGCCTTCCTTTAAGCTTCTTGGATTATAACCTAGCTCTCTTTTAGCTTTCTCACATGAATATGCCCATTGATGCTGCAGCACATATACTGCCTGCAGCACATATAATTTCAGAGATTTGCAAAAAATTACCATGCTCTATTAAAATCTAAACTGAACCAAGTTTTGGTATTGCTTTTCAAATTTCCAAGCAGATCTTACAAAGTGATGTAACCATTGTCTAACAGCTAAAAGCATTAGTAAGAAGCGTGAAATTTACCAGCTTTTAAAATTCTCTGTTTAAAATACTCGCCACCCAAGAATGATTTTAGATCAAAGGTTCATTTAATCATATATGTTCCAAGCAAATACAGATATATAGGCCTCTATGTCACAGTGAGAGGGAACTATCACTACCCCCATATTATGCATTCATGAGCATTACTGATCTGGGAGGCATAAATCTTTGTGTCTATGCCCTAGCTAATGATGAAAAAGTGTGGTTTTATGTACAAGTGGCGGTCACTTGCTATTACTACGATTCAGCAAAACAGATGGCGCACTTAATGTGATTTCACTGTGAGATTTGGGACATACCGGGGACTAAGCAGAGGCAACTTCCCAGTGATTCGTGAGAAAAGAACAGAAATCCATCCATAAGCCTCAATTGCCCACATGGGGATACAAAATCGAGGTTTGCTTGTTTTAGTAATTGCAGCTGCAAGGTCAAAAACATTCTTGGAAGATGCATTCTCTCCAGTAAGTAAATATCTTTCACCTGGACGACCTCTTTCCATAGCTGCTATGTGTCCCTCCACTACATCATCAATATGACTGAAAGAATATCTGTCATTTCCATGTCCAATATAACCAGGTAGCCGCCAATTAAAGCGCTCTACTAGCTGAAAAGTGGAAAGACAAGTGAATTTTCATGAGCATATCTTCAAGAATGGCATTTTAGATGTGAACATGAAATAGCTAAACTAATATAATAAATCATGACTCAGTAAAGTTGAGAAAAGAAAGGGTAATAAATGGACATAGCAGGATGATAACAGCAGAAACAGAATCATGGAAAAGATTTCAGAGGTGGAAGTGCACCTTGGCGTAGAACACATAAGATAGGGGTAAGCCCAGTTTATTGTATAAGCCCATATAAAAATGATATTTGCACGGATCATGACAGAAGTAACTAGTTTGAATTCAGGTTAAACACGAGAACAAAGGGAATTATTGTGCAAATCATAAGATTGTTAGAAACGTTCCATTTATGGATCATGACCAAAATCAGATATGTGTTTCGGTTTCTTCTGCAGTACCAATATGGCAACAACATAGTAGTCTTAAATTTCAGATTCAGGGCCAATGTTTCACCCAACTATTGACTATGGTCTACATCAAAAACATTGCTCAAACTAAACGAGCAAATGAGCAATTATAAAACTTTAACAGAATAGTCAATTGAGCAATGGGACACTTACCAATCTGGCAACGACATTTCCAGCCGTTATCTTCCCCGGACCATAAATGACTCCAGGATAAACTGGCACAATAGGAACCCCTTCAGATGCAGCTTGTAACGCAAGCTTATTGGCCTCAACTTTTGATCTTTCGTATTCAGAGCAAAAGAACTTCTCATGATGCACCTAAAATCCCCAATCACAAATACAAACTCAATCACAAGCGAAAAACAATAATAATCTCAACACAACACGAATTCAAACGAAAGAAACAAGTACTTGATTCTCATCGGCAACATAACCACCATCAGTAGGCCCAAGAGCAAAAAACGACGATGTATACACAATCTTTTCAACCGTATTCGTTTCCTTGAATGCTTGAATCACATTCCTGAAACCTTCCACATTAACCTACGAAATCCAACGGCAATTAATCATCACCAGGAAAACTAAAAAACTAGTATTTGTAGTTGTAGAGGAGTATATTGTTAAAAAGGTTTTAAAAGTGATAACTGTTATTAGGGTCCGGTTAAAAATTTATAGAGAGAGAGAGACATGTTTACGTAAGAGAGAAAGGGAACCTAAGGAAGTGGGTGAAGAAGAAGTGTAATTTAGTAAATTTAATGGAGTCAGAACAAATTTTTAACAGTAAGTTTTCAGATATATTTTTTTCTTTTAGGTGTAGGTAACTACTACAATAATAGTTTAAAAATCTTTTTAACAATATAGTAACACAGGGTACTCGTAAGTCGCATTTTTACGAAAACTCCATCCATTTTTACTACCAATTTCGACCTTTCGCATCAAATTGTGCATGCAACTCACGCTTATTCAATCCAGCAGTCAAGGAAAAGGGAGCGGTGGGGGGGGACAGAGAGATAGAAGAAAGATACCGTGAAGAAACGAGAAGGATCAGGGAGCCAAGACTCGACGAGGGCGGCGGAGTGGATTACGATGTAGCAGCCGGAGAAGGCGGCGAGGAGAGAGGGGAAGTCGGTGATGTCTCCGGAGAAGAGCTCGAAGGAGTCGCCGGCGGTGGGGAGGTGGGAGACGTCGCTGGACCGGAGGTCGAAGGCGCGAACTGAGTAGCCATGGTTGACTAAGGCGTAGCAGAGTCTTCCTCCTAAGTAGCCTGATGCTCCTGTGACCAGTATCTTCTTCATTCTCCCTTTCTCTCTCTATCTGTAGCTCAGATGTCAACGAGCAGTTCCGACGGAGCTGGTGATCTTTCGGTCGCCATTTTTGTGCTCCATCTTCTTTGTCTTTTTCCACTTAAAGTCTCGAAAAATTTTGCAGAGCTTGTGTCGTCCCTTTATGTAAGTTCATTAATATCGCACAAAAGACGATAATTTGAGTATTCTCTCTATCGTTTTATATGTTTCTCCATTTTAAATTATATATTATTTTCTTGCTCAAAAAAAAAAATTATATATTATTTTAATAAGATTGAAAAGAATTTAAATAAGTTAAAAATTTAAATAATTAAAAATTAAATTATTTAACATATTTTTATTTCTATTTTTATTTTTTAATAAATAATTAATGAGGTAAAAATTGGTACACTAGTAATTAATATAGCGTTAAATTATAAAATGATAACTATTATGAAATAATAAAAATTAGTTAAAATAATATGTATTGTGAAACGGAAAGAGTATCTTTTTATGTGCTAAATTATTAGTAAATTTGCTATTTTTTAATTTATTTTTCAAGAAACTTGAGAGTTTAAATTTTCTCCTTTAGTGTGATGGATTATGGTTTGTCACCTTTATTTGAGTTTTTTTATAATAACAAACTTAAAATTATAATTTTACTTGAAATTTAAATTTAAATTTTATTTAAAGTTAGATCAGAAAAACTAATATGTTAAAATTTTTAAGTGTAAAAATAATTTAATTCATTTATAATAAGAGAAATGCGTAATGATACTAAAAAAGAGAAATGAATAACAAAATTAAAATTTAAGGATGTGTTTGTTTCAGATGGAAAATATTTTCTCCGAAAATTATCATTCTATTTTCTGTCGTTTGGTAGCATAAGTGGTGGATAAATATTTTCCGAGGGAAATAATTTCCTCAATCAAGGGAAAATAAATTTCCTTTTATGAATAAGGAAGTTAATTTTCCTTTTCCTTAATGAAGGGAAAATAAAGTCTTATCAATGAGAGTTCAAGTTCTAAACTTCTCTTACTTTACCACTTTCAATTTCTTTTTCTAAATTTTATCCTTGTCTTTTTCCCTTTTTGTTGTAAAATTCATATATATTTGGGTTTTGAAGTTAAATTAGTTATTTACTTTTTCTTTTCATATTTATGGGGTTTTTATGGTTGGTTTTTGCGTTTAAGTAGCTATTTTAGAAAATTATTTTTCTTCTAACAAACAAAGGAAAATGTGGGTGAAAAATGGTTTTCCTTAAAAATTCATTTTTCCATGAAAAATAATTTCTTGGGAAAATATTTTCTCCTCAACCAAACACACTTAAAATGTGAAATAATTTCTTTAGTGAAAAAGCTTTTAAAATTATCTTTAACATAAATAATTAATGTTCTATTCAATACAAAATCCTTTAAAAAATATTATTCTTTAAAATAAAATAATTTTTAATATGAAGCCCAACCGTATACTCGACCTTCATTAAGTAAGCGTAAATTGGTCACTCTATGTTTATTTTTTTCTTTTAGCCAGAGCTGCATCACTTTTAAAAATCATAACTTTAAGGGGGTAATTAAACCAAAATAATTTGAGTTTGAACTAATTAATGTCACATATCTTAAGGGAAGAGAGTACAACAAATTCGAATATTATTTATGAAAAATTGGATAGAGCTACTGGTCGGATAGACTAGACTAACATGTATCCCAATACAATAGTATATTATGTGCATTTCACTTGTTCCGATCACAGCTTTTGCATTCTCGAAGACCCATCCGTACAATACACTTCCAAAGAAAACATTATTTTGGTTTTGTAACGCCCCCAACCACCATTACTTAATAATCCCTTCATTAGGGACTATTACGTAAGGTCGCAGCGGAAGGTAACGATCGAAGACGTTACCGCCGTCCTAAAAGTAGGACAAGGCTAAATATATTAAATAAAATTGGAATACAATTTATGCATCCACTGTTAGAAGTAACTACTTATTACCCAAGTAGCTAGGTCATCCCAAAACATAGGTTACTCGGTTTAGCAACGTAATATTTATACAACCTAGACTTTTGTCTAGTCCATAAATTAATATACGACGTACAATAATTCCCAAGGCCATACCTAACCCCGGTTGAAGGTAAAATCACTGTGAGCGTCTATATACCTTCATATCTCGTGAATGCCACGTGGCTGGCTAGGGTTTGCCTTCATCGGACTTAGGAAATGGTTGATTGTTCACCAATGCTTCTTCCTAAAACAAAAACAAGTAAAATATTTGAAAGAGTGAGTCGAAACTCGGCACGAACATTCCCGCACCGTAAAATAATTTTGAAGAATATATTGATTGAGCGCGCGCATTTCAATTCATTTTAGTTTGAAATCGTGGGAGAGAATATGAGTAAAACATGCTTGCTGGTTATTATCTCGGAAGTGGAGCCCCTTGGTAATTGATACGATCGTTGAACAGGTGTCACCCCCGGCCGATCGATAACCCGAGTTGACGCCGCGCGGGTATAATTGGCGGGCCTAAGCCCTTGGTAATTGATAATTGGGCGGGGACCACTTAATTAGGTGGCAAAACTTGCCTTGTAAATGATTCCTTGTTATTTGTATATATGAGAAATGTTGAAATTTGATAAAACATGTGAATTTTTGAAAGGTACAGGCAATGAACGTACTCGAGTTGAAAATATTTATTTCTCCCCTTTTGCGTAAATTTGAGTCACCGACTATTCGGCAACTGAAGTGGCCTCGGCTCCGTTTAAAATGGATTTCTAAAGTTAATAATGTTTTCTTGAGTTTTAATGCTTGAATTTGTATAAGCTTTAGTAATGTATTTCACTTCTTATGCTCGTATGAAAATCGATTAAACTAATGTTTATATTACTTAGCTTTACTGCGTATCTGAATATAACTCATATTGATTAACGGAGTTGATTAGGCTATCTAAATGTCCAATGATGTTGGTGTTATTTGATTTGCTAGTTGACTTGGATTGAAAATGGTGAATATATATATGCGTGCCCAAACACTTATTCTTAATTCCTTCCTCACTTCTCCCTTTCTCGCATTCAACACCCATAGTTAGATTCTTAATTAATCCGTCAAATGCCCTTCCACCGAAGGTTTCACAACTTTGCCGAATCGCCCAAAACTCATGCATATACGCCATTTTAAGTGCCTAAGCGTTATTTCCTCGACGTAACTCGTATTCATATCCAAATTGAGCATACCAAATGTTCGGATGTCCCCCATGCCTCTTACACAATCTATTATCCGACTTCATCTTCCCCGCCTATTTTTTTCTTCCTTTGTGTTCAATTCTAGCTATTTGCAAAATGTAACAATTCCACCAAATTGTTCAATTCGATAACAAGGCGTCCTCAATCTCATTCACTAGTTCATAATTTCCCCAAAGGAATCACATTCGTACAATTAATTCACCAAAACACCAACCCTAGATCCTCCACAAACATATTTATAAATCATACTTCAATTTACAGCTACAATTGCTCGGATAGATAATGAAATCGATAATTTAGGGTCTAGAGTTTTACCTTCGAATTTACTGGGGATGGAGGCCAAGAGCAGGAGCAGGGGCGGTGGTGGTGCGTGGCAACCGCGCCGGCGACCACTCGGCAGAGGCGGCGATGACCTCCGGCGGTCGCCGTTGCTGGTGTTTGGCCGTCAGGTGGCCGCGGCGGGGAAACCCCGCAGCGCCCGGTGGGAGGCAGAGAGGGACGGTGAGAGCGCGAGAGAGGGCGGAAGCGAGACAGAAGGGAACGGGGACGACCGGCGCCGGCTTCCGCCGGCGTCGCTCGCCGTGTTGGCCGGAGAAGATGCCGCGAGGAAGAGGAAGCAGGGGACGCGAGCGGAGCACGCGAGGAGAGAGAGAGCCATCGCGCGAGAGTGTGAGAGGGCGCCGCCGGCGGCGCCTAGCGCCGGCTTCGGCCGGCGTTGGTGGCATCCGGTGGCCGGAGAGGAAAGCAAGCAGCAGCAGAGAGATGGTGAGGCAGGGGAGGATGAAGGGGAAGAAGCAGGGGAGCAGGGGAAGCAAACCGAAGTCCCGATATATTTTGGTCTTAACCGCCTCTCTCCCCTTTTTTTTTCTCGTTTCTGGATGTTTCTTTAAAAAAATCTGGTTCATTTATTTTATTATGTTGATTTATTTATTTACTTTGCTTTCTTTTATTGTTACTTTTAATTTTGTTTTAATAACGATGTTCACAAATCAAAATCTTATTATGAGATTTTTATTAGGGCCACTTCGTCGCCTTAGCCGCATAACATACGATATAAAAATAATTTAAATATAAGATATCGAATTGAAGTGCACGCGCTCAATTATATAAATAGTGTAATTAATAAAATAAATAATGTGATTTAAAATAAATAAGGTGATTTAGGGTCGGGTTGTTACAGTCTTCCCCCTTAAAATAAGTTTCGTCCTCGAAACTTGAGCCTTCTGCAATGAGGTTTGAAAACTTAACTTAAAATAAGTGGGGGTACTAGTTTCTCAGGTTTTCCTTAGTTTTCCCATATGGCTTCCCGAGGATGTATGGTTAATTCACAGTACTTTCTCCCCAAGGAATGCTTTTATTGCGGGGTTTCTTGAGTCTCGTACTCTAATATTTGCACCGAAACTTTTCATATATTACATTTTCGTAGTTTCTAGTAGCTCTGTCACCATATCATGGTTTGGAATGGGTATATGCCGCCCGAGCTGCTAGATATGGAAATGTTATTCTCATATTTGGGTTCGGATGAACTAGCTATATATAGATAAACTATTGGATTGCACTTCTTTATAGCCTCATGTAGCCCGATGTACTTAGGACTTGACTTTTCCTTAACTTTGGATCCTTGACCTCCTTTCGGTGAAGACACTTCAAAAACACTTTTATCCTTATAGCTCATTGTTGCTTTAAATCTTCTTGATGTGGTCTTAAATCTTGCTAATCTTTTCAGTTGTTCCTTAGGTCCACTTAGACTCATAGTCAAGGCGTTGCTCAACTCACTTTAACATAACGAGGTTCCGTATCTCCTCCAATACAATGCCTCAAACGGAGCGATTTAATCGATGACTTGATAATTGTATTATAAGACACGCCTACCAACGATAGATTAGTTTCCTATTTCCTTTAAAAGTCGAATACACCTGCTCTCAGCATATCTTCTCATATTTAATTAACTCTTTCAGTGTGTCCTATTGTCCTTGGATGGTATGAACTATCAACATTGAGTTTGGTCGCAAAAGGTTACTATAGAGTTTACCAAAAACACATTTGAAGCCCGTTATCGCTATCGGATATAATGTTCTTAGGTATTCCCATGTAACCTAGCGACTTCTTTGGTGTATAAGTGTGTCGGTATCTCTGTATTCTATATGTCCTGTGTTGGTACAAAATCCGCAGATTTCATAAATTGATCAATAATCGCTCGAACATTTTTCGTTGAAGTAATAATAGGTAATCTTATGGCTACGTTTATTGAAATTGAATCTCATCTCCATGTAGAAATCTCCAAAGATCTCAATTCACCACGTAACATTGATACCTCTTTTCATATTGTCCTTTCCAACGTTCGGTTTTAACCATTTGATGATTGGAACACTTATCTCCATATTCTGTGACATCCTCTTCATATTGTTCCACCAAAACATTGTTTCAAATCTTTATACAACTTGCTCCTCCTAGATGCACCCAATATCGTGTATTATGTGCTTTCCCAAGAGTTTCCTTTTTTTTTTTTTTTTTTTTTCTCTTTCTTCAATACACAAAATTGATTTTGAATCCTTAAGGTTCCACTCCCGCGGATTTCTTGAAACCATGAGATTTTTCCTTTTTATATCTTTCTTAATCCTTTCCATCCCGATATCCTCGTTTTGGCCTAACTCGAATACCCCGCGTGGTTATATATATATATATATATTATACCTCTATCGCAGCTAGGGACCCTTTCATTTGTTCATGCGAGACTCGACTCAATACTTATAGTGTGGAGGTTTCATATAACCACAAGCTAAGTTGTCATTATTACATTCAACTTGTGTTTTGTCTCCGTACTCCACGCATTTGCCACTATTCACAACTCGCTCGTCATATTCTCTCTTATTTTTAGAGTATATAAGAATATCATCAAAAATCACCACCACACATTTACCTAGATAAGTCCTCAAAATCCTATTCATGAGATCCATGAATGCAACGGATACCTTGGTAAATCCTCTAGGCATCCCGTAACTTCGTAGGGTCCCTATTTAATTCTATAGGCAGCTTTGGGAATATCTTTCTGGTTAATTCAAAGTTGATAAAATATGCTAACTCCTCATATCTCGATCAACAAATCGTTAATTTGAGGTACCGGATAATTATTCTCGACTGCACCTTTTGTAGTAATTTACTAACCCAAGAGCACTCCTCCTCTTCGTGACATTAGTTGGTCCGGATCATCCTGCTATCTGCGTTTACCTTATAAGGATCGACCTTAATCTCTTCCTTGGAAACAACATGCCTAAAGTGTCTCTTCCTCTAGCCATAATTCACATCTTTGCGATTTGGCAACATTTTCTCCCAAGGTTCAAGAATAATCAATGAATGGCCCTTGCTGAAACTAGTAACATGTTTCTTTTGAACTATACTTTCACTTATGTTGTCGGTTCTCTTTGAGTCTCCGTAATTTAAGGCCCTTAGTTCGCTCTTTACTCGTCAACCCCTATGTCTACTACTCTTTCATGTAATCCTTGACAATCTTTGATAGATCGCTATCGAGTTAATGTCGAATATAATAGGCCAAGTCTTCCTCAAGCCTCTAACATCTTCACTTTATCAATAACGGCTAGGTTTGACTCGTACCTAGATAACTCCATAAGTTTATTAGCGTACTCCACTATAGTCATCTTGTAGTCCATTTTTTTGCTCTATGAACCCCCATTCTTGTTGTCCACAAATTGCAAGTGGATAAAATTTAGCTCTAACTCCTCCGTAAAGTTATCCCAAGTGAACTCACAACCTCCTTTTTCATTGTACTTCACCATATGTCCATTGCTATAATACATCTCTACACCTCTTTTTCCTCAGGTGCAAATATCTTTTTCCCTCTCCGATGAATCAAGTTGCTCACAACTTCTAATATAAAACATATTTAGGTAACTCACGCTTTCATTGTGCTTATATGATCGTAATACCCAATTGCACATTAGATTATCATTCTCTCGGGATTCTTATCGATTGAGGAATCCTCGATCAAAGGGACTCCCAAGGCTTATTCAGATGTCGGTTTGCTTTCTAATTCCAACTTAAAGGTAATATAGGGAATTCTCTAAGAGAGTTTGGTATTTTCTAAAAATTTCAGCAGAGTTCCGTTTGTAATATGGCCTATCCCATAAATTTAAAACCGTAAAACCCCGCATAAAAACCACAATATCACTCAACGAGCCACACGCTCGGAGTACACAACTCAACGGCCACACGCCGGAGTACAACCAATATACATTAAAGCTTAAAACCACCCAAATGGCTCATAATACATCTCGAAACAAAATTCATGAACTTAATTACAAGTTACAAATCTTAAAAGCATATGAAATGTATGTCGACAACTTAAGTCATTACGTACATTGTTTATACTTAGCATCACCCGAAAGTATATACCTCAATTCAATATTAGTTACACCACGTCCACAATTCCCAAATGACAACTTGAGGGAATAATAGCCACGTAACTTTCTAAAGGTCAAATCATGACACCTTAAAATCCTATTGCTCACAAGTGATTTCTAAACCTTGCTCGATACCACTTCGTAACGCCCCAACCACCATTACTTAATAATCCCTTCATTAGGGACTATTACGTAAGGTCGCAGCGGAAGGTAACGATCGAAGACGTTACCGCCGTCCTAAAAGTAGGACAAGGCTAAATATATTAAATAAAATTGGAATACAATTTATGCATCCACTGTTAGAAGTAACTACTTATTACCCAAGTAGCTAGGTCATCCCAAAACATAGGTTACCGGTTTAGCAACGTAATATTTATACAACCTAGACTTTTGTCTAGTCCATAAATTAATATACGACGTACAATAATTCCCAAGGCCATACCTAACCCCGGTTGAAGGTAAAATCACCGTGAGCGTCTATATACCTTCATATCCGTGAATGCCACGTGGCCGGCTAGGGTTTGCCTTCATCGGACTTAGGAAATGGTTGATTGTTCACCAATGCTTCTTCCTAAAACAAAAACAAGTAAAATATTTGAAAGAGTGAGTCGAAACTCAGCACGAACATTCCCGCACCGTAAAATAATTTTGAAGAATATATTGATTGAGCGCGCGCATTTCAATTCATTTTAGTTTGAAATCGTGGGGAGAGAATATGAGTAAAACATGCTTGCTGGTTATTATCTCGGAAGTGGAGCCCCTTGGTAATTGATACGATCGTTGAACAGTGTCACCCCCGGCCGATCGATAACCCGAGCTGACGCCGCGCGCGGTATAATTGGCGGGCCTAAGCCCTTGGTAATTGATAATTGGGCGGGGACCACTTAATTAGGTGGCAAAACTTGCCTTGTAAATGATTCCTTGTTATTTGTATATATGAGAAATGTTGAAATTTGATAAAACATGTGAATTTTTGAAAGGTACAGTGCAATGAACGTACTCGAGTTGAAAATATTTATTTCTCCCCTTTTGCGTAAATTTGAGTCACCAGCTATTCGAGCAACTGAAGTGGCCTCGCTTCGTTTAAAATGGATTTCTAAAGTTAATAATGTTTTCTTGAGTTTTAATGCTTGAATTTGTATAAGCTTTAGTAATGTATTTCACTTCTTATGCTCGTATGAAAATCGATTAAACTAATGTTTATATTACTTAGCTTTACTGCATGCATCGAATATAACTCATATTGATTAACGGAGTTGATTAGGCTATCTAAATGTCCAATGATGTTGGTGTTATTTGATTTGCTAGTTGACTTGGATTGAAAATGGTGAATATATATATGCGTGCCCAAACACTTATTCTTAATTCCTTCCTCACTTCTCCCTTTTCCGCATTCAACACCCATAGTTAGATTCTTAATTAATCCGTCAAATGCCCTTCCACCTGAAGGTTTCACAACTTTGCCGAATCGCCCAAAACTCATGCATATACGCCATTTTAAGTGCCTAAGCGTTATTTCCTCGACGTAACTCGTATTCATATCCAAATTGAGCATACCAAATGTTCGGATGTCCCCCATGCCTCTTACACAATCTATTATCCGACTTCATCTTCCCCGCCTATTTTTTTCTTCCTTTGTGTTCAATTCTAGCTATTTGCAAAATGTAACAATTCCACCAAATTGTTCAATTCGATAACAAGGCGTCCTCAATCTCATTCACTAGTTCATAATTTCCCCAAAGGAATCACATTCGTACAATTAATTCACCAAAACACCAACCCTAGATCCTCCACAAACATATTTATAAATCATACTTCAATTTACAGCTACAATTGCTCGTATAGATAATGAAATCGATAATTTAGGGTCTAGAGTTTTACCTTCGAATTTACTGGGATGGAGGCCAAGAGCAGGAGCAGGGCGGTGGTGGTGCGTGGCAACCGCGCCGGCGACCACTCGGCAGAGGCGGCGATGACCTCCGGCGGTCGCCGTTGCTGGTGTTTGGCCGTCAGGTGGCCGCGGCGGGGAAACCCCGCAGCGCCCGGTGGGAGGCAGAGAGGGACGGTGAGAGCGCGAGAGAGGGCGGAAGCGAGACAGAAGGGAACGGGGACGACCGGCGCCGGCTTCCGCCGGCGTCGCTCGCCGTGTTGGCCGGAGAAGATGCCGCGAGGAAGAGGAAGCAGGGACGCGAAGCGGAGCACGCGAGGGAGAGAGAGAGCCATCGCGCGAGAGTGTGAGAGGGCGCCGCCGGCGGCGCCTAGCGCCGGCTTCGGCCGGCGTTGGTGGCATCCGGTGGCCGGAGAGGAAAGCAAGCAGCAGCAGAGAGATGGTGAGGCAGGGGAGGATGAAGGGGAAGAAGCAGGGGGAGCAGGGAAGCAAACCGAAGTCCCGATATATTTTGGTCTTAACCGCCTCTCTCCCCCTTTTTTTTTTCTCGTTTCGGATGTTTCTTTAAAAAATCTGGTTCATTTATTTTATTATGTTGATTTATTTATTTACTTTGCTTTCTTTTATTGTTACTTTTAATTTTGTTTTAATAACGATGTTCACAAATCAAAATCTTATTATGAGATTTTTATTAGGGCCACTTCGTCGCCTTAGCCGCATAACATACGTATAAAAATAATTTAAATATAAGATATCGAATTGAAGTGCACGCGCTCAATTATATAAATAGTGTAATTAATAAAATAAATAATGTGATTTAAAATAAATAAGGTGATTTAGGGTCGGGTTGTTACAGTCTTCCCCCTTAAAATAAGTTTCGTCCTCGAAACTTGAGCCTTCTGCAATGAGGTTTGAAAACTTAACTTAAAATAAGTGGGGGTACTAGTTTCTCAGGTTTTCCTTAGTTTTCCCATATGGCTTCCCGAGGATGTATGGTTAATTCACAGTACTTTCTCCCCAAGGAATGCTTTTATTGCGGGGTTTCTTGAGTCTCGTACTCTAATATTTGCACCGAAACTTTTCATATATTACATTTTCGTAGTTTCTAGTAGCTCGTCACCATATCATGGTTTGGAATGGGTATATGCCGCCCGAGCCGCTAGATATGGAAATGTTATTCTCATATTTGGGTTCGGATGAACTAGCTATATATAGATAAACTATTGGATTGCACTTCTTTATAGCCTCATGTAGCCCGATGTACTTAGGACTTGACTTTTCCTTAACTTTGGATCCTTGACCTCCTTTCAAGTGAAGACACTTCAAAAACACTTTTATCCTTATAGCTCATTGTTGCTTTAAATCTTCTTGATGTGGTCTTAAATCTTGCTAATCTTTTCAGTTGTTCCTTAGGTCCACTTAGACTCATAGTCAAGGCGTTGCTCAACTCACTTTAACATAACGAGGTTCTCGTATCTCCTCCAATACAATGCCTCAAACGGAGCGATTTAATCGATGACTTGATAATTGTATTATAAGACACGCCTACCAACGATAGATTAGTTTCCTATTTCCTTTAAAAGTCGAATACACCTCGCTCTCAGCATATCTTCTCATATTTAATTAACTCTTTCAGTGTGTCCTATTGTCCTTGGATGGTATGAACTATCAACATTGAGTTTGGTCGCAAAAGGTTACTATAGAGTTTACCAAAAACACATTTGAAGCCCGTTATCGCTATCGATATAATGTTCTTAGGTATTCCCATGTAACCTAGCGACTTCTTTGGTGTATAAGTGTGTCAGTATCTCTCGTATTCTATATGTCCTGTGTTGGTACAAAATCCGCAGATTTCATAAATTGATCAATAATCGCTCGAACATTTTTCGTTGAAGTAATAATAGGTAATCTTATGGCTACGTTTATTGAAATTGAATCTCATCTCCATGTAGAAATCTCCAAAGATCTCAATTCACCACGTAACATTGATACCTCTTTTCATATTGTCCTTTCCAACGTTCGGTTTTAACCATTTGATGATTGGAACACTTATCTCCATATTCTCGTGACATCCTCTTCATATTGTTCCACCAAAACATTGTTTCAAATCTTTATACAACTTGCTCCTCCTAGATGCACCCAATATCGTGTATTATGTGCTTTCCCAAGAGTTTCCTTTTTTTTTTTTTTTTTTTTTTCTTTCTTCAATACACAAAATTGATTTTGAATCCTTAAGGTTCCACTCCCGCGGATTTCTTGAAACCATGAGATTTTTCCTTTTTATATCTTTCTTAATCCTTTCCATCCCGATATCCTCGTTTTGGCCTAATCGAATACCCCGCGTGGTTATATATATATATATATATTATACCTCTATCGCAGCTAGGGACCCTTTCATTTGTTCATGCGAGACTGACTCAATACTTATAGTGTGGAGGTTTCATATAACCACAAGCTAAGTTGTCATTATTACATTCAACTTGTGTTTTGTCTCCGTACTCCACGCATTTGCCACTATTCACAACTCGCTCGTCATATTCTCTCTTATTTTTAGAGTATATAAGAATATCATCAAAAATCACCACCACACATTTACCTAGATAAGTCCTCAAAATCCTATTCATGAGATCCATGAATGCAACGGATACCTTGGTAAATCCTCTAGGCATCCCGTAACTTCGTAGGGTCCCTATTTAATTCTATAGGCAGCTTTGGGAATATCTTTCTGGTTAATTCAAAGTTGATAAAATATGCTAACTCCTCATATCTCGATCAACAAATCGTTAATTTGAGGTACCGGATAATTATTCTCGACTGCACTTTTGTAGTAATTTACTAACCCAAGAGCACTCCTCCTCTTCGTGACATTAGTTGGTCCGGATCATCCTGCTATCGCGTTTACCTTATAAGGATCGACCTTAATCTCTTCCTTGGAAACAACATGCCTAAAGTGTCTCTTCCTCTAGCCATAATTCACATCTTTGCGATTTGGCAACATTTTCTCCCAAGGTTCAAGAATAATCAATGAATGGCCCTTGCTGAAACTAGTAACATGTTTCTTTTGAACTATACTTTCACTTATGTTGTCGGTTCTCTTTGAGTCTCCGTAATTTAAGGCCCTTAGTTCGCTCTTTACTCGTCAACCCCTATGTCTACTACTCTTTCATGTAATCCTTGACAATCTTTGATAGATCGCTATCGAGTTAATGTCGAATATAATAGGCCAAGTCTTCCTCAAGCCTCTAACATCTTCACTTTATCAATAACGGCTAGGTTTGACTCGTACCTAGATAACTCCATAAGTTTATTAGCGTACTCCACTATAGTCATCTTGTAGTCCATTTTTTTGCTCTATGAACCCCCATTCTTGTTGTCCACAAATTGCAAGTGGATAAAATTTAGCTCTAACTCCTCCGTAAAGTTATCCCAAGTGAACTCACAACCTCCTTTTTCATTGTACTTCACCATATGTCCATTGCTATAATACATCTCTACACCTCTTTTTCCTCAGGTGCAAATATCTTTTTCCCTCTCCGATGAATCAAGTTGCTCACAACTTCTAATATAAAACATATTTAGGTAACTCACGCTTTCATTGTGCTTATATGATCGTAATACCCAATTGCACATTAGATTATCATTCTCTCGGGATTCTTATCGATTGAGGAATCCTCGATCAAAGGGACTCCCAAGGCTTATTCAGATGTCGGTTTGCTTTCTAATTCCAAACTTAAAGGTAATATAGGGAATTCTCTAAGAGAGTTTGGTATTTTCTAAAAATTTCGGCAGAGTTCCGTTTGTAATATGGCCTATCCCATAAATTTAAAACCGTAAAACCCCGCATAAAAACCACAATATCACTCAACGAGCCACACGCTCGGAGTACACAACTCAACGGCCACACGCCGGAGTACAACCAATATACATTAAAGCTTAAAACCACCCAAATGGCTCATAATACATCTCGAAACAAAATTCATGAACTTAATTACAAGTTACAAATCTTAAAAGCATATGAAATGTATGTCAAGCAACTTAAGTCATTACGTACATTGTTTATACTTAGCATCACCCGAAAGTATATACCTCAATTCAATATTAGTTACACCACGTCCACAATTCCCAAATGACAACTTGAGGGAATAATAGCCACGTAACTTTCTAAAGGTCAAATCATGACACCTTAAAATCCTATTGCTCACAAGTGATTTCTAAACCTTGCTCCGATACCACTTCGTAACGCCCCCAACCACCATTACTTAATAATCCCTTCATTAGGGACTATTACATAAGGTCGCAGCGGAAGGTAACGATCGAAGACGTTACCGCCGTCCTAAAAGTAGGACAAGGCTAAATATATTAAATAAAATTGGAATACAATTTATGCATCCACTGTTAGAAGTAACTACTTATTACCCAAGTAGCTAGGTCATCCCAAAACATAGGTTACCGGTTTAGCAACGTAATATTTATACAACCTAGACTTTTGTCTAGTCCATAAATTAATATACGACGTACAATAATTCCCAAGGCCATACCTAACCCCGGTTGAAGGTAAAATCACCGTGAGCGTCTATATACCTTCATATCTCGTGAATGCCACGTGGCCGGCTAGGGTTTGCCTTCATCGTACTTAGGAAATGGTTGATTGTTCACCAATGCTTCTTCCTAAAACAAAAACAAGAAAATATTTGAAAGAGTGAGTCGAAACTCAAGCACGAACATTCCCGCACCGTAAAATAATTTTGAAGAATATATTGATTGAGCGCGCGCATTTCAATTCATTTTAGTTTGAAATCGTGGGAGAGAATATGAGTAAAACATGCTTGCTGGTTATTATCTCGGAAGTGGAGCCCCTTGGTAATTGATACGATCGTTGAACAGTGTCACCCCCGGCCGATCGATAACCCGAGTTGACGCCGCGCGGGTATAATTGGCGGGCCTAAGCCCTTGGTAATTGATAATTGGGCGGGGACCACTTAATTAGGTGGCAAAACTTGCCTTGTAAATGATTCCTTGTTATTTGTATATATGAGAAATGTTGAAATTTGATAAAACATGTGAATTTTTGAAAGGTACAGTGCAATGAACGTACTCGAGTTGAAAATATTTATTTCTCCCCTTTTGCGTAAATTTGAGTCACCAGCTATTCGAGCAACTGAAGTGGCCTCAGCTCGTTTAAAATGGATTTCTAAAGTTAATAATGTTTTCTTGAGTTTTAATGCTTGAATTTGTATAAGCTTTAGTAATGTATTTCACTTCTTATGCTCGTATGAAAATCGATTAAACTAATGTTTATATTACTTAGCTTTATCATGCTATCGAATATAACTCATATTGATTAACTGAGTTGATTAGGCTATCTAAATGTCCAATGATGTTGGTGTTATTTGATTTGCTAGTTGACTTGGATTGAAAATGGTGAATATATATATGCGTGCCCAAACACTTATTCTTAATTCCTTCCTCACTTCTCCCTTTTCTCGCATTCAACACCCATAGTTAGATTCTTAATTAATCTGTCAAATGCCCTTCCACCGAAGGTTTCACAACTTTGCCGAATCGCCCAAAACTCATGCATATACGCCATTTTAAGTGCCTAAGCGTTATTTCCTCGACGTAACTCGTATTCATATCCAAATTGAGCATACCAAATGTTCGGATGTCCCCCATGCCTCTTACACAATCTATTATCCGACTTCATCTTCCCCGCCTATTTTTTCTTCCTTTGTGTTCAATTCTAGCTATTTGCAAAATGTAACAATTCCACCAAATTGTTCAATTCGATAACAAGGCGTCCTCAATCTCATTCACTAGTTCATAATTTCCCCAAAGGAATCACATTCGTACAATTAATTCACCAAAACACCAACCCTAGATCCTCCACAAACATATTTATAAATCATACTTCAATTTACAGCTACAATTGCTCGGATAGATAATGAAATCGATAATTTAGGGTCTAGAGTTTTACCTTCGAATTTACTGGGATGGAGGCCAAGAGCAGGAGCAGGGGCGGTGGTGGTGCGTGGCAACCGCGCCGGCGACCACTCGGCAGAGGCGGCGATGACCTCCGGCGGTCGCCGTTGCTGGTGTTTGGCCGTCAGGTGGCCGCGGCGGGGAAACCCCGCAGCGCCCGGTGGGAGGCAGAGAGGGACGGTGAGAGCGCGAGAGAGGGCGGAAGCGAGACAGAGGGAACGGGGACGACCGGCGCCGGCTTCCGCCGGCGTCGCCGCCGTGTTGGCCGGAGAAGATGCCGCGAGGAAGAGGAAGCAGGGGACGCGAAGCGAGCACGCGAGGGAGAGAGAGAGCCATCGCGCGAGAGTGTGAGAGGGCGCCGCCGGCGGCGCCTAGCGCCGGCTTCCGGCCGGCGTTGGTGGCATCCGGTGGCCGGAGAGGAAAGCAAGCAGCAGCAGAGAGATGGTGAGGCAGGGAGGATGAAGGGGAAGAAGCAGGGGAGCAGGGGAAGCAAACCGAAGTCCCGATATATTTTGGTCTTAACCGCCTCTCTCCCCCTTTTTTTTCTCGTTTCTGGATGTTTCTTTAAAAAAATCTGGTTCATTTATTTTATTATGTTGATTTATTTATTTACTTTGCTTTCTTTTATTGTTACTTTTAATTTTGTTTTAATAACGATGTTCACAAATCAAAATCTTATTATGAGATTTTTATTAGGGCCACTTCGTCGCCTTAGCCGCATAACATACGTATAAAAATAATTTAAATATAAGATATCGAATTGAAGTGCACGCGCTCAATTATATAAATAGTGTAATTAATAAAATAAATAATGTGATTTAAAATAAATAAGGTGATTTAGGGTCGGGTTGTTACAGTCTTTCCCCTTAAAATAAGTTTCGTCCTCGAAACTTGAGCCTTCTGCAATGAGGTTTGAAAACTTAACTTAAAATAAGTGGGGGTACTAGTTTCTCAGTGTTTTCCTTAGTTTTCCCATATGGCTTCCCGAGGATGTATGGTTAATTCACAGTACTTTCTCCCCAAGGAATGCTTTTATTGCGGGGTTTCTTGAGTCTCGTACTCTAATATTTGCACCGAAACTTTTCATATATTACATTTTCGTAGTTTCTAGTAGCTCGTCACCATATCATGGTTTGGAATGGGTATATGCCGCCCGAGCTGCTAGATATGGAAATGTTATTCTCATATTTGGGTTCGGATGAACTAGCTATATATAGATAAACTATTGGATTGCACTTCTTTATAGCCTCATGTAGCCCGATGTACTTAGGACTTGACTTTTCCTTAACTTTGGATCCTTGACCTCCTTTCAAGTGAAGACACTTCAAAAACACTTTTATCCTTATAGCTCATTGTTGCTTTAAATCTTCTTGATGTGGTCTTAAATCTTGCTAATCTTTTCGCTTGTTCCTTAGGTCCACTTAGACTCATAGTCAAGGCGTTGCTCAACTCACTTTAACATAACGAGGTTCTCGTATCTCCTCCAATACAATGCCTCAAACGGAGCGATTTAATCGATGACTTGATAATTGTATTATAAGACACGCCTACCAACGATAGATTAGTTTCCTATTTCCTTTAAAAGTCGAATACACCTGCTCTCAGCATATCTTCTCATATTTAATTAACTCTTTCAGTGTGTCCTATTGTCCTTGGATGGTATGAACTATCAACATTGAGTTTGGTCGCAAAAGGTTACTATAGAGTTTACCAAAAACACATTTGAAGCCCGTTATCGCTATCGATATAATGTTCTTAGGTATTCCCATGTAACCTAGCGACTTCTTTGGTGTATAAGTGTGTCAGTATCTCCGTATTCTATATGTCCTGTGTTGGTACAAAATCCGCAGATTTCATAAATTGATCAATAATCGCTCGAACATTTTTCGTTGAAGTAATAATAGGTAATCTTATGGCTACGTTTATTGAAATTGAATCTCATCTCCATGTAGAAATCTCCAAAGATCTCAATTCACCACGTAACATTGATACCTCTTTTCATATTGTCCTTTCCAACGTTCGGTTTTAACCATTTGATGATTGGAACACTTATCTCCATATTCTCGTGACATCCTCTTCATATTGTTCCACCAAAACATTGTTTCAAATCTTTATACAACTTGCTTCCTCCTAGATGCACCCAATATCGTGTATTATGTGCTTTCCCAAGAGTTTCCTTTTTTTTTTTTTTTTTTTTTTCTTTCTTCAATACACAAAATTGATTTTGAATCCTTAAGGTTCCACTCCCGCGGATTTCTTGAAACCATGAGATTTTTCCTTTTTATATCTTTCTTAATCCTTTCCATCCCGATATCCTCGTTTTGGCCTAACTCGAATACCCCGCGTGGTTATATATATATATATATATTATACCTCTATCGCAGCTAGGGACCCTTTCATTTGTTCATGCGAGACTCGACTCAATACTTATAGTGTGGAGGTTTCATATAACCACAAGCTAAGTTGTCATTATTACATTCAACTTGTGTTTTGTCTCCGTACTCCACGCATTTGCCACTATTCACAACTCGCTCGTCATATTCTCTCTTATTTTTAGAGTATATAAGAATATCATCAAAAATCACCACCACACATTTACCTAGATAAGTCCTCAAAATCCTATTCATGAGATCCATGAATGCAACGGATACCTTGGTAAATCCTCTAGGCATCCCGTAACTTCGTAGGGTCCCTATTTAATTCTATAGGCAGCTTTGGGAATATCTTTCTGGTTAATTCAAAGTTGATAAAATATGCTAACTCCTCATATCTCGATCAACAAATCGTTAATTTGAGGTACCGGATAATTATTCTCGATGCACTCTTTGTAGTAATTTACTAACCCAAGAGCACTCCTCCTCTTCGTGACATTAGTTGGTCCGGATCATCCCGCTATCGCGTTTACCTTATAAGGATCGACCTTAATCTCTTCCTTGGAAACAACATGCCTAAAGTGTCTCTTCCTCTAGCCATAATTCACATCTTTGCGATTTGGCAACATTTTCTCCCAAGGTTCAAGAATAATCAATGAATGGCCCTTGCCGAAACTAGTAACATGTTTCTTTTGAACTATACTTTCACTTATGTTGTCGGTTCTCTTTGAGTCTCCGTAATTTAAGGCCCTTAGTTCGCTCTTTACTCGTCAACCCCTATGTCTACTACTCTTTCATGTAATCCTTGACAATCTTTGATAGATCGCTATCGAGTTAATGTCGAATATAATAGGCCAAGTCTTCCTCAAGCCTCTAACATCTTCACTTTATCAATAACGGCTAGGTTTGACTCGTACCTAGATAACTCCATAAGTTTATTAGCGTACTCCACTATAGTCATCTTGTAGTCCATTTTTTTGCTCTATGAACCCCCATTCTTGTTGTCCACAAATTGCAAGTGGATAAAATTTAGCTCTAACTCCTCCGTAAAGTTATCCCAAGTGAACTCACAACCTCCTTTTTCATTGTACTTCACCATATGTCCATTGCTATAATACATCTCTACACCTCTTTTTCCTCAGGTGCAAATATCTTTTTCCCTCTCCGATGAATCAAGTTGCTCACAACTTCTAATATAAAACATATTTAGGTAACTCACGCTTTCATTGTGCTTATATGATCGCAATACCCAATTGCACATTAGATTATCATTCTCTCGGGATTCTTATCGATTGAGGAATCCTCGATCAAAGGGACTCCCAAGGCTTATTCAGATGTCGGTTTGCTTTCTAATTCCAAACTTAAAGGTAATATAGGGAATTCTCTAAGAGAGTTTGGTATTTTCTAAAAATTTCGGCAGAGTTCCGTTTGTAATATGGCCTATCCCATAAATTTAAAACCGTAAAACCCCGCATAAAAACCACAATATCACTCAACGAGCCACACGCTCGGAGTACACAACTCAACGGCCACACGCCGGAGTACAACCAATATACATTAAAGCTTAAAACCACCCAAATGGCTCATAATACATCTCGAAACAAAATTCATGAACTTAATTACAAGTTACAAATCTTAAAAGCATATGAAATGTATGTCGACAACTTAAGTCATTACGTACATTGTTTATACTTAGCATCACCCGAAAGTATATACCTCAATTCAATATTAGTTACACCACGTCCACAATTCCCAAATGACAACTTGAGGGAATAATAGCCACGTAACTTTCTAAAGGTCAAATCATGACACCTTAAAATCCTATTGCTCACAAGTGATTTCTAAACCTTGCTCGATACCACTTCGTAACGCCCTCAACCACCATTACTTAATAATCCCTTCATTAGGGACTATTACGTAAGGTCGCAGCGGAAGGTAACGATCGAAGACGTTACCGCCGTCCTAAAAGTAGGACAAGGCTAAATATATTAAATAAAATTGGAATACAATTTATGCATCCACTGTTAGAAGTAACTACTTATTACCCAAGTAGCTAGGTCATCCCAAAACATAGGTTACCGGTTTAGCAACGTAATATTTATACAACCTAGACTTTTGTCTAGTCCATAAATTAATATACGACGTACAATAATTCCCAAGGCCATACCTAACCCCGGTTGAAGGTAAAATCACCGTGAGCGTCTATATACCTTCATATCTCGTGAATGCCACGTGGCTGGCTAGGGTTTGCCTTCATCGTACTTAGGAAATGGTTGATTGTTCACCAATGCTTCTTCCTAAAACAAAAACAAGTAAAATATTTGAAAGAGTGAGTCGAAACTCAGCACGAACATTCCCGCACCGTAAAATAATTTTGAAGAATATATTGATTGAGCGCGCGCATTTCAATTCATTTTAGTTTGAAATCGTGGGGAGAGAATATGAGTAAAACATGCTTGCTGGTTATTATCTCGGAAGTGGAGCCCCTTGGTAATTGATACGATCGTTGAACAGTGTCACCCCCGGCCGATCGATAACCCGAGTTGACGCCGCGCGGTATAATTGGCGGGCCTAAGCCCTTGGTAATTGATAATTGGGCGGGGACCACTTAATTAGGTGGCAAAACTTGCCTTGTAAATGATTCCTTGTTATTTGTATATATGAGAAATGTTGAAATTTGATAAAACATGTGAATTTTTGAAAGGTACAGTGCAATGAACGTACTCGAGTTGAAAATATTTATTTCTCCCCTTTTGCAGTAAATTTGAGTCACTAGCCTATTCGGCAGAACTGAAGTGGCCTCGCTTCCGTTTAAAATGGATTTCTAAAGTTAATAATGTTTTCTTGAGTTTTAATGCTTGAATTTGTATAAGCTTTAGTAATGTATTTCACTTCTTATGCTCGTATGAAAATCGATTAAACTAATGTTTATATTACTTAGCTTTACTGCATGCATCGAATATAACTCATATTGATTAACGGAGTTGATTAGGCTATCTAAATGTCCAATGATGTTGGTGTTATTTGATTTGCTAGTTGACTTGGATTGAAAATGGTGAATATATATATGCGTGCCCAAACACTTATTCTTAATTCCTTCCTCACTTCTCCCTTTCTCGCATTCAACACCCATAGTTAGATTCTTAATTAATCCGTCAAATGCCCTTCCACCTGAAGGTTTCACAACTTTGCCGAATCGCCCAAAACTCATGCATATACGCCATTTTAAGTGCCTAAGCGTTATTTCCTCGACGTAACTCGTATTCATATCCAAATTGAGCATACCAAATGTTCGGATGTCCCCCATGCCTCTTACACAATCTATTATCCGACTTCATCTTCCCCGCCTATTTTTTTCTTCCTTTGTGTTCAATTCTAGCTATTTGCAAAATGTAACAATTCCACCAAATTGTTCAATTCGATAACAAGGCGTCCTCAATCTCATTCACTAGTTCATAATTTCCCCAAAGGAATCACATTCGTACAATTAATTCACCAAAACACCAACCCTAGATCCTCCACAAACATATTTATAAATCATACTTCAATTTACGCTACAATTGCTCGGATAGATAATGAAATCGATAATTTAGGGTCTAGAGTTTTACCTTCGAATTTACTGGGATGGAGGCCAAGAGCAGGAGCAGTGGGCGGTGGTGGTGCGTGGCAACCGCGCCGGCGACCACTCGGCAGAGGCGGCGATGACCTCCGGCGGTCGCCGTTGCTGGTGTTTGGCCGCCGGTGGCCGCGTGCGGGAAACCCCGCAGCGCCCGGTGGGAGGCAGAGAGGGACGGTGAGAGCGCGAGAGAGGGCGGAAGCGAGACAGAGGGAACGGGGACGACCGGCGCCGGCTTCCCGCCGCGTCGCTCGCCGTGTCGGGCCGGAGAAGATGCCGCGAGGAAGAGGAAGCAGGGACGCGAGCGCGAGCACGCGAGGGAGAGAGAGAGCCATCGCGCGAGAGTGTGAGAGAGCGCCGCCGGCGGCGCCTAGCGCCGGCTTCGGCCGGCGTTGGTGGCATCCGGTGGCCGGAGAGGAAAGCAAGCAAGCAGCAGAGAGATGGTGAGGCAGGGGAGGATGAAGGGGAAGAAGCAGGGGAGCAGGGAAGCAAACCGAAGTCCCGATATATTTTGGTCTTAACCGCCTCTCTCCCCTTTTTTTTCTCGTTTCTGGATGTTTCTTTAAAAAATCTGGTTCATTTATTTTATTATGTTGATTTATTTATTTACTTTGCTTTCTTTTATTGTTACTTTTAATTTTGTTTTAATAACGATGTTCACAAATCAAAATCTTATTATGAGATTTTTATTAGGGCCACTTCGTCGCCTTAGCCGCATAACATACGTATAAAAATAATTTAAATATAAGATATCGAATTGAAGTGCACGCGCTCAATTATATAAATAGTGTAATTAATAAAATAAATAATGTGATTTAAAATAAATAAGGTGATTTAGGGTCGGGTTGTTACAGTCTTCCCCCTTAAAATAAGTTTCGTCCTCGAAACTTGAGCCTTCTGCAATGAGGTTTGAAAACTTAACTTAAAATAAGTGGGGGTACTAGTTTCTCAGGTTTTCCTTAGTTTTCCCATATGGCTTCCCGAGGATGTATGGTTAATTCACGTACTTTCTCCCCAAGGAATGCTTTTATTGCGGGGTTTCTTGAGTCTCGTACTCTAATATTTGCACCGAAACTTTTCATATATTACATTTTCGTAGTTTCTAGTAGCTCGTCACCATATCATGGTTTGGAATGGGTATATGCCGCCCGAGCTGCTAGATATGGAAATGTTATTCTCATATTTGGGTTCGGATGAACTAGCTATATATAGATAAACTATTGGATTGCACTTCTTTATAGCCTCATGTAGCCCGATGTACTTAGGACTTGACTTTTCCTTAACTTTGGATCCTTGACCTCCTTTCAGTGAAGACACTTCAAAAACACTTTTATCCTTATAGCTCATTGTTGCTTTAAATCTTCTTGATGTGGTCTTAAATCTTGCTAATCTTTTCGCTTGTTCCTTAGGTCCACTTAGACTCATAGTCAAGGCGTTGCTCAACTCACTTTAACATAACGAGGTTCCGTATCTCCTCCAATACAATGCCTCAAACGGAGCGATTTAATCGATGACTTGATAATTGTATTATAAGACACGCCTACCAACGATAGATTAGTTTCCTATTTCCTTTAAAAGTCGAATACACCTCGCTCTCAGCATATCTTCTCATATTTAATTAACTCTTTCAGTGTGTCCTATTGTCCTTGGATGGTATGAACTATCAACATTGAGTTTGGTCGCAAAAGGTTACTATAGAGTTTACCAAAAACACATTTGAAGCCCGTTATCGCTATCGATATAATGTTCTTAGGTATTCCCATGTAACCTAGCGACTTCTTTGGTGTATAAGTGTGTCAGTATCTCTCGTATTCTATATGTCCTGTGTTGGTACAAAATCCGCAGATTTCATAAATTGATCAATAATCGCTCGAACATTTTTCGTTGAAGTAATAATAGGTAATCTTATGGCTACGTTTATTGAAATTGAATCTCATCTCCATGTAGAAATCTCCAAAGATCTCAATTCACCACGTAACATTGATACCTCTTTTCATATTGTCCTTTCCAACGTTCGGTTTTAACCATTTGATGATTGGAACACTTATCTCCATATTCTCGTGACATCCTCTTCATATTGTTCCACCAAAACATTGTTTCAAATCTTTATACAACTTGCTCCTCCTAGATGCACCCAATATCGTGTATTATGTGCTTTCCCAAGAGTTTCCTTTTTTTTTTTTTTTTTTTTTTCTTTCTTCAATACACAAAATTGATTTTGAATCCTTAAGGTTCCACTCCCGCGGATTTCTTGAAACCATGAGATTTTTCCTTTTTATATCTTTCTTAATCCTTTCCATCCCGATATCCTCGTTTTGGCCTAATCGAATACCCCGCGTGGTTATATATATATATATATATATTATACCTCTATCGCAGCTAGGGACCCTTTCATTTGTTCATGCGAGACTGACTCAATACTTATAGTGTGGAGGTTTCATATAACCACAAGCTAAGTTGTCATTATTACATTCAACTTGTGTTTTGTCTCCGTACTCCACGCATTTGCCACTATTCACAACTCGCTCGTCATATTCTCTCTTATTTTTAGAGTATATAAGAATATCATCAAAAATCACCACCACACATTTACCTAGATAAGTCCTCAAAATCCTATTCATGAGATCCATGAATGCAACGGATACCTTGGTAAATCCTCTAGGCATCCCGTAACTTCGTAGGGTCCCTATTTAATTCTATAGGCAGCTTTGGGAATATCTTTCTGGTTAATTCAAAGTTGATAAAATATGCTAACTCCTCATATCTCGATCAACAAATCGTTAATTTGAGGTACCGGATAATTATTCTCGATGCACTTTTGTAGTAATTTACTAACCCAAGAGCACTCCTCCTCTTCGTGACATTAGTTGGTCCGGATCATCCCTGCTATCGCGTTTACCTTATAAGGATCGACCTTAATCTCTTCCTTGGAAACAACATGCCTAAAGTGTCTCTTCCTCTAGCCATAATTCACATCTTTGCGATTTGGCAACATTTTCTCCCAAGGTTCAAGAATAATCAATGAATGGCCCTTGCCGAAACTAGTAACATGTTTCTTTTGAACTATACTTTCACTTATGTTGTCGGTTCTCTTTGAGTCTCCGTAATTTAAGGCCCTTAGTTCGCTCTTTACTCGTCAACCCCTATGTCTACTACTCTTTCATGTAATCCTTGACAATCTTTGATAGATCGCTATCGAGTTAATGTCGAATATAATAGGCCAAGTCTTCCTCAAGCCTCTAACATCTTCACTTTATCAATAACGGCTAGGTTTGACTCGTACCTAGATAACTCCATAAGTTTATTAGCGTACTCCACTATAGTCATCTTGTAGTCCATTTTTTTGCTCTATGAACCCCCATTCTTGTTGTCCACAAATTGCAAGTGGATAAAATTTAGCTCTAACTCCTCCGTAAAGTTATCCCAAGTGAACTCACAACCTCCTTTTTCATTGTACTTCACCATATGTCCATTGCTATAATACATCTCTACACCTCTTTTTCCTCAGGTGCAAATATCTTTTTCCCTCTCCGATGAATCAAGTTGCTCACAACTTCTAATATAAAACATATTTAGGTAACTCACGCTTTCATTGTGCTTATATGATCGTAATACCCAATTGCACATTAGATTATCATTCTCTCGGGATTCTTATCGATTGAGGAATCCTCGATCAAAGGGACTCCCAAGGCTTATTCAGATGTCGGTTTGCTTTCTAATTCCAGACTTAAAGGTAATATAGGGAATTCTCTAAGAGAGTTTGGTATTTTCTAAAAATTTCGGCAGAGTTCCGTTTGTAATATGGCCTATCCCATAAATTTAAAACCGTAAAACCCCGCATAAAAACCACAATATCACTCAACGAGCCACACGCTCGGAGTACACAACTCAACGGCCACACGCCGGAGTACAACCAATATACATTAAAGCTTAAAACCACCCAAATGGCTCATAATACATCTCGAAACAAAATTCATGAACTTAATTACAAGTTACAAATCTTAAAAGCATATGAAATGTATGTCGACAACTTAAGTCATTACGTACATTGTTTATACTTAGCATCACCCGAAAGTATATACCTCAATTCAATATTAGTTACACCACGTCCACAATTCCCAAATGACAACTTGAGGGAATAATAGCCACGTAACTTTCTAAAGGTCAAATCATGACACCTTAAAATCCTATTGCTCACAAGTGATTTCTAAACCTTGCTCGATACCACTTCGTAACGCCCCTAACCACCATTACTTAATAATCCCTTCATTAGGGACTATTACGTAAGGTCGCAGCGGAAGGTAACGATCGAAGACGTTACCGCCGTCCTAAAAGTAGGACAAGGCTAAATATATTAAATAAAATTGGAATACAATTTATGCATCCACTGTTAGAAGTAACTACTTATTACCCAAGTAGCTAGGTCATCCCAAAACATAGGTTACCGGTTTAGCAACGTAATATTTATACAACCTAGACTTTTGTCTAGTCCATAAATTAATATACGACGTACAATAATTCCCAAGGCCATACCTAACCCCGGTTGAAGGTAAAATCACCGTGAGCGTCTATATACCTTCATATCTCGTGAATGCCACGTGGCCGGCTAGGGTTTGCCTTCATCGGACTTAGGAAATGGTTGATTGTTCACCAATGCTTCTTCCTAAAACAAAAACAAGTAAAATATTTGAAAGAGTGAGTCGAAACTCAGCACGAACATTCCCGCACCGTAAAATAATTTTGAAGAATATATTGATTGAGCGCGCGCATTTCAATTCATTTTAGTTTGAAATCGTGGGGAGAGAATATGAGTAAAACATGCTTGCTGGTTATTATCTCGGAAGTGGAGCCCCTTGGTAATTGATACGATCGTTGAACAGTGTCACCCCCGGCCGATCGATAACCCGAGTTGACGCCGCGCGCGGTATAATCGGCGGGCCTAAGCCCTTGGTAATTGATAATTGGGCGGGGACCACTTAATTAGGTGGCAAAACTTGCCTTGTAAATGATTCCTTGTTATTTGTATATATGAGAAATGTTGAAATTTGATAAAACATGTGAATTTTTGAAAGGTACAGTGCAATGAACGTACTCGAGTTGAAAATATTTATTTCTCCCTTTTGCGTAAATTTGAGTCACCAGCCTATTCGAGCAACTGAAGTGGCCTCGGCTCGTTTAAAATGGATTTCTAAAGTTAATAATGTTTTCTTGAGTTTTAATGCTTGAATTTGTATAAGCTTTAGTAATGTATTTCACTTCTTATGCTCGTATGAAAATCGATTAAACTAATGTTTATATTACTTAGCTTTACTGCATGTCATCGAATATAACTCATATTGATTAACTGAGTTGATTAGGCTATCTAAATGTCCAATGATGTTGGTGTTATTTGATTTGCTAGTTGACTTGGATTGAAAATGGTGAATATATATATGCGTGCCCAAACACTTATTCTTAATTCCTTCCTCACTTCTCCCTTTTCCGCATTCAACACCCATAGTTAGATTCTTAATTAATCCGTCAAATGCCCTTCCACCGAAGGTTTCACAACTTTGCCGAATCGCCCAAAACTCATGCATATACGCCATTTTAAGTGCCTAAGCGTTATTTCCTCGACGTAACTCGTATTCATATCCAAATTGAGCATACCAAATGTTCGGATGTCCCCCATGCCTCTTACACAATCTATTATCCGACTTCATCTTCCCCGCCTATTTTTTTCTTCCTTTGTGTTCAATTCTAGCTATTTGCAAAATGTAACAATTCCACCAAATTGTTCAATTCGATAACAAGGCGTCCTCAATCTCATTCACTAGTTCATAATTTCCCCAAAGGAATCACATTCGTACAATTAATTCACCAAAACACCAACCCTAGATCCTCCACAAACATATTTATAAATCATACTTCAATTTACAGCTACAATTGCTCGGATAGATAATGAAATCGATAATTTAGGGTCTAGAGTTTTACCTTCGAATTTACTGGGATGGAGGCCAAGAGCAGGAGCAGGGGCGGTGGTGGTGCGTGGCAACCGCGCCGGCGACCACTCTGCAGAGGCGGCGATGACCTCCGGCGGTCGCCGTTGCTGGTGTTTGGCCGTCGGTGGCCGCGGCGGGGAAACCCCGCAGCGCCCGGTGGGAGGCAGAGAGGGACGGTGAGAGCGCGAGAGAGGGCGGAAGCGAGACAGAGGGAACGGGGACGACCGGCGCCGGCTTCCCGCCGGCGTCGCTCGCCGTGTTGGCCGGAGAAGATGCCGCGAGGAAGAGGAAGCAGGGGACGCGAGCGTGAGCACGCGAGGGAGAGAGAGCCATCGCGCGAGAGTGTGAGAGGGCGCCGCCGGCGGCGCCTAGCGCCGGCTTCGGCCGGCGTTGGTGGCATCCGGTGGCCGGAGAGGAAAGCAAGCAAGCAGCAGAGAGATGGTGAGGCAGGGGAGGATGAAGGGGAAGAAGCAGGGGAGCAGGGAAGCAAACCGAAGTCCCGATATATTTTGGTCTTAACCGCCTCTCTCCCCTTTTTTTTTCTCGTTTCGGATGTTTCTTTAAAAAATCTGGTTCATTTATTTTATTATGTTGATTTATTTATTTACTTTGCTTTCTTTTATTGTTACTTTTAATTTTGTTTTAATAACGATGTTCACAAATCAAAATCTTATTATGAGATTTTTATTAGGGCCACTTCGTCGCCTTAGCCGCATAACATACGTATAAAAATAATTTAAATATAAGATATCGAATTGAAGTGCACGCGCTCAATTATATAAATAGTGTAATTAATAAAATAAATAATGTGATTTAAAATAAATAAGGTGATTTAGGGTCGGGTTGTTACAGTCTTTCCCCTTAAAATAAGTTTCGTCCTCGAAACTTGAGCCTTCGCAATGAGGTTTGAAAACTTAACTTAAAATAAGTGGGGGTACTAGTTTCTCAGGTTTTCCTTAGTTTTCCCATATGGCTTCCCGAGGATGTATGGTTAATTCACGTACTTTCTCCCCAAGGAATGCTTTTATTGCGGGGTTTCTTGAGTCTCGTACTCTAATATTTGCACCGAAACTTTTCATATATTACATTTTCGTAGTTTCTAGTAGCTCTGTCACCATATCATGGTTTGGAATGGGTATATGCCGCCCGAGCTGCTAGATATGGAAATGTTATTCTCATATTTGGGTTCGGATGAACTAGCTATATATAGATAAACTATTGGATTGCACTTCTTTATAGCCTCATGTAGCCCGATGTACTTAGGACTTGACTTTTCCTTAACTTTGGATCCTTGACCTCCTTTCAGTGAAGACACTTCAAAAACACTTTTATCCTTATAGCTCATTGTTGCTTTAAATCTTCTTGATGTGGTCTTAAATCTTGCTAATCTTTTCGCTTGTTCCTTAGGTCCACTTAGACTCATAGTCAAGGCGTTGCTCAACTCACTTTAACATAACGAGGTTCTCGTATCTCCTCCAATACAATGCCTCAAACGGAGCGATTTAATCGATGACTTGATAATTGTATTATAAGACACGCCTACCAACGATAGATTAGTTTCCTATTTCCTTTAAAAGTCGAATACACCTCGCTCTCAGCATATCTTCTCATATTTAATTAACTCTTTCAGTGTGTCCTATTGTCCTTGGATGGTATGAACTATCAACATTGAGTTTGGTCGCAAAAGGTTACTATAGAGTTTACCAAAAACACATTTGAAGCCTCGTTATCGCTATCGATATAATGTTCTTAGGTATTCCCATGTAACCTAGCGACTTCTTTGGTGTATAAGTGTGTCAGTATCTCCGTATTCTATATGTCCTGTGTTGGTACAAAATCCGCAGATTTCATAAATTGATCAATAATCGCTCGAACATTTTTCGTTGAAGTAATAATAGGTAATCTTATGGCTACGTTTATTGAAATTGAATCTCATCTCCATGTAGAAATCTCCAAAGATCTCAATTCACCACGTAACATTGATACCTCTTTTCATATTGTCCTTTCCAACGTTCGGTTTTAACCATTTGATGATTGGAACACTTATCTCCATATTCTCGTGACATCCTCTTCATATTGTTCCACCAAAACATTGTTTCAAATCTTTATACAACTTGCTCCTCCTAGATGCACCCAATATCGTGTATTATGTGCTTTCCCAAGAGTTTCCTTTTTTTTTTTTTTTTTTTTTTCTTTCTTCAATACACAAAATTGATTTTGAATCCTTAAGGTTCCACTCCCGCGGATTTCTTGAAACCATGAGATTTTTCCTTTTTATATCTTTCTTAATCCTTTCCATCCCGATATCCTCGTTTTGGCCTAACTCGAATACCCCGCGTGGTTATATATATATATATATATATTATACCTCTATCGCAGCTAGGGACCCTTTCATTTGTTCATGCGAGACTGACTCAATACTTATAGTGTGGAGGTTTCATATAACCACAAGCTAAGTTGTCATTATTACATTCAACTTGTGTTTTGTCTCCGTACTCCACGCATTTGCCACTATTCACAACTCGCTCGTCATATTCTCTCTTATTTTTAGAGTATATAAGAATATCATCAAAAATCACCACCACACATTTACCTAGATAAGTCCTCAAAATCCTATTCATGAGATCCATGAATGCAACGGATACCTTGGTAAATCCTCTAGGCATCCCGTAACTTCGTAGGGTCCCTATTTAATTCTATAGGCAGCTTTGGGAATATCTTTCTGGTTAATTCAAAGTTGATAAAATATGCTAACTCCTCATATCTCGATCAACAAATCGTTAATTTGAGGTACCGGATAATTATTCTCGATGCACCTTTTGTAGTAATTTACTAACCCAAGAGCACTCCTCCTCTTCGTGACATTAGTTGGTCCGGATCATCCTGCTATCGCGTTTACCTTATAAGGATCGACCTTAATCTCTTCCTTGGAAACAACATGCCTAAAGTGTCTCTTCCTCTAGCCATAATTCACATCTTTGCGATTTGGCAACATTTTCTCCCAAGGTTCAAGAATAATCAATGAATGGCCCTTGCTGAAACTAGTAACATGTTTCTTTTGAACTATACTTTCACTTATGTTGTCGGTTCTCTTTGAGTCTCCGTAATTTAAGGCCCTTAGTTCGCTCTTTACTCGTCAACCCCTATGTCTACTACTCTTTCATGTAATCCTTGACAATCTTTGATAGATCGCTATCGAGTTAATGTCGAATATAATAGGCCAAGTCTTCCTCAAGCCTCTAACATCTTCACTTTATCAATAACGGCTAGGTTTGACTCGTACCTAGATAACTCCATAAGTTTATTAGCGTACTCCACTATAGTCATCTTGTAGTCCATTTTTTTGCTCTATGAACCCCCATTCTTGTTGTCCACAAATTGCAAGTGGATAAAATTTAGCTCTAACTCCTCCGTAAAGTTATCCCAAGTGAACTCACAACCTCCTTTTTCATTGTACTTCACCATATGTCCATTGCTATAATACATCTCTACACCTCTTTTTCCTCAGGTGCAAATATCTTTTTCCCTCTCCGATGAATCAAGTTGCTCACAACTTCTAATATAAAACATATTTAGGTAACTCACGCTTTCATTGTGCTTATATGATCGTAATACCCAATTGCACATTAGATTATCATTCTCTCGGGATTCTTATCGATTGAGGAATCCTCGATCAAAGGGACTCCCAAGGCTTATTCAGATGTCGGTTTGCTTTCTAATTCCAAACTTAAAGGTAATATAGGGAATTCTCTAAGAGAGTTTGGTATTTTCTAAAAATTTCTGCAGAGTTCCGTTTGTAATATGGCCTATCCCATAAATTTAAAACCGTAAAACCCCGCATAAAAACCACAATATCACTCAACGAGCCACACGCTCGGAGTACACAACTCAACGGCCACACGCCGGAGTACAACCAATATACATTAAAGCTTAAAACCACCCAAATGGCTCATAATACATCTCGAAACAAAATTCATGAACTTAATTACAAGTTACAAATCTTAAAAGCATATGAAATGTATGTCGACAACTTAAGTCATTACGTACATTGTTTATACTTAGCATCACCCGAAAGTATATACCTCAATTCAATATTAGTTACACCACGTCCACAATTCCCAAATGACAACTTGAGGGAATAATAGCCACGTAACTTTCTAAAGGTCAAATCATGACACCTTAAAATCCTATTGCTCACAAGTGATTTCTAAACCTTGCTCGATACCACTTCGTAACGCCCCAACCACCATTACTTAATAATCCCTTCATTAGGGACTATTACGTAAGGTCGCAGCGGAAGGTAACGATCGAAGACGTTACCGCCGTCCTAAAAGTAGGACAAGGCTAAATATATTAAATAAAATTGGAATACAATTTATGCATCCACTGTTAGAAGTAACTACTTATTACCCAAGTAGCTAGGTCATCCCAAAACATAGGTTACTGGTTTAGCAACGTAATATTTATACAACCTAGACTTTTGTCTAGTCCATAAATTAATATACGACGTACAATAATTCCCAAGGCCATACTCTAACCCCGGTTGAAGGTAAAATCACCGTGAGCGTCTATATACCTTCATATCCGTGAATGCCACGTGGCCGGCTAGGGTTTGCCTTCATCGGACTTAGGAAATGGTTGATTGTTCACCAATGCTTCTTCCTAAAACAAAAACAAGTAAAATATTTGAAAGAGTGAGTCGAAACTCAGCACGAACATTCCCGCACCGTAAAATAATTTTGAAGAATATATTGATTGAGCGCGCGCATTTCAATTCATTTTAGTTTGAAATCGTGGGAGAGAATATGAGTAAAACATGCTTGCTGGTTATTATCTCGGAAGTGGAGCCCCTTGGTAATTGATACGATCGTTGAACAGTGTCACCCCCGGCCGATCGATAACCCGAGTTGACGCGCGCGCGGTATAATTGGCGGGCCTAAGCCCTTGGTAATTGATAATTGGGCGGGGACCACTTAATTAGGTGGCAAAACTTGCCTTGTAAATGATTCCTTGTTATTTGTATATATGAGAAATGTTGAAATTTGATAAAACATGTGAATTTTTGAAAGGTACAGTGCAATGAACGTACTCGAGTTGAAAATATTTATTTCTCCCTTTTGCAGAAATTTGAGTCACTGACTATTCGGCAACGAAGTGGCCTCGCTTCGTTTAAAATGGATTTCTAAAGTTAATAATGTTTTCTTGAGTTTTAATGCTTGAATTTGTATAAGCTTTAGTAATGTATTTCACTTCTTATGCTCGTATGAAAATCGATTAAACTAATGTTTATATTACTTAGCTTTACTGCGTTCATCGAATATAACTCATATTGATTAACGGAGTTGATTAGGCTATCTAAATGTCCAATGATGTTGGTGTTATTTGATTTGCTAGTTGACTTGGATTGAAAATGGTGAATATATATATGCGTGCCCAAACACTTATTCTTAATTCCTTCCTCACTTCTCCCTTTTCTGCATTCAACACCCATAGTTAGATTCTTAATTAATCCGTCAAATGCCCTTCCACCGAAGGTTTCACAACTTTGCCGAATCGCCCAAAACTCATGCATATACGCCATTTTAAGTGCCTAAGCGTTATTTCCTCGACGTAACTCGTATTCATATCCAAATTGAGCATACCAAATGTTCGGATGTCCCCCATGCCTCTTACACAATCTATTATCCGACTTCATCTTCCCCGCCTATTTTTTTCTTCCTTTGTGTTCAATTCTAGCTATTTGCAAAATGTAACAATTCCACCAAATTGTTCAATTCGATAACAAGGCGTCCTCAATCTCATTCACTAGTTCATAATTTCCCCAAAGGAATCACATTCGTACAATTAATTCACCAAAACACCAACCCTAGATCCTCCACAAACATATTTATAAATCATACTTCAATTTACAGCTACAATTGCTCGGATAGATAATGAAATCGATAATTTAGGGTCTAGAGTTTTACCTTCGAATTTACTGGGATGGAGGCCAAGAGCAGGAGCAGGGGCGGTGGTGGTGCGTGGCAACCGCGCCGGCGACCACTCGGCAGAGGCGGCGATGACCTCCGGCGGTCGCCGTTGCCTGGTGTTTGGCCGTCAGTGGCCGCGGCAGGGAAACCCCGCAGCGCCCGGTGGGAGGCAGAGAGGGACGGTGAGAGCGCGAGAGAGGGCGGAAGCTAGACAGAGGGAACGGGGACGACCGGCGCCGGCTTCCGCCGGCGTCGCTCGCCGTGTTGGCCGGAGAAGATGCCGCGAGGAAGAGGAAGCAGGGACGCGAAGCGGAGCACGCGAGGGAGAGAGAGAGCCATCGCGCGAGAGTGTGAGAGGCGCTCGCCGGCGGCGCCTAGCGCCGGCTTCGGCCGGCGTTGGTGGCATCCGGTGGCCGGAGAGGAAAGCAAGCAGCAGCAGAGAGATGGTGAGGCAGGGGAGGATGAAGGGGAAGAAGCAGGGGAGCAGGGAAGCAAACCGAAGTCCCGATATATTTTGGTCTTAACCGCCTCTCTCCCCCTTTTTTTTTTCTCGTTTCGGATGTTTCTTTAAAAAATCTGGTTCATTTATTTTATTATGTTGATTTATTTATTTACTTTGCTTTCTTTTATTGTTACTTTTAATTTTGTTTTAATAACGATGTTCACAAATCAAAATCTTATTATGAGATTTTTATTAGGGCCACTTCGTCGCCTTAGCCGCATAACATACGTGATAAAAATAATTTAAATATAAGATATCGAATTGAAGTGCACGCGCTCAATTATATAAATAGTGTAATTAATAAAATAAATAATGTGATTTAAAATAAATAAGGTGATTTAGGGTCGGGTTGTTACGGTGTTTCAACCAAATTGGACCAACTATAAAGACGTCCATATAATCTTTAAAAGGAAATGAGATGAGGTCTCCTATATTTTGTATCTCATCAATGTAATATACAAAAATTTAAGGTGCTTGCTTAATAAGAATTAAATTATTAAAAATTAAATTTAAATTTAAAATTTCTGAATTAAATTAAATTATAATTTTTCGAGTCGAAAATAAAGACCCAAAAATAAAACCCGAACCCGAATTAATAAAATGGCCTAATGAACTTAATTTGGGCCAATTTACTTGGAAGCGCAAATAGAAATTGAAATAAAAATTTAAAAAATAGAACACAAAAAAAAGAAATAAAAAGGGAAGGTAGAAGAGTGTGCTGGCAGTAGATAAATAAAGAAGGGATTAGTGGCATTTGGTGGCACTAAATGAGAGAGAGAGAGAGAGAGAGAGGGGTCCAATCAATGCCTCCATCATACAAACAGGTGTATGGTGCACATACACCCATACCCCATATCAAATACAAGCCCAATATATTTTATAAATATTACGTGACTCACATGTAATTAAAACACATATGTATGTTGCACCATACACCCCCAACCCATATTAAATACAAAGCTCATATATTTTATAAATACTATCATATAGACTCGGAAAACCATGTAATTAAAACACCGTGTAATTAAAAAACAACAAGCAAACACAAACTCAATCAACTAATTTTCCACAATTCGTCTCTACCCTCAATCAACAAATTTTCCACAGTTCTTCCCTCAATTAATGATTTTTCGGAATTCATTTTCTCAAAACCTAGATTGATTCAATCGAATAGTAATATGATAAATAGTAATTTCATGAATCTTACAAAAGAAAAGAAGGATGAACAAGAGTGGTCCATAGTTGGAGAAGTAAACTTCATCAATGTTGAATCGATGATCAGATTGATTCAATCGAAATAATGTTTAAGAAACTCTTCAAAAAGGTAAACCGTGTATTTTATATTGAATTTCTAAACATCATAGTATTTTATGTTCATTAATATTTCTTGAATTCAAGGTGTTTGATGAAATTCCCCAAACAAATTTTTAATTGAATGAGAGGATTGAATCATTCATCTAGTTATTTAAGACATTCTTGAAGTCAATGGAGGGAAGACACCGACAACAATTATGATTGATTAAGCACCATCAATTGTTGCACGCATAAGAACAATCTTTCCTTAGGCAAAATGTAGATTGTGTTTATTCCATCTGATTGAAAATTCAAGACTTTATATTAGAAGTTTAAGAAGCCAAAAAGGTTCCCTACATAATAAAAAATGTTTATTCCAAACCAAAAAAGGTTCAAGAAAAAAAGAATATGTCACCTATCGGTTTAGACTTTATATTTTTAAAGTCATGCTTTATATTAAAAAAGGTTCCCTGTATAATAAAAAATGTTCATTGCAAATCAAAAAAAGTTTAAGAAAAAAACAAAACACCTACTAGTTTACGCTTTATATTTTTAAAGTCATACTTTATATTGAAAAAGGTTCACTAAATAATAAAAAGGTTCCCTTCATAATAAAAAATATTTACTACAAACCAAGAAATGTTTAAGAAAAAAAAAAAGGAAAGTCAGTCGTTCTTCTAAGTTCGAAGTGAACATTGTTAGGTCCCAAATTCTGCACATTAAGTTCGAAAAATATCGCAAATTGATTAGTTTTCCTGTCTTTAGGTCCCATCCTTATTCTTGAAACTACCTTCAAGGTTTCATTTTTCTTAGGGAGTTTGGCCCTATCAATGCAATGGTCAAGGGCACGACGCCTAGCGGTAACAACATAGGATGCCTTCCTTTCATGAAGAACTCCAAGTCACCTCGCTAGTTTAGGTTTTATATTTTTAAAGTCATGCTTTATATTGAAAAATGTTCATCGCATAATAAAAAAGGTTCCTTGCATAAAAAAAATATTTAATTCAAACCAAAAAAGGTTCAAAAAACAGACACTCGCTAGTTAGGCTTTATATTTTTAAAGTCATGTTTTATATTCAAAAAGTTTCACCGCATAATGAAAAAGGTTCCCTGCATAATTAAAAAATGTTCACTGCAAACCAAAAAATGTTCAAGAAAAAAACAAGACACCTCCTAGTTTAGGCTTTATATTTTTAAAGCCATGTTTCATATTAAAAAAGATTCACTACATAATAAAAAAGGTTTCTTCCATAATAAAAAATGTTCACTGAAAAATTAAAAAGGTTCTATACCAATAAAATTAGGGTTACAAGTTAAGCACAAATATGCTATACATAAGATGAGAACACATTGTCAACCATGAAATGTATCACATTATCAACTTTCAAAACTAGATGTTTCTCAAAATGTAATACGCCTACAATTATCTATCAAACTCTACACCTAACACCTGCAATTAACCCTTGACTTTGTCTCCTTTCCATCTCGGAGGTTTTCCTCAACCCATCTTGATATGACTTCACCTTTGATAAAATTTCAGGAGCAACAAAATTGAACACATTGTCAATCATGAAATAGCAATATTTTACTCTACACTTGTTCACCATGCTAGCCTGGGAAAAACAAAAAACAAATTAGTCACTTTTGGCCAAAACAATTTATTTAACTTGAAAAAATTTAAACAAAAAGAGAATTATAAATATAACAACTACTTACATTATTCTTCAATCCAATATCCCAATTTTTCAAAGAACCCTTATACGTTTCCAAATAACGCATGACATAGATTCACGGTCACGATAAGATTCAAAACCCTATTCTTGTAATTTGCTCACAATGTCAATAGTTGACGTCCCGAGTCATTAATATAATCAGTAGGCAATGGGATCAAGAAGGATTAACTGGACTTAACAACATTCATCCTTCAATGAATGGTGAAAAGAAAAAAAGCTCCATTTTACAAATAGATCGTAGGTTAGAGACTTCCCATGCTTCAACCATTAAATTTGATTTACTAAAAGGCCAACAAGCCCACCTCATTTTTCTTTTTTTGTATGTCTTAGCCCCTCCTCCCCCACCCCCACCCCCTCCAAAGGCCAATGTTGTAACATTTTCATGATGTACGTACTCGAGAACATCAACGCTATCATCGAACTTCCATATAATTTGGTCTCACAAGAACCCTGCGGCTGGATTCTCAACCCCTAACCCCGATAAAAGGGAAAAAATATCCCAAACCAAATCAAACCAAACCCTTGTGCATTTAGTTGATTTAGCAACATGATTCCTAGATAATCCAATGTCATGCCATGGCTATCATTGCAGGGAAAGTAAAAACCCTAGAAAAAAATTAAACGAAAAAAATCAAATTAAGCAAAAATGTACTTACCTACTTGAGCATTTGAAGTCGAAATCATCTTTACTAATCGAAATTCAACAAAGAACCTGCAAAATAAATGAAATATAACATCAAATAATTCGAAGAAAATCGAAAAAATCAAACAATAATATGAACAAGATTGTTAATTACCTAAGAAATCGAAATAAAGAAAACAAACCCTAGGAGAGAGAAGAATTGACTGCGAGAATTTGATATGGAAGATCGAGCGAGGGAGCTTTGAAAGATTGAGAGAGTTGTCGAGCGAAAGAGCTTAGAAAGTTTGAATGGAGCTTTGAAAGAGGACTCAGGAAATCAACTGGGAAAGAGGGTTGTATGAGAGAGAGAGTAATGTGACTTGCACGTGAGAGGCAGGGGGTGTATGTTATAAGGTACGCGTGAGCTGCACGTAAGGAGGACGGGGTGTATGGTGTAATATATACCGAGTTGTAAGATCACCGGTTCCGCATTTTCAAATTGAAGTGTAAACAACTTTATTTTAGGAGACCAAGCTCGATTAGACCTTTCCTCTCGACAAGATTGGAATGGTCGTGAAAGTGGAGGGTTCTCTAGTTGAATGGAGGTACAATTGGTTTCGGCTATGTCATCCACATCCAATATAATCTTCCCATCTTCGGCCAACTTCATGATACGCTCCTTGAGTGTAATACACTTCTCAAGAGGGTGACTAATAACACAATGGTATCAACAAGATTTTGGATCGAAGTCTTCCCAACTTCTTCCGGCCATTTTGGCTCAAGAATTTCAATCACCTTGTTCTCTAACAAGTCATCCAACATTCCCGATAAGTCTAAGTCCGGGAATGGGTACTTCTTCTCCTGAAGCTTCTTTAGTGTGGGACGTTTCTTCGCAAGCATCTTTAGAGTATATGATCTTCTTTTTCTCCGACTTGGGCTTCCCGTAAATTTGCACCTAGGTTCTCCCGTGAAAATATACATTGACTCTATTTTTGAACACTTAGCACTCTTCTTGTACTCACCTTGATCCTCCTTTGATTCATACGAAGAAGAAGAATTATTGCGATGACTTGATATCGTCATTTTAATGTTGTGAGCCTTGGTAGCCAATTTTTGAAAAGTCCTTGGCTTGCTCACCGCGGAACATAAAGCGAGTCCCATTCCATGCCTTGAGTACACATCTCCACAAGCAGATGCTTCAAACAATCGATCCTTGCATTCGAGGTCGAGGGCTCTCCAACGATTGATATAATCGAGAACCAGTTCCTTTTTCGCTACCCGGTATTAGTTAGCTCTATCATACTAACAACGCGTTAGGTGCTTTAGAACTCGTTAAGGAATTCTTATTCCCGCTCCCCGTTGTTGATGGATTCTCGCTCTAAGTTCGTGTACCAATTAAAATTCGGAGTTCGAACAAATTTCTTCACCAACCTATCTCCTTCCGTGCCGAGCATTGCTGCAAGTTTTGATAAAGTACATAATGTGTTATTTAGGATTGCCTTTACCATCGAACCGTTAGAACTTCGGTGGTTGATAACCATGCGACATTATTAAGGCATCGATCCTCTTAGTATAGGGCTTTGTGTACAAGTGGGACTTACGAGACCCTTCTCTTAACCGATTCTTAACCGCCTTTACAATTAAGTTCGAATTTGTTCAACGGACATTGAAGTCGATGGAGTCTCCTTCGTTCATCGTCGATTCTTCATTGTGGTTGGACTCCATATCGGACCCCTCGTTGTCGAGCCTTTGTTAGAGGCTTCGGATGACTTCTTCTCCAACTTCTTGATCAAGCTAGCGATTTGCTCACTTTGAAGCTTGATTTGCACGTCCTTTTCGCACTCTCTTTAGCAAGTCTTGCTAGTGTTTTTTTCATCCCATTCAGCTTGTTCTTCAACGTTAATAGCTCATGTCACCATTATCGGCATGATGACGAGTGTTAGAAGATTCAATTTCGGATTGAGAGAACGAGTCTTTGGGAGACAGAGGTGTGGAATCCCACTGGCGTAATCGTCATCTTCTTCACCGTAAAGCATGAAGATGGGGTAGGTGTGAGCTTGGAGTTCATCCATCCCACGAGGAATCGTATGCTTCAAGTTGAAGACAGGAACAACTCTTTCCTTCGGACTAACATGCAACATAGTTTGATTGACTCCATTGAGCAAGTTGGAGTCAAAGTTTCGAATTGACGTAGCCGCAATGGTCCAGCTATGCTTGGTTCTTTCAAGCAACTCTTGTCATACTTCTACTCATCATTCTGCTAGATGTATTGCTAGCATTGGTGGATCCTTGAGAAGTGGATCCAATAGTTTTGTTCTTTGAAGATTCAGCGACGGCGTTCTTGGGAGCCATGTGTTCTTCAAAGGTGTAAAGTGTTGATTTGTTTGGAGAAAGAGATGAGAGACAGAGATGTCCCACCGAGCTTGCCAAAATTTGTAAATATAAATTTCGAGTCTAAAATAAATAAAGAAAGAAAATTAGGAAACAAATATAAATCTATATTGATTTTCTTTAAATGGGTACAATCTCTATATTGAACATAATAAATGTAATCCTTTGATTCAATCTCCTTTTAATTTGAACGATTCGAGCGTGTTGTAACTTGATCTCGAACGTTGATAAAGAGTCGGATGATGAACGCTGGGTGATTCTTGATTTGGATGTGCTCGAGAGTATTGAATCTGAATTTTTAACTCTAATTTCTAAACGGTTGCGAGACTTTGATCCTTGACGCTTGGTAGCTGGATGTTGTTTGCGATCCGAACTCCGGATTTTGCAGATGATGAGTGTCCGTGAAAAATAAGGGGATGTCTGTAAGACCCGAGGTGCTTGCTTAATAATGAATTAAGTTATTAAAAATTAAGCTAAAAATTCAAAATTATTAAATTAAGTGAATTAGAATTTTTCCGAGTCGAAATTAAAACCCGAGGATTGAAACTCGAGCATGGGCTAGCTTAATTGGGCTCATTGAAATTAAATTTGAGCCCAATTCACACTAAAAGCCCAAAGTAGAAAAGAAAAAGGAAAGAAAATGAGAAATGGGAAGGAAGGTTGGCTGGCATTTAAGGAAAAGTTGGCAAGTGATTAAGTAAAGGAAGTATTGGGTCCAATTGAAATTGGGCAACATGTCCATTAGGTGTTGAAATTAAAAGAGGAGAGAGAGGGGACTGGGAATGAGCACAAAAGAGGGGGAATGAAAGAAGCGGAAGGACAAGCGGGGAAAGAGAAGAAGAATGGGAAAATAGAAACAGAGGCGGGCGAGAGTGAGGAGAGGAAAGCGAGAGAGGGAGAAAGCGCGAGAGCCAGGAGGCTCGTGGCCGCTCGAATGGCAAGGGCGCCGCCGCTGATGGGCAAGGGAGAGCTCGAGCTCGGGAGGCCGAGCAAAGCAAAAGAAGAAGGGAAAAGCGAGAGACCGAGAGACAGAGACCACGAAGGGGAAGAGGAACGGCGACCGGTGAGCGTAAAGCGACAGTGCAGACGAAGAACGAGAACCCGAGGGAACCGGAACGGAACAGAGGAAGCCGGAGGCCGGACCGAGGCAAGTGAGAGGAAGAAGCAGAGGGTCGGGAAAGAAAAGGAAAGGGAAACCGAAAAGAAGAAAGTAAAGCAAAATCACCCAATCGAAAACCCTCTAAAACCGAAATTCTTAGAACCTCTAAGAATCAAAGGTGAGTAATTCAAATTCATCCTCTAAAGATAAAATAAATTAGGTGGATTAAACTTGGAATTGATTCTTGAAATTGAAAACCCTCGGTTAATTGAAGAAGTTAGAAGCCTAAATTCACAAAACTAGCAACTCACGAATTAAAAAGCATGTTGCGATTTTTCCTAATTTATGAATTTAAGGATATTTGAGCATTGTTGAGCATGATTATTGAGCTGTGTGATTGAGAATTTAATGAAATTAGCTTCAATAAAATTAGTGAGAAAAATCAGAAAATTGAATTTCATGATTTAAGTGCATATTTTTCATGAATTTATCCTGCTGTCCGAATTATTGTGAATTCATGTGTGGCCCAAAATTCCTGAAACTTTTACTGTAGCTTCCGATAATTTATGAGAGTTTCCTGTAAATTTTGGTATGCGTTGGATGAGTAGATTGGAAGATATGGATTTTTGAGTAAAAATGTGCTATTTTGGGCAAAATCGGAACTAAGTGAGTAATTGAATTAAGAACTGAAATTTAGAAGCTATATGGCTAGATTAGGAGACATATATCGATTAAGGAAAGTTATGAAACCATAAACCATCTATGCGCGATAATACGCGACCACGAAATGATAAGTTCGTAATTAGAAATTGTAATTGATATATTTATGTGATGATGTGTTTATTTTAAAGTACATCGATTGTAAATGACACAAGCATGACTATACGAATTGGATTGATTGTGCTTGAGTTAGAACTTGCTTATGTGAATTGTTAGTTGTGAAGATATTGCGTATGAAATTGTTGAGCATGAATTATATGAATTACGTGTGTCTCGTCGAAGTAATAAGAAGATATAAGAAAATAAGAAAATATAAACAACTAAAGAAGAGAAAAAGGATTGTGTTATTGATCTAAGACTCCACGAATTAAAGAACCCTCTGAAGCTATGGCCATAGAAGTGTCTCGTTAATCGAAGCCACGAATTATTTTGCTTCCACGAATTATTGACGAGTATGCGTCCTTCGAGTGAGGCAAACCTCAAGGCCACGAATTATTTTGCCTCCAAGAACCGAGCCCACGAATTATTTTGGCTCCAAGAATTGGGTCTTTAGATCGTAACATAAATCTTCTTTCCATTCGAAATTAAGAAGACTTAAAGAATTACGATATAAAGAAACGAATGATCGTGCATGATGAACAAGAAAGAAAGAACCAATAATTTATGAAATGCACGATTGAACTCAAGAAGAAGAATGAGAAGAAGAACAAATCCCGATTTCATAAGAAATGAATACGATGAGAAGTAAGATATGATTTACGTGATGAATGCCTTACATGATGAATGATTCTATGACTTACTTGCGTAGAAAGACAAAATGAAGTATGCTTGATTGAATTCATGAGTAATTGATGTCATTGTGCTCCTCGGCAAGTTCGTAAGTTTAATACCTCGCGTGTCTTAAGCATGCATGATCCGAATCGCATATTGTGAATTAATTGTGAACTTACGTATGTTTGTTAATGAATTAATGTGCAAAGTGAGGTTTGGGTTATTCACTGGGCTAGTGGAGCTCATGACCTCACCAACATTTCGAGTACAAAAGTTAAGACTCGCAGGAGTTGCCTTTGGCTTTCGAAATAGCGAGACGGATAAGAGATGCAAGACTCATTGGATGTTTTTCTCGTCTTTTGTTTGTAAAGATGTTGTAAAGATCGATTGTATGTGAACTTAAGGTTTGACTATGAATATAAAAGCCCTATGTGAATACTCCGAGCGTGTGAGTCGTTGAGTTTGTGTTGTGTTGACTCCGAGCGTGTGGCTCGTTAAGCTTGTGTTGTTGGTACTCCGAGCGTGTGGCTCGTAGAGTTTATGAATGTGTTTCATGCAGGATGAAGGCTTTAAACCTATGGGATTAGCCACATTACGGAGGAAATTCCGCGAAATTTTCAAGAAAACCTTTGAAAACCTAGAAACACGCTTCCGCCAATCTAAGAAATGGTTATTAACCCCAAGTTGAGATCATAAGTAGCCTTAAGGGTTCCTCTCGGGGAACTCCGGCATGTAATACTCCTAGGGTGGGTCCAGGGTCATTACGGATGCCCTCTATTTATAACCTTTTAGAGTTAGGGTTTGAGTTGGATTTTGGGTTCGGGCCCATAATTTAATAATTATTTGTTAAAAGAAATATTTGTCGTTTAATGCGTCATCGGCGACACATGACGACTTCTAATTTGCCCGGATTTAATTTCTTTCAATTTTAATTTTAAAGGCCTTCAAGCCAATTTTACACGTAACAATTTGCAATAGGCCGAATAAAAAATGATTTGATTTTCTCGCGTGGCGACAAATAGTTGGCTAACGAATTTTCGCCTCCTAAACACCCACCACGGGTGCTCCCACGGATTGTGGGGCAGCCGTGGTGTCCACTAGAAGTCCCCAGTGCCATGGGAGACCCGTGATGACCTCTTGAACCAACCAATTGACCCCCAGTGGCAATAGGGAGGTCCGTGGTGACCTCGAAAGGAATCTTGAATTCCTATGACCCAAAGATCTTATCCCGAGATACTTGTGAGGTTTGTAGTTTATGTCATAAACCGAGTTTACGTTTTTAAGTGTGGTCTTGGGACTCAACGAGTAATTTAATAAACATATATGTAAAGAAATGAGAGAAATAACAACCATAATGCAAAATGAGAAATTAATTCCGTGAGTTTGAGTACCTTACTTGTACAAAATCTAGGAAGGTGACATGAGATTATATTCCGACCTACGAGCAACGGCTTTCACTCCTAGATCATGAGTCCTTCCGGGTAGTAAACTTGGGTATATGCGTGAGTAGTTCTGAATCCTAGTATCGTAGTACGTTAGGTTGGCTCACGAGCGTCAAAATACGAAGATCTAGAAAGGTGATTTATTTCGGCCTACGGGCAGCGACTTTCACTCCTAAATTACGAGTCCTCCTGGATAAGAAACTTGAGTATACGCATGAATGTTTCCGAATCCTTGTACCGTGGTACATTAGGTCGGCTCACAAGCGTCGAAATACAAAAATCTAAGAAGGTAACTTATTCCAGGCATAAGGGTAGCAGCTTTCACTCTTAAATTATGAGTCTTTTCGGGTATTAAACTTGTGTATACACGTGAGTGGTTCCGAATCTCAATACCGTGGTACGTTGGGTCGACTCATAGGTGTCAAAATACAAAAATCTAGGAAGGTTACTTATTCCCGCTCGAGGAAAGCGGCTTTCACTCCTAGATTACGAGTCCTCCCGGATAGGAAACTTGTGCACATGCGTGAGTGGTTCCGAATCCCTATACCGTGGTACGTTGGGTCAACTCACGAGCGTTAGTTGAGTTTTAGGATACTAGTTCTTGCCTAAATAAGTACCAGTGGTACTGGTTCTTGCCCAAATAAGTTCAAGAGAATAAAGTTAATCTAAGTTCCAAGTTGAGAAGTGATTTGGTCACATTGGTGACGAAGTATGGATCACTTGAGCTTTAATGCATTATATTTTTCGATTAAGATTAAGCTATGGTAAGATTACGTTCCGATGATACTCAATTACTAATATCATTATTATTAACTTAATTATAATTGTTATTATATATAAGCAAAGTTGTTTTGGTTTTGGGAGGCGAATGACTCCCATTGAGTTGTAATTACTCATTCCCCTATTTTTATATCTTTTCAAATCAAGAGTAAGAGTAAGCTTTTGGCAAGTTTTACCATCTTGGAGGTCAGTTTCGATGTTTTATAGTTATAAGGAACTCAATGTGCATGGGTTACTTATGCGTAATTTTGAACTTGATATGTAAATTTTAATCGGTGTTTAAGCACATTTGTAGCAAAAAGTACATTGATATTCATAGACGTTTTGATTTAGCCTCGGTGGTCACCACCAATACTCCATTATCATTGTACTATATTTTTATAGTGTAAGATTGTGTGAATCCAACAGTCTAACTTTTGAAACCGTGTGGGATTAAAACTCATCGTAACTTCTCTATAAAAGGAAGGGGAAAAAAGTTGTTAGCTCGACACCCAATAATTTAAAAAAAACATGTTACGTTTGTCAAATTGTTTCCTAGATTAGTCTTAAAGATCCTCGAGAAGGGTCCCGGCGATGTGACGTCCCTACCAAGGGTCGGAGGCGTTACACATGTTCCTTTTGCCTTCATTGTGGACAACTAGTGAATTTTCATAAATCTAGTGTGATTTTCTCCAAGAATACCCCAAATTTGGACAAGAAAAGATATGCCAACTAAAAGGCTGCCACACTTATATAAGGCTAGTAGGATCGTTCTTATTCAATCAAATCTTAAAACCTTGTCACGCATACTATGCAATGCTTCCAACTTTTGGCTACCATTTTTAAAAATTAGATCACATTAATCGTAATTTCTTTTTTGGAAAAAATTTACTAGTGGAAAAGGACTTGCACTAATAGCTTGGGATAAAATATGTAAACCTAAGCACTATGGGGGCTTGGGGATATAAAAAATAGGAGATGTCAATACAACAATTATGGCCAAACTTGCATGGAAATTTCTCACTCAACCCAATAACTTTCGGGTGAAACAAATGAGAGTCAAATATGGTTCTCCAGCCAACTTCTGTTCTTTCAAACGACAACAAACTAACTTTTGGGTTTGAAAGTGTATGCTACATACTCAAGAACTCACCCGAGTAGGCATTTGTTGACAATTAGGTAATGGAAAAATTATCAAATTTTGGACAAATGCCTAGTGTACAAGTCAAGTAACAGTGCATTAATTTAAACCTTAAGTAGAAGTCAAATGACAACAAAATTGATTCTTCTAATACTATACCTTCATAACCTCAATTTTAAGTTATGTCTTCTATAAGTCTCAAGTGTTTTATGTTCTATCTATTCACCTCATTTTATATCTTCTTTGGTCTTTCTCTAAACCCCCCCAACCCTACAGTAGGGGAGATCAATCTTTTCTCATCCCTATGCAAATGTATTTATATTCCTTTTAATATGACTAAACTATCTAAGTTTAACTTCTCTCATATTATCTTCTGGAGCACAACACCTAATTTTTTTTTCTAATAAATTCATTGTTAATTCTATCCAATCTTATGTGGTCATTTAGCTAATTATCCTCATCTCTGCTACCATCGTTGAGTCTGATGAAAAATAACGATCTTTCCTCCTCTTATCTATATTTATCAAGAATGAAGTAGGAAATCTTTTTGATAAACATGTTATTTTTGGCTTCATATTATGGATTAAAAACAATGGTCCATCCCGAAATTAATAGAGTTAAATTGAGTTGAAGCTCTTAACTCTTGTGAGGAAGCCTCTACGTAAAAAAATAAAATAAATAAAATTAATGAAATTAACCCCCCTCCCCAAAAAAAATGGAAGGAAAGAGCAACAAACTATGCACCTGTTTCATATAGGAGTTCCTACATCGATTCCGGGAATTTTTTAAGAACCGGAAACATTTGGACCGGTTCCTATTTTTGGGAACTGAAACTGGAACCATTCTCCTTTACAATTCTAAGGCACTCAAAATGCCTGATTGTGATGAGCTTAAACAGGATGATGACAGATTGAGTTCTAGTTCCAAAAAGACATTTTGCCACCTGTAACACAAACATCTTCTCCGGCTAAGGCAGTACAGCCAGAACCCCATACCCCGGAACACAAACACCTTCTCGGGCTGATGCGGTCAACCCAGAACCAGTTATCCAACAGAGGCTACAAGCCGTATCAACCTTCTTATGGGGAAACTGTAACTTATTACAGAGAAACATCCTGTAATAGGGCAATTACTTTCCCAAGTTCCAACCTTAATCCTCCCTTAACATGAACATTTTTCAGGCTGCTGAATAAATCACTAAAATCAAAGGTTCTTTCAGAAATAACAATTTGATTTCTTTGGTTTGCTATACGGGTGGAGCAAGTAACTTTGACTCTCCAAAATCAAAAAGATGTGCCCCCGGGAGGTTGGGGTGGGGGATTGGAAGGTAATCAAGAGTTATATGGCAATGTTCTTGAGGGAAGAATACAGAATCCATTATCAGCCTTCAATTAGCTCATACCCACTGGAAATAGTGCTTCAAACAGTGATAACCAATGTTTCTGATGATAAAGATAGAATATAAAAATGTACAGCACCGAAAATTAATAAACCTAATGAAACTGCAACTTGATTTATATATCAACTCAGGTAAGTATACTTTAATCGTAGAAAAGATGCGCACATTCATGTATAATTAGTGAAGATTAGATTACCTTCGTCTTCCCGCACTGTTCTCCATATTTTTCCTTTCTATAAGCATAAGCTCAAGCTCATGACTGTAAAAGAAGACATTGGCAAGTGTCAACACACTCATAAGTGGACAAGGGCAATGGCAGAGCACGCAATTCCTGGACTAATAGTTTATCAAGCCGGAGCTCTTCAGCCATGGGAGAACCTCTTCCAAGCCTTCCTTTAAGCTTCTTGGATTATAACCTAGCTCTCTTTTAGCTTTCTCACATGAATATGCCCATTGATGCTGCAGCACATATACTGTCTGCAGAAGCAATTTACTACTTTAATGTCATGGAACTCGCACTTTTAATACATAGAACAAAAGATCATAGATATGTTCATTTCAATTAAAATTTTTAGATCCTCCAATCCATAAGATTCGCCTGGCCTAATTTCAGAGATTTGCAAAAAAGTATCATGCTCGACTAAAAATCTAAACTGAACCAAGTTTTGGTGTTGCTTTTCAAATTTCTAAGCAGATCTACAAAGTGATGTAACCATTGTCTAACAGCTAAAAGCATTAATCAGAAGCGTGAAATTTACCAGCTTTTGAAATTCTCTGTTTAAAATACTCACTACCCAAGAATGATTTAGATCAAAGATTCATTTAATCATATATGTTCTCCAAGCAAATACAAATATATAGGCCTCTATGTCACAGTGAGAGGGAACTCTCACTAGCCCCATATTATGCATTCATGAGCATTACTGATCTGGGAGGCATAAACTTGGTGTCTATGCCCTAGCTAATGATGCAAAGGTGTGGTTTATAAACAAGTGGTGGTCACTTGCTATGACTATGATTCAGCAAAACAGATCGAGCACTTAATGCGATTTCACTGTGAGATTTAGGACATACCGGGGACTAAGCAGAGGCAACTTCCCAGTGATTCGTGAGAAAAGAACAGAAATCCATCCATAAGCCTCAATTGCCCACATGGGGATACAAAATCGGGGTTTGCTTGTTTTAGTAATTGCAGCAGCAAGGTCAAAAACATTCTTGAAAGATGCATTCTCTCCAGTAAGTAAATATCTTTCACCTGGACGACCTCTTTCCACAGCTGCTATGTGTCCCTCCACTACATCATCAATATGACTGAAAGAATATCTGTCATTTCCATGTCCAATATAACCAGGTAGCCGCCAATTAAAGCGCTCTACTAGCTGAAAAGTGGAAAGACAAGTGAACTTTCATGAGCAACTCTTGAAGAATGACGTTCTAGATGTGAACATGAAATAGCTAAACTGATATATCACGACTCAGTAAAGTTGATAAAAGAAAGGGTAATAAATGGACACAGCAGGATGATAACAGCAGAAACAGAAACATGGAAAAGATTTCAGAGATGGCAACAGTAAATGGTAAAATTCTTATTCTGGATTCACACATAGCATTCTGAATTACCACTTAAAGTTTCATCCTCAGAGAGGAAAGTTCTCCACATTAATCAGAACTCATCATAATGCCAATGACTTTTTGTAGCTATCCTGATCTTCCAGTTCTCAAGCCAAGCCCTGAAGTAAACAAAGCTACTGCTACCCTGAATGAGATATTTTACTGGTTGCAATGATCAATCTCACTTTTCCACAATACCATACATTTGTGTCATATCTGACACCACATAACTAATACTGTTATTTTCATTCCCGCGGGGGTTGTTATTATCCAAACAACATAGTGAAACAGGTTAGACTTACTATCTTCATCTAGAACGCCCATTTATTTTGCAAATGAATGTTTTCAATGTTTGTCATCCTATGATGAAAACCACAATGACACCTCCCAAAGCGACAATTTAGAATAAAAATATAAAATCACTTTGAATAGAAAACAAGATCACTACATGCATCAATCTCAATGTGAAAGAACCCCAAGACAAACAGAAAATCCTTCAGTAGATAAAACACAAGCAGGTGGAAGTGCACCTTGACGTAGAACACATAAGATAGGGGTAAGCCCAGTTCATTGTATAAGCCCATAGAAAAATGCTAATTACACAGATCATGACAGAAGTAACTAGCTTGGATTCAGGTTAAACACGAGAACAAAGGGAATTATTGTGCAAATCATAAGATTAATAGAAACGTTCCATTTATGGATCATGACCAAAATCAGATATGTGTTTTGGTTTCTTCTGCAGTACCAACATGGCAACAACATAGCAGTAATAAATTTCAGATTCTTGGCCAATGTTTCACCCAACTATTGACTGTTATAAATTTCAGATTCATGGCCAATGTTTCACCCAACTATTGACTATGGTCTACATCAAAAACATTGCTCAAACTAAGCGAGCAAATGAGCAATTATAAAACTTTAACAGAATAGTCAATTGAGCAATGGGACACTTACCAATCTGGCAACGACATTTCCAGCCGTTATCTTCCCCGGACCATAAATGACTCCAGGATAAACTGGCACAATAGGAACCCCTTCAGATGCAGCTTGTAACGCAATCTTATCGGCCTCAACTTTTGATCTTTCGTATTCAGAGCAAAAGAACTTCTCATGATGCACCTAAAATCCCCAATCACAAATACAAACTCAATCACAAGCGAAAAACAATAATAATCTCAACACAACACGAATTCAAACGAAAAAAACAAGTACTTGATTCTCATCGGCAACATAACCACCATCAGTAGGCCCAAGAGCAAAAAACGACGATGTATACACAATCTTTTCAACCGTATTCGTTTCCTTGAATGCTTGAATCACATTCCTCAACCCTTCCACATTAACCTACCAAATCCAACCGCAATTAATCATCACCACGAAAACTCCATCCATTTTTACTAACAATTCCGACCTTTCGCATCAAATTTTGCATCTAATTCACGCTATTCGATCCAGCAATCAAGGAAAAGGGAGGGGGAGAGATACCGTGAAGAAACGAGAAGGATCAGGGAGCCAAGGCTCGACGAGGGCGGCGGAGTGGAATACGATGTAGCAGCCGGAGAAGGCGGCAAGGAGAGAGGGGTAGTCGGTGATGTCGCCGGAGAAGAGCTCGAAGGAGTTGCCAGCGGCGGGGAGGGTGGAGACGTCGCTGGTCGGGCGGACGAAGGCGCGAACTGAGTAGCCATGGTTGACTAAGGCGTGGCAGAGTCTTCCGCCTAAGTAGCCTGATGCTCCTGTGACCAGTATCTTCTTCATTCTCCCTTTCTCTCTCTCTATGTAGCTCAGATGTCAACCGGGAGTTCTTCCACTCCATCTTCTTTATGGCCATTTTTGTGTTCCAACTTGATGGCCATTTATTTATTTATTTATTTAACTCCATCTTCTTTGTCTTTTTCCACTTCAAGTCTCGAAAATATTTGGAGAGCTTCTGTCGTACCTTTCATTAATATCGCATAAAAGAGGATCATTGGGTCTCCCATTTAAATTAAATGTCATTTTAATAGAATCGAAAAAAATTAAGATAAATTAAAATTTTAAGTAGTTAAAAAATAAATTATTTAATATATCTTTATTATTTTTTAGTAAATAATTAATAAAGGTAAAATTGATAATTAATATATTATTAGAATTATAAAGTGACAAGTATTGTAAAATAATAAAAGTTAATTAAGGTGACATGTATCGTAAATTTGCTATTAGTTTTCTATGTATTTTTAGTAAACTATCTTCATTTTACGAGAGTTAGAATTACCTCCTTTAGTGTGATGGGTTATGGCTTATCACTTTTATTTGAGTTTTTTTTTTTTATAATAACAAACTTTAAATTATAATTTACTTGAAATATGAATTTAAATTTTATTTAAAATTAGATCATAAAAACTAATATGGTAATTTTTTGGTGCAAAAAATAATTTAATTTATTTCTAACAAGATAAATGCGTAATAATACAAAAAAAAAAAAGAGAGATGAATAACAACACTAAAATTTAAGATATGAAATAATTTCTTCCGTGAAAAAGCTTTTAAAAATATCTTTAACATAAATAATTAATGTTTTATCCAATACAAAATCATTTAAAAAATATTGTACTTTTTCGAAGTCCATGTCAATATATATCTCAATCATGGACCCATGGGTGAATGGGAGGCGAAAAATTTAAGAATACGTAGTATGATAATGGTGCCACGGTGGGCTTATTGATGGGAAAGCCAATTAACTTGGGGAAGATTTGAAAGGAGGGTAGAATCATTCACAAGGCGTAGATGATCCTTAAAATTTCTTATTTATGCTTCGTATATGTTTGAATTGGTTCCTTTTTTTTTTTTTTTTTAAATGGTAGTGATCATATGGTTATTTTCACATTTAATAATTAAAAAAATGCAGTAACAGAAGCATATACATTTCCCCTCTAATGAATTCAAAAGCTTTATTCAGAAAACTGGCATTTACATGACACTGCAGAAATCTACAATGATGCTAGCTGAAAGAAAAAAAAAACAAAACATCTCGCACAAGTTATTACTGATGATCCCAATCTCTTACGAAGCTCAAGCAAAAAGTTTCGACATTCTTACTGTACATTTCACAGCGGGAAGATGAAGACTCTGCCAGTAAGTAGGCTTTAGCATCAGTTGATAGTGAATTTAAGGGGACGCATTCCAGCATACATGTCATCATGAAACATGCTCGGATTAGTCACAAATTAGGAGGGCAGTTCAGGTCCTGATCTTCCCAGTAAAATATTAAGCAATCCAGCTAGCAACATGTCACAGTTAGAGATCATAATCTGGAACGTCTAATGCATTTAATGGGATTAAAATGCATAGAGTGGCGCCTTGTTGAAGGAAATGGAGATCGAAGACGAAATGAGCTTGATGGGCCAACATCCCATTCTTCGATGTTTTGTGGAACACACACATCAAATAGGATTTGTCCAAGAACGCCATTTGCATTTATCCTCGGTGGGGTGGGTAGATGAATTAGACCAGCCTTTGGTTCATCTTGGACAGACCCAACAGCCTTGCCCTCATGATACTCGAATGAGCTAGGCACTACAGAGTGTCCTGCTATCTCAACTGAAAACCTTTTGAAGATGTCATTTGAGCTTGCTGCTGCTTTCCTGAGGTCGCCCAGGGGTTCGGATATCTCGTCATGGGCCCCCTCCATGCCCATCTTCTCTCCTCCGAGATTCTTTATCCTTTGGGAGTGGAGTGTTGACGCCTTTTGCAACAGCTCAGTCACAGCAGCCTTGTAGTCAATAGGATGTTGTCGACAGTGACCTGCAATCATCAAACAGTTGGTGTTTAGCATTACTGAGAAAGGAATCTGTAGGATCTGTACCTTATTTTCCAGAAAAAGGAACTTTCACAAAATAAGAGATAACATAATTGCACATAATGTTCTGTTCTCCATAATTTGGCATGAATCATGTCTTTTCCTTTAATTTTTCTTAATAATTGCACTAATAACTCTCATGGAGACTAATTACAAGAGCAAGAATCGGATCTGATGGAAAATCATTATGCATTTTCGCTAAAAGGATTTTTCTTTTTTTTTTCAACCAGAGGGAGAGGGGATTCTTTACAATTTGAACCAACTGAAATCTCAAGATTAAGCCACATAAGCAACAGACCTGACAGCAGGCCACAGAGGAAACACATATATTTAATTCTTTTTTCATTTAAATCAGGAAACAAAATAAACACAATGAAGACGCTCATCTCTTGACCTCTAGTCTGCAATGCTAACATTTCTAAAAACTATGTAGAGGCCAGACAAGTTCACTCTCCTTCCAAGAAATCATTCTCTCCTCATCAAAATTTAAATCCTTCGGTGTCTCTTTGTCCTTGGTTAATGCACTATCCTTACACATAAATTGCAGTCACAGAATTCAGTGAAGGAGCTCAAAATACAGCTGAAACAGATACAACAGCAATTGCAGTAACATACATATGTTGAGGTACTAGCAAATGAAGAGAGAACAAACCTCCTAGATCTGGAAAGTGTGTCAAATGTTGAAAGTAGGATTGCATAACAGTCAAGAAACATTTGGCCAAGTTGGAGACGCACCTATGAAGTACTTCTATACAATTATCAAGGCCAACGCCGCCAGAAAAGCCATATAATTTGTTACATTATGATTAGAAAAGAGCGAACTGAGGAAAAGAAGATATTCAGGAAGAGATTTTGCCACCATCATGTATTAGGAACTTGCAATTCAACATTATCTTTGATGTCTTGACTTCAAGAGGGTGGAAAATACCAACTACCAAGCAACTCTTTTCCCAGTCGTGGCATGATGTTACAGATGCTGAGATCTATTAATATTTCCTATGTGGAATAGATGATAAAGAAAGAACCTAGAATGGATGCTTCAGTTATTTTCCACAGAAAGCATGGCCTATTACAGTACGTGAAGCAGCAAAGATTTTATTTTATTTTTCACTCTCTGGTAGAATACTTAAAAAGGGCAGTAATTGTCCGCTCTTATTCCTGAAATTACCATAATGAAATATAGAGCTACATCATGTTGAACCATCATATGTTCAATAATCAGAGTAGCAAAAATCCCGGCAACAAACTGGGGAGGGTGTTGCACAACACAGTAAGAGAGCGTCAATAAGCTTTAGTCCGATGAAGGATCATTTTTTTATAATACTTTCCCTCAGTTATGAGTTAATTACTGGCTCCTAGCAGAGAACACATGACTCTGTTCAATAGGTATTCCTTGAACAAATGCTAAAAGAAGTAGCCTTGCCTCCAAAACTCATTTCAGAGATCGGCTTACATTCCCAACTGTTTCTAACTCCTTGTGGATTAATGGAAAATTTAAGCTTTTTGAAGAGTTGGGACTCTTAGACAAGGAAATCCATTGTCTCATTTGCATTTTATGATAGCAATGATGTGCATGGGCAGCTGGTTGGATGAAATGAAACAAAATCCTGGTTTCAATAATCACAAAAATTATGGAAAGTTGGGGTATATTGCATGTATTAGCCAGATGATCTTTTATTAATATCCAGAAGTGACCTAGTTTCATTTCAGTTTTTTTCTGAAAGCATCAAAAGTAACCTAGGGAAGAGGAGCATTTATTTTGGATGTATACCCACAAGGGATAAATCGCAAATTCCACACACACTGGAATTCCAAAATGAGTATTACCAACCAGATATTTGCTGGTTCCCCCTTCCTCCAGGGAAAGTAAAAAGAAAAATGGTAGAATAGAAACCACTGGTTGAGAAGACGAAAGAATTCAGAGTTAAAAGAGTTGAGCTGCAAGATTCCTCACATATGCAGGCAGGCTCCAGCTAGATAAACCAGTAGAATTCGGCATGCAAACATTTTAGTTCTGGTGTAAGGTTTCTGTATTACCTAAGAAACGAATCAATGGTGGAGGCACTATGCAGATCATTTTAATGGACTTCAAAAGCTAAAATAGCAGTTATATTTCATAAGGAAAAGTGTGTCAACCAACTACAACAAAGTTTGAAATAGTGATCAATTTGGTGCTTTGGAATAGGAGAGCTGTTGCGAAAATGCTATGACCAATATGTCAGAACAACCACAATTTACGGCTCATTTCTTTCGTAGCTATTCTATCAAGGGAAAGGATCTGCAGGGTATGCTGATTCCACAGATTATTACACATGACATTAGAAAAGACTTGGAAAGTATGAAGTGATTTCTTTTGGGTAATTAATAACTAAATGCATACTGTAAAATGGGGACTTTTCCATATTTTGAAAGCAACTAATTTCCTGAAAGGAGAAGCCATACAGTACCATCCGATGGGTTTTAACTTTTGACAGACAACGCCTTGATTAAGAGCATGAAATTTCAGAGGTTCGGGGTCATACATAAGAAGAAGACAGAAGCAATGATTCTGAGCATCACAACTCCGACAATATTTACAGCTATTTGGGATGGACAGGAATTTCGGAATGTTTCAGCAAGAGCGGCACACAGTCAGGAATTGAACAAGGTATCTGGATTATACAGCATACAGGAACCCATACAAGCCGGATCTGATAGGACTGATGCTGAACATATGGATGCCAGCAGGTTAAACAGTATTCTTCTCCTTTTTTTTTGTATTGTACACAAACTTTATCAAAATTTGTACAGATGATTATAACTGCACTGATTTGTTCATGCCAAGATTAGCATTGAAAAATGTGACATCTTAAAACCCTTCCTAGAAAGTAGTTGGGAATTCACTACTGATCAAGTCCATAATTGGTCTTTTTAATTTTTTTATTTACCCCTCTTACTTAATGTCTGATTACAGGGTATGATGTCATGTACAGAAAGATGTTTACTTTCTAGAATTAATAATAAAATTCAATTAATCTCAGACAGACAGACAGACAGAGAGTGTGCTGGTCCTTTAAATAAAATGTTATCAGTCCATCCCTTTGGAGTTACAAGAAAGCACTAAATAAAAAAATACAAAAAGAATAAGAAGCTTATCCCCACAGTGGCTAATCCTCAATTCGAACCTCGTAGTATGCAGCATTTCCATGATGGAATGAGGCAAAAAGCAACAGACTTATTGCTCCACATCAACAACTTATCCCCCTCCCCACCAGGCGATCCCAGAATAGCAGTTCAGAGGGTGGGCTGGCTCACAAACGTATTTTTTTTTTACACTTTGACGTATGACAATATTTACACATGCTCCACAGTCAGATTTTACTGAGAGAAGAAACTGACGTTCTTGTTAACTTTCTAATAATATGTCATTTGACCTTAGCTGATGCTATGTTATTTTCACCGTCAGCGACAGTGCTTCTGATCATAAACCCTCACAGAATTTAGCAACTTCTAGTACTCAGAAATAAGAGTCAATGGTGCCATAACAGACCAAACGGTTGCTCAAATTGGAGCTTTTATTCTGCTTTTTTTTGGGAGTTAGGATAATGCTAAGCACATGTACCTGGTGGATCTTCAGAGAAAACTGTAATAGTTCAGGAACATACCTACGTGGGGTGAGCTAGTCCACTTCACTAGTCTGACATCAGCACCAAGTTCCTGCAACCGCTGTGCGAAATTACAAATAATTTGACAAGGAGCAAGATCATCATCTTCTGAGCACATAATGAGATAAGGTGCACCAAACCTCTGCATCAGACATAGTACCATAATTAATCAAAAAGGAAATATAGAGGTGAATTGGTCACCACAAAAATGATGATACATACAACAGAGGCGTATAAAGTCTGCCAATACTCAGCACGTTGCGTCTCAAACCTACTCAGGAAGAGGCCATCTAAACTAGAAGCAATACCATTTGCTACCCATTGTGCAAATCTTGGGGGTTTGAGATTCCAAGGACTGATGGATGAAGAACGAACCGGGTACCTAAATCACTGGTGAAATCTACAGGACTTGAGTCATAAATATGGCCAGCCACACAATCTCTGACAATTCGATAATTATCCTTCACAAAGACAGATGTAGAAAACATGCATTAGTAATTCATAAAATAGCACCATATTAAGAAATTTTGTACTCCATCAGACTCATTTGAAAGTTGAAATGAATATATATATATCCGATGACCATTTACAAGTACAAATATCCACAGCTAGAATTTCTTTCTAGGTGAATAAAAAAAGCATACCATATTTTCTTGTCGCTTTTCACATGTTCCATCGATGATCTGCTTAAAAAGAAAAGGAAAAATAAGTTATACTATTAATCATGAAGCAGCAGTACTCTTCAATTGATCACTGGGATAAGACAGAAAACACCAGTAAGGACCACATCAAAGCCCCATCACCCTAGGAAGAAATCCTAGCTGTGAAGGATGGGCTTAAGATCTCCTGGATTCAATGTGGACAGACAGATAAAAAGTAGCATATCTGACACCTCCTTACATTTACCTTTACTCGACCTCCCTCCTCAAGGTTGCAATAGCAGTAGACTCTTGATTGTTACATCCTAGCTCTCATAAAATCCAAGTTTCCTTAATAACCCAAGTGCCAGTACGGCAGTACCTTCATAATTGACACTAACATCCTCCCCAGCACCATTATGGTAAACAAACTCAAATTCATTTCAACATTTCTTCTGATAATTTATTGTCATTAACCTTCTGCACCCATCCTAATCCCAATAATACTAAATAAAATTAAAAAAGAACAAAGGTAGCACCAGAAAACTTTCCATTATACCACAACATAACTGCAGACAGACTTTCTTTTATTTCGTTGGCTCATTCTACCATATCTTTGGAATTGATCAATAACTACGTATTATTCAAAGAATGCACACAACTGCCACACTGCTTGTCAAGGTAAGGTTGTTTACACTGTGATCTCCCTAGAACTTGCTTTCACAGGATGAAAATTTGTGATTGTTCTTCTAGACAACTCAGCTGGAGAGGCAATATATTATGCACATCTCAGGGCCTTGATGAATTCAATAGTTGACGGGGCAAGGAAGCCTTAAAATCTATTAACAATAGCTAGAAGTCTAACAAAACTCGTCAATAAAGGCAACCCATAAATTTCCAATCATGTTGAACTATTCCTTCTACAGAGCTGGGATCAAGTTTGACACCAACTTCATTAGCGTTGGATTATCTCACAGCTGCGCAACTGCATTTTCTTAACCCATGATACCTCACTCCTCTGCCACAATTATAGGAGAAACTTTTCCGACAAAGACAGTTTTTACACTATAGGACCTTGTCATTTAAATTAGAGTTCCTAGCCCAAGACAGAAGTCCAAGAAGAAATATGTACCTGAAGAACCTTATACATGCAAGCCTTTGGACCACCAGAAAAAGATGCAAAGACAACAGGAACTCGATTGACCTTCAGCTCCTGCTTACCACCACAAAAGAATCCATCAGCTTAGTCTACTGTGTTGCTCTAGTTCTACAAATGCTACAGAGTTCCATAATTGAGGACATAATTGTCAAAGATTACTGGGTTTGGTTATGCGTCACCATGAAATCAATCTCAACATGCAAAAGGTCAAATTGAACAGAAGTTTAACAATGGGAACGAGATTTATAGCAGGTAAGAAGTCTCTAAAAAACTGGATATCAACAAAAGTTACACAAAATATTAGCTATGTGGACCAAATACTACAAAGAACCAATTTTCATTGACAAATTTTACAAGACTGACCTCTACAAGCTCATCAAGAATCTCCAGGGCCAGCAATTCAGCCTTCTCAGGGAAGAATCTGCAGAAAGATTAAATGAATAACATGAATCTACTACTTACACGATAAGTAGCAAAAATTAGGTCAATATTCAGTAAATAGTCTCTTAAAAAACAAAAACATATTCCTAGCTATTCCCAGCCAAGATGTTCAGCAAGCTGCTCTTCATTAATCTTTCCAACGGCATACACTAAGTACACCAAGCATATTCAAGTGTATGAGTTTGGATTTGGATGAGGACAGTTTGGATTTAACTTGATTAATTTCTAGCCGTCACACAGATGTAAACACTACCACAGTTCTGCAAAACACAGCTCATAAAGCTCAGTAAATGATGTTTTCCTAGGAGCTAGGAGCATAGGACAGACATCTCTACAGCTAAATGTATCGAATGGATCCGTTCCACATCCACTTAATGCAGTTAGAAAAACATCACAAGTCATTTCAGAAGTCCATCTGGGCCTCGAACAAATTAACCTCGATACCAAACATGACCAGCAAACACCACCTCATTGTGGATCCAGCCAAAGTGGGATCAGGGAACATTCACCATCAGCAATACTATTTCAGTGAAAGCAAAGGCATACATAATCAGCTTACAAAGTTCATACTACGGACGAGTAAGCTTTTCCAGATCTTGTACTATGAATACTGACTCAATCATGAACCACTAAAATGCCAGACAAGCTAGTGACTGGGATCTCCTTATGGGCTTGGGAGTTTTTTTAATGACAATAGTATAATTAACTGGAAAACTATGCTATATGAAAATTTTATTTTATTTTTTTGTAAAATCCTATGAATACTAATGAATTCAAACATTCATAAGAGTTGTAGCCACCGAATCAGGGCATCTCAATTAGGAAAAATATGATATTATGATTGATAATTAAGAACCATAAACTATTTAACTCATCATACTTATTCTTCAATTGCTAATCAACACACAAATCGGTTGACAAGATTGAATTAAATCAAACAGCAGAGACGGATAAAGATGCAGCTCAATTACATACAAAGGAAACAAAATCAACTGAACTAATTTAAACCAGAAAAAAAAAAAAAAAAATGAGACTTTAACCAATGGATTTGAACTTACGAATTGAGGAATTGAGAGTGGCAAACGAGAGAATTCCAGCCACAAGAAGCATAAAGATCGATGTGATGCTTCAAATGCTTCTCTTGGCTAGACATCCAAGCGAAGACCACAACCACCCCTTCCGGTCTCTTCCCTCTCTCTCTCCTACCCCAATAATACCTCCCACCAAAACCCCACATCTCTTCTCTTTCTCTCCCCTCCTTTCTCCCCGAAAACCGAAACCCAGAAGTCTAATCAGCCAAAGTTCACAACCCAGAAAGCTTTCACGCTCACGCAAGTAAAATAATATGATGATGGGTCTTCTGGTTTGACGGGCAACAGCACATGTCGTGATTCTCTCTCCTCTCTCTCTCTCTCTCTCTATCTCTCTATCTCTCTCTGTCTCCCCTACCGGCTCCTCCTTTTGAGTATATATTTTCAGAATTTGAATGAATGAGTAGATGTCATCGGGATAGAAGATGACAGAAATTACACAGAAAAGTTTGTGAATTGAGGAAGATAAATCGGCTTCACTTGGGCACAGCGACAGAGAGAGGGAGACTATTATGTCATCTGGATGGCTGTGCCACATCCTCATTGGACTCTTGGCGAAAAATCTAAAATCTAAAATGCCCGTGAGAATGAAACTGTATTGACCATAATACCCTCTACCACCCATTTAAAAAAAAACTTTAAAAAAAAAGTCCACCTACTTATCCCATTAAATAAGAGATTAATTATATAGTTGCTTAAAGTTTTGTGTTTGTCGACCAACAAAAAAAAAAAAAAAAAAAAAAGGTTTGTGTTTGTCTTACTCATTTTGGGCACTTCCAGTTCTTTTCATCATACGACTAGGTAAGGTTATTACTTATTATGAGTATAACACTTCATATATAAATTTAAAAATTTTCATATATATTCAACTTAGATATTGTGATATTAATTAATTTAATTAGTAAAATTTTAATAAGTTTTTATTAAAGACTTAGGTTCAAATTCTGTATAAGTCGGCATTTATATATTCATTTAAATTAAATAAGAAAGAAAAAAATCGATCTTATTAGTCTTTTGGACTTTTTCGGAAAGTTTTAACATTTGATTATCAACTTTTTGGATAATTTTTTGCTAAAGTTAGTCTTTTTCTTTAATTAGCGATTTGATAGACTATTTGGTAAATTAGTTTTCTAAGATGGTTGTTTCGGTTCCAAATCTGATTTGAACTCGCTCAATTATGAGTTTTTAGAATAATTTTTTATCTTAACATTTTTTTATAAACAATCGGTTTCAGTAAAACACTTTGATGTATTGAGGAACATTGTTTGGAGTACCATTATCATTTTAACCAAGTCAAAATAATAACTAACCAAATGTCATTATTCGGTAAACTAGTTTTAGACCAGACATTTCAAGTAGGTTTTAGCTTTTTAAGTAGTGTTTAATGATATAGGATATTAAAATTAACTTTTGATCTTTTGAATTAATATTTCGTAGTTCTTTTGATTCAGATTTACCTTTATTAATTTTATTTTTCTAAAATTACATCAATATCCTTTTATACCAATTTACATTAGTTAGCTAAGCTGAACAACAAAATATACCAACATGTTTTCAGCTAAACAACATCTAGATGCTCACAGTTAAAATAAAACAAGCATTTGTTACTACAGTTATATGTTTACCAAAAACTATGCATTATCTAAACATCTAATTCTCGCCAAACAAGATCCCTCTAAAACAGTTAATTCAAACATATAATATAACTTATGAAAATAGCTAATGACTAATAATTGATTATAGGGCCATACTTATGAATCCCCAAAATAATCATTTTAAAAAAGAGTTTCAAGATATCATTTGTAGAATATTCTTTTAGAGGAGGGTCTCCTGTGCATTGATGATAGGTTTTAGAAACCAATTCCATCGGTGTTTTTATCATATGTTGAAAGTATTGAATTAGTCAAAGAAGCAAAAAATTTAATTTGGGTCATCATTATCACATATTATACTATGAAAATCGAACTAACAAAATGTTATTTGTTTAGCACGTGAATTTGGAAATTAAATAAACAAATAACTAATTACAAAGATAAAAAAAATAACCAATAAAATGAAATGATAAAAGCGACTTGAGAAAGAAGAAAATGGAGAAAGGTTTATTCTTATTACCTAACAAAACTTCATCAAAACTAATGTTTTATTTAGTAAGGATGTCAAACTGGATAAGAGGAGAATGGTTGAGGATTGCCTAGACATTAGAGAAGTTTTATCGTATGATAACTATCTTGGGCTCCCTATACTGTGGGTAGGTCTCGAAAAAGTCGTTTTTTTAATTTTGGATTGTATCAAAAATCATCTATCAAGGTGGATGGATAAATTGGTGCCTCATGGGTCGGAGGGAGGTGCTGATAAAAGTCGTTGCCTAAGCTATTCCTTCTTACATGTTGAGTGTTTTCAAACTGTCAAAAGACTTATGTCATTCTATCCAAGCCTCGATCAACAAATTTTGGTAGGGTCACAAACAAAAGGAGCGTAAGGTTCATTGGCTTCGCAGTGATAAGTTGTGTACGAGAAAAGAGGATGGTGGTATTGGGTTTAGAGATATTGAGGCTTTCAATGATGCTTTGTTAGCGAAGCAATTTTGGAGACTTGTGCGGGGAGAGAATGCGTTGGTGGCTAGGATGTTTAAATCCAAGTACTACCCCAATTACGATATTTTCACGGCTGAACCGGGTCCTAAACCTAGCTTCACCTGGAGGAGCATTCTTGGTGCTAAAGAGGTGGTGTTGAAGGGGTCTAGGTGGTTGGTGGGTAACCGGGGCGAACCCGAGGGGATCGGTGGGGTCAACCGACCCCTTCTAAAAAAATAAAGTTTTTATATAACAAAGAGTAATATAAAAACGCAGCTAGCTGAGTTGGTAAGAGCCTTAGTATTCAAAAGAGAGGTATGCGGTTCGAAGCATACTGCAAGCAATCTCCTTTTTTTTCAAAATTTAACTTTTGAACTTCCTTCCTTTTATTTCACTTCTTTTCCCCTTCGTTAGCCACGACACCGCCACCGTGTTGCCGGCCCAGCCGAAGCCCTCCCGCTTCTACTCACCCCCTCCCTCTACCACACACACTCTCTCTCCCGACCAACCACACCACGACTAGTGGTCGCCGGCGCCTGACCCCAAACAATTGCAAGACACCGCCGCACCGCGCACCGCCCGCCCTGGTCGCCGGTGGGCACCTCCTCTCCTCTCCCCCACCACACTCTCTCTTGCATTCCCGGATCTATAAGTTCACAACTTCTAAATTTTTCAATTTCAATTCAATTTAAGGTATAATTTTTGTGATATTAGATTTAATTTCTTTAATTTTATCCTTAATTTATGTAATTTTATTGATTTTTCAATTTTACTTCATTCATTCTTTAGACCAATTTCACGATAGAAGTTTAATTTTTGTTGTTTAATTTTTATTATGGGTCAAAATATTTTGATATTTCGAAAAGATAGCTACGAGAACCCTTTATTCTTTCAAGTTCTAAATCTAAAAATTCACCATTGAATGAAAAAGGCGATGCAAATACAAATCCTTCCCTAAAACTTATGATGCAAATGCCAATCCCTCCCCTACAACGTGTGATGTAAATGACAATTCCTCTTCTATTGGGAGAAGTCGAGTTGATGTCAATGGACTTCCATCCGATCCGGGAGCAAGAAAACTAATGTCACGATATCATCCTAATGAACAAGATGAGGTAAGAAGAGCATATCTCCAAAAAGGTCATTTTCAACTCCGAAATCATACTTTCTCTCAAACGTTAATGTCTAGATATATGCGTAGATTCAATTTCTCTTGGTATGGTTTATACGAGTAATTGGTTAGAATATAGCATAAAGGAAGATGCTTGCATTTTGCTTGTGTTGTTATTTGTTTAAAAATGATGAAATTACCCATTTTGGGGGTGGGGGATGCGTTCACAAGTAAAGGATTTCAAAGTTGGAGTAAGACAGATAGATTCTATAGGCACGTTGGTGGGGTGAATAGTATGCATAATAAATGTGTTAAACAATGTGAAGACTCGATGATGCAAAGACAATCCATACAAAGCGCCTTGGATAAACAATCTAAAGAAGTTAAAGTCGAGTATAGGACTCATGTAAATACTTCGATTGATATGTTAAGGATTCTATTGTCCGAAGGTTTGCCTTTCCGATGTCATAATGAGAGCGAATTTTCAAGAAAGAAAGGATCTGTTTAGAACTATTTTGAAGTTTCACGGGGAAAGAACGACAAAGTTGGAAATGCTATTTTGAAGAATGCTCCTGGAAATTGTATAATGTATTCCCCAAAAATCCAGAAAGATATTGCAAGTGCTTGTTCAAGGGAAACTATTAATGCTATTGTTCAAGAAATTGGGGATGGATATTTTTACGTATTAGGTGATAAATCCCATGATGTTTCTTGAAAGCAACAAATGGCTATTTTTTTGAGATATGTTGACAAAATGGGGTTTGTCATGGACCAGTTGGTTAGTCTTGTCTATGTTACTAGTACTACTCGCTGTGTCATTAAAAGAAGAAATTTATTATGTGCTTGGTCAATTATCCTTGAGCCCATCACGAATATGAGGACAAAAGTATGATGGGGCTAGTAATATGAGAGGTCACATCAATGGGCTTAGAAGTTTGACTCTGCAAGAAAATCCATCGACACATTATGTTCATTGTTTTGCTCATCAACTTCAATTGACTCTTGTTGCAATTGCCATGTTGATATTGAAAGGTTTCTTGATTTAGTTAATTTGACTCTGAATATGGTTGGAGGCTCTTATAAGCGTAGAGATGAATATCGATTGAAATAATCCGAGAAAGTTGAAGAAGCATTGCGAATGGGGGATGTTCGGACTGGAAAGGGTTTGAATCAAGAAGTTCGACTTCAAAGACCCGGCAACACTCGTTGGGGCTCTCATTATAAAACATTCATGAGTCTTATTGTCATGTTTACTCCAATTGTTGATGTGCTTGATGCTCTTGCAACTAATGGAACCGAACCACAAGATCAAGTTAAAGGTCAAGTTGTTTTGGATGGTATTCGGACATATGACTTTGTCTTTTTATTACATCTAATGAAATTGGTGTTAGGAATTACTAATGCATTGAGTCAAGCTCTGCAAAGAAGGGATCAAGACATTGTTAATGCAATATCACTTCTTAACACAGACTAAGAAACAATTGCAACCTGCAAGGGATCAAGGATGGGACTCTTTGATAGATGATGTTAGTTCATTTTGTGTGAAGCATGATATTGAGATTCCTAACATGCATGATTTCGCTCCTCTTCATGCTAGAGGAAAGTCAAAACGTAGAGTTTCTTCTGCGACAAATGAGCATTATTATCGTGTTGATGTGTTCTATTCAATTCTTGATATGCAAATGCTATAACTCAATAGTCGCTTACGAAGCAAGCACCGAGTTGCTTCTTGGTTTGGCTTGTTTGAATTCTGTTAACTCTTTCTCCAATTTTGACAAGAGCAAGATACTCAAAATGGCTCGGTTGTATCCAAATGATTTTGATGAATTAAGCATTGAGGCCCTTAATGGTGAATTGGATACTTTCATTGATAATGTACTTGATGATGAGAAATTCTCTAACTTGAATGAACTTGGTGAACTCTCGACAAGGATGATTAAACTAAGAAGCATATGAGTTTTCCCCATGTACACTTGCTTTTGAAATTGGCATTGATTTTTCCCGTTTTTACAACAACAATTGAAAGAGTTTTTCCTTCGATGAAGTATATCAAGACCAACTTATGCAATCGGATATCGGATGAGTTTTTGAATGATACTTGTTATGACTTAATTTGAGGATGATTTGTTTGAAAGTCTATCTACTGATGACATCATGGAACGCTTTCAAAATATGAGGACTCGACGAGGACAATTACATTAGATGTAATATTATATTTAAGTAATATTAATTTTAAAAACAGATGTTAACTTTTGTATTGTGTACACTATTATTTAGTTTATTTCGACCCCCTTCAGTAAATTCTTGGGTCCACCACTTGTAGGTAAAGGGTCGAGCCTCAACATTTGGGAGTGCTTGTTGGTTACCAAGGCCTTCTACGTTCAAGGTGATCGCTCCTCAACCTGCCAATATGACTTTGAATTGGATTAGTGACCTTATTGATAGAGATCGGGGATGTTGGCATGATGATCTTATTAAGGTATATTTCCTACCTTGTGATAGTGAGTTAATATTATCGTTACCGCTATGCTCCTCGTGGTCACAAGACAAGCTTATTTGGCACGCTAGCACGAGATGGTCATTTTTCGATTCGATCCGCTTATCATATTATTATGAATGAAAGAAACCGTGATAAAGGGAGTTTGTCAACGAGTGATTCTAAGTCTGTGGAGGTTGGATGTCCCACCTTGTATCCTTTTATTCGGGTGAGGTATTTGTCGTGGGATTCTCTCAACGGTTGGAAATCAGTAAAGAGGATCCCTTCTTTCAATATGAAGTGCAATATATATGGGCACATAGAAGACACGGTTGTGCACACTTTGCTAGAATGTCCTTTGGCGTTGGAAATTTGGAGGGACGAGCAAGTTTACGGGTAGCTTATGGTCGAAGCGTTACCGAACCATGGCAGATTGCATTGAAAAGGCTAGCAATTAGTTAAGCGAGAATGAGTTGGAGGAGTTTGTTATCGTGTTATGGGAAGTTTGGAATGCGAGAAATAGGTTTATCTATAAAAAATCGGACCAGTAAATTACGGGTGCTTAGCAATAGAGCTATCTCGTTAGTCCGTTCATTTAAGGCTTTTAAGGTATGTGGTGAAGGGGAAAAGTCTTGCCATCCGAGTAAGTGGAAGCCACCGTTGTCCGGGCTATTTAAGTTTAATTTTGATGGAGGTAAAGTAGGGGAGTAGGGTCGGGGCTGCAGGATGGTTATCGAAATCGGGAGGGAGAAATCATGCTGGCGTAAACGAAGCAGGGGCATGGGTTGTTTAGCCTAAAGATTATTGAAGCTCAAGCCTCGTTTATTAGGGCTGAAGAAAGCGAGGAAGCTTGGTTCACAAGACTGGAAGTGGAAGGTGACTGTCTTCATTTGATCCAGGCGTTGAGGTCTAGCACTAAGCTTGATGCTTTTCTTAGCTTTTTGGTTCATCATATTTTTAGCTTTATTAGTAATTTTGATTTCATTTCGTGGTCGTTTGTTAAACGAGGGGAACGTAATGTTGCTTATGATCTTGCACATTTGCAACCTTTTAGTTGTGATAATAGGGCGTGGGTTGAGGAGATTCCGGATGCTATTACTATTAGGGCATCCGAGGATATGTGTGATTTTATTGATTCCATCTTAACAAAACCTACTCATCCCCCTTGTTTTGATAAAAAAAAAGTATATTGATATATTTTTATTAAAAAATAAATAAAATAATGATGTATAGTAATTAGTTAATTTTAGTTTTATCATTAAAACCTTTTATTTTAAGGTAATATTTTTCTTATAATTACGTCCCACTATATTTGTAAAAATTCTATATCATTTTTACTAGTGTATTTAAAGTAGTAATAGGCCTTGTTCGGCAAGGAGTAACTTTTAGTGTTTTCACTAGGTTAAAACACTAACAACACAAATATTAATATTCGATAAGGTTGCGTTTCAAGTAGCGTTTGCAATTGCTTATAACATTTTAAGTAATATTTCGAAAAGTTAAGAATATTAGTTTTTTACATTTAAAAGTAGTGTTTTAGATTTTTTTTGACAAAAACATCCATTCATTAATTTATATTTGACAAATTATCTATATTCTTCTACGTCATTTTACATTAATCAGCTAACTCAATCACTAAATTTACGTAACACATTTATTTAACCACTTAATTGAACAACTATTTGCTAATGGTTAAATAAGTATCGATTACATAAATAATTATCCGTTATTTAAACGACTCATTTTGTCGAGTAGGGATAGGGTCATAGAATCGAAGTACAATATCAATAACGAACTCCTAATTAAGTTACTTCTCCGCTTTCGCTCTCTCCTCCCACATTTGCTCTCTCCACTAGGGATGGCAACGGGGCGGGATTCCCGCCCCGCCGGGCCCCGACCCGTATCGGGGAAAAATCCCGCCCCGAACGGAGAACGGGGCGGGGACGGGAAAATCCTAGCCCCGTTCCCCGTCCCCGTCCCCGTTTTTATAAAAAAAATAATTAAAATTAGGGTCGATTTGTAATTTCCCTTCCCAAAACCCTAACTATAAAAGCTATCCGCCTGCCTCCCTCCCCTCTCTCTCCTCGGTCCTCTCGGCCTCCGAGTCTCGGATGCTCTCTCTCTCTCTCTCCTCCCTCTCCTCCATTTCGACGGCTCTCCCTCTCGCCGTCTCTCCCTCTAGCCGTCTCTCGCCATCTCTCGCCGTCTCTCTCCCTCTCGCCGTCTCTCGCCCTCTCGCCATCTCTCGCCCTCTCGCCATCTCGCCGTTCCGTGTCCCTCTCGCCGTCGCCGTCGCCGTGTCCCTCTCGCCGTCGCCGTCTCCCTCTCGCCGTGCTCTCTCTCCTCCCTGCCGTGCTCTCTTTCCTCCTTCTCGCCGCGCTCTCTCCTTGGTGGAGGCGAGGAAGCGGGGCCCCGATGGAGTTTGGGTACCCGATGGGGGCAGAGACAGGGGGCAAAACCATCCACGCAGCGGGGACGGGGCGGAAGGAGCAGCGAGGACGGGGCGGAAGGAGCAGCGAGGACGGGGCGGGGGTGTCCCCGGCCCCGACCCGCCCGTTGCCATCCCTACTCTCCACCCGTCCCTTCATGTCTCACAGCCTTTTAAAGCACATGACAATTTTAGGTTTACGTCCCACCGCCTTTTAAAGCACATGAACAATTTTAAATTTAATTTTTTAGTACGCATGAACCATTTTTTCAATCGATTTTTCTAACCGTTATAATTACTAATATATTTTTCTTCTAAATAAAATCTTTTTATTATCTTATTAAATCTAATTATCTAATTCTTTTCGAATTATTTATTTATTTTTTAATATAAATTTACATAACTAAAAATTCTACCATTTTTTATCAAAATTTATCTCACATCGTAATTAAAAAGTCCTCTATTTTTTTATCACAAAGTTAAATTAAGAAACTAATAATGTTTTGTCGCCATTCTCATAGTTTATGCTTCTTAACTATAGTTTCATCATCACAGGACAACGGTCAGCCATATACTAATGTTGAAAATTATTTGGCCAAAATCATCAAAACTTTTAAATATGAGTTCTTTTATTAATATTGTTAAGTACATATCATTCTATCTACTATTTTTATTTAAATTTAGAACGAATAATACAAGAGTTTATAAGATTCGAACTTTAGTGGGGGTGTGAAACCCGACTTTCATATCAATTAAACAAAATGCTTTTGGTAAAGAAAATAATGCATAGATTTGTAGAGCCTGAGTCAGCATGCCTGGAAATTGAAGGGTATAATTTTGTGAAAAAAAAATGGTGGATTTTTTAATTAGGGGTGAGATGAATTCTGATTAAAAAAATGATAGAGTTTTTAGTTAGGTAAATTTCTATTAATAAAAAATAAATAAATAATTAGATCTAATAAGATAATAAAAAGATTTTATTTAAAAAGGAAATATATTAGTAATTATATTAAGATAAGATTTCATTTTAAATGGACATAAATAGTTCTTAACTATCAACCTTAGGGTGACGGTTAGCAAAATTATTTTTTAATTATACATAACTAAAAATTGATAATATCCTAAATAAAGTTTGCTAACATAAAAATCTAATTACAGATTTCAGGAGCACATGCTCGTAAAAGTATGGCTTACAATTTGTAAATTTTCGACCTCAATTTGCTCAATATTACCCAATGTCAAAATTTAACAGTCTCAAAATTTTAATATATTATTTGCTGTAAAAAAATCATAGATGGTTTAATGTGTCTAAATTTTCTCGTAAAACCTCTCATTAGCATGAATTTGCACAAACTTGAAGCTGTAACTTCCTCAGATACTTTTTGAGTTTAATCAAATTGACATTATGAGAAGAAGTGGACCTGGTGAAACGATTATGGAAGTTGCTAGTTTTCTTTCGAGTGATTTTTGGTAGTACTCCGTATTTATTTTCAATATTCTAAGATGTTTCATCTACCATAATTCAATAACATTTGATTTAGTACATATATTTTATTATCAAATTTATATATATTTTATTATCGAATTTATATAGTTATGCGAATATTATTCAACACCATTCAACACTGTCCATTTGGTTTTTTCAGTATCACTCATTTTCTTTCAGCATAAATCAACCAATTCCATTCATGAATCAAGACCTTATAATTATCAGTCCAAAAGAAGAGGTCCTGACTTTGCATCAAGATCTTAAACATATATATTAAAAATGAATTCATAGGACACATTGTCCCTCTAGAATTAGCAGAGGCCCCCTAACAAATGCAGTGCTTCCCAATTTAGGGAACCAAGCCAGCATCAGTAAACTAAGAATTCTGATTTGATACAAAAATAGACACAAAAGATCAGGTGAATAAGTTGGACTCATCATTCGACTCGTTTATAATTCCTCACGGAAACCAACAATGCCAAAAATTTTAAAAAAATCCGGTTGGCCAGCTTCAGAGGGAGTAGTATGAAAATCCCAGAAAATTTTTCAAGCTGTCATGCCTGCTTCGAATGAGCTGCTGCCTGATCTGCACAACTGATCAATTCAATCATAGACTGACCACTCCAGATACCCAGGGAACAACCAGAGGTGCTGTTGGGTGTGAACTTCTATAAGATTCAGAATATTTGTCCTTGAAATTTAGTTTCGGTTTTTCGGCCTGCACATTCATGGGACGTTTCATTAGTCATAAATAAGTTCAGGAGGTGCATAAAACAGAGCCTAGCTTCAGAGTATGCTCTTAGTATGTCCAAAAGGAATTTTTGAGAACAAGACACTTTAAACATTGTTTAAATATACGATCATGTCTCATGAAATATAATTTTTTTTTTTTTGTGGGGGTGGTTGTCTCAAGAAAAATCACGTCAAACAAGTAATCTGAAAGAGTGAAAATGAAAACTGTTGTCCAAGACAAGCTAATTTCGAGTTGGATCATGCTCAAGTACGTTGTCCATTGGTCAAATAGATCTGCCAAGATAACATATGAATGTTGGTCAAACCACGCACTCTCGATCAAGTCAGTTCAAATTCTGGTCAAAATCAAGTTGTTTTAATTTCATATGTAATACTTGAGTTAATTGTGTTGCATAGTTCGTTTCTAACCCTGCAGATTATCCCCCCCACCCCACAGCTGGCCTCTGGTTTAGGGTTCTCCAAGTCAGTTAAAATTCTGGTCAAAATCAGGCACATGTCAGTTTCTCCAAGTCTATGTAAAACTCATACAGTAACTTTCCACAATCTATTCGAAATTAAAAACAAAGCAAAACTCCGAAACCCTAAACTCTTAACAAAATGCAAGCCAAAAATTATGATAAGCTCTTGGTTGAGCTGGAATATTAATGGGCATTAGGGCTTACGTATTTGAGCCAGCACTCCCCGTGCTTATGTTCATAAATGTCAGGAGAATAGCAGCCTGTCTCAGATGGGCAATATACCCATATATTGCATTTCGTTTCACCGGGCTTGGCACGCTTAGCCTGATCCAAGCAAGCCTGGCAACAGTCAGCTGCACTTTCTTTGTGGTGGGTCAGACCCCATCTAACGGCAGCCCCATCATAATCTGTATGAAGCTCAGCATGACATTCAGGAGGAACTGGTCTTCCAGCTAATGGCTCTTCTTCTGGGGCAAGAAAAGAAGGTATATCTCAGTTGTACAGTCGTTATTACTCACAAGCAGCTCAAGAAAAATTAGTTTGACCGCATATGTTGAGATTGATCATTTACCAAGCTCATCAACGCCCGGAGGTTTATCATCATGCACCTCATTGATGACAATAGGTGGTATCCACAACCCAATTTCCTCCATAAGCAAAGGCCATTTTGATTGCATGGAATCCACAAGGATTGCTAGATAATCAGTGAAAAACAAGACAATTAGTATTCCACTAACATGTCCAAACACATAACAAGTCAAAAATGCATGTGAATGAAAAGAGCAATTGAACACACCAGCTTCATCAGATGAAATGGCCAGTGTCACATTCTCTTGTCCAAGAAGCATGCGATTTGCTTCATGTAGTTTTGCTCTCCGCCAATTTTCCACAGCTTCTGTTCTCAGAGAGAATACAGAGAGAAAATAGATATATTAGAGGAAAATATCAACATAGCAAACACAACTAGAAGAAAAAACACTTTTTTATCATCCTAATAATGTCAATGGTTGTTCACAAATCAGAAGAGAGGAACATACTCTCCCAATTCTTATGTTTCCTCCAATTGATGTATTACCTAAAACAAATCATTAGTTACCCATCTACCTCAGCATCTAAAAAGGGGAGGGGGCATATCAAGAAACTTTTCGGACATGGGGCACAACTTAATCAGGAACCATCATGCAGAAAATGATGAACCGAGAGAAAAGGGTAACCCAAATTGCTACCTCATACTATTCATAATACACATCGCTAACTGCCAATGTATTAGCCATCCTGTCAATATCTCCATTTTCTCCTATTGAAAAGGAGAGGGGCATATCAAGAAACTTTTCAGACATGGGGCACAACTTAATCAGGAACCATCATGCAGAAAATGATGAACCAAGAGAAAAAGGTAACCCAAATTGCTACCTCATACTATTCATAATACACATTGCTGACTGCCAATGTATTAGCCATCCTGTCAATATCTCCATTTTCTCCTATTGAAAAGGCAGCTCAACAGATGATATAAACCAACTTGTACCAGTCCAATCTCTTATCGCAGATAGGTGCCACCTCAAGGCTTGACGTTTGGTTGGAAGTAATATAATGGCAATATAATGCAATTAACCTTGTAATGCAATCATGAATACATCGTTTGTTGTAAATTTGTAATTATCATTACCTCAAACTAAACAATACATGAATTCAATTTGGCTCTCATAATGAATAAGTTCACATTACACAGTCCAATTGCATCTGGTAAAGTATATTCTGTATAAACACCTTTTTAAGTGCTTCATTCAATCAAGTAATGTCTTTCAATCAAAATGCAACTCTTTCTGCTAGCTAGGGCGAGTGCAGCTGAACTTCCATGGATGCCATGAGCACAGTGAACCATTTGCTTAGTCTCTCCTTTTTAGCTCTCCCTCTACTAATGATCTATGTTTAATCAACCCAGACAGAATGTGGACCCTGAATAGATGGAGCATTTTTTATCTAGACAGAAAGCCCCACTAAATGTTCATATTCTACCATCCGAATGACCTATCTTTTAGCATTAAAGTCTACTCAACTATCCATTGCTTATGAACTTGCAGAAACTGGTTTAATAGTTCAATTAGTATTAAGATTGAGCTTCTCTTTGATGAATAACCAAAAGGCATAATTGTGCAAAGGTCATAAAAGAAAATGCAGCATGTTAATTGAAGCTTCATCCCAAAGAGAACACGAAATGTTCATATCTGGTAGCCTTTATTTGAAGAGCAAATTTTTCTTTATAGAAAGAACAATCCGAGATCAGTTGGAGGTCTTTCATTGAGTTCAGTATGAGTGTTTTACAGTATGTCCCGAAGCCTACCACATATGAAGGAAAAGGGAAGCGCTTCAATGTTGTTGTGATGACAATGCAGTACGATATCACCTAGGTCAATTAACAAAGATTAAATCTTTTTAGCTTTTCTAAAGGGTGAAACTACTTGCTGCAATAAATAATAAACAATTTATAAAGTCTATAACAGGACAGATTGGGCATTGTAAGATGATGTTTGGACAGATATCTAGATACTAAGTCATATCCCTTATTCCCCTTTGTTTTCTATTACTGTCCTATGCAGGTTCCAGGTTACAACCATTTTTCTTAATTTGAAGTTATATTCAGAATTGATACTCTTGTTGGAGATCCATGGAATCTGCACGATTGAGGTTATTCTGCACTCAGAGTTCATCGCAGGCTAAAGCAGAATAGGGAAGCTTTTCAGCAACACCACAAGGATAACTATTCTGGCTACAATTTCACAAGCTATGTTAGTATGAAGGGTGATGTCTTTAACAATGACCTAATTATAAGGGTAAGAACAGATTTTAACACACAATGTTGAATTGAAGAGCATATTGCTCACCAGAAACCAAATCAAGGGCCATGCAGGTTACGCTTGGAAAATGAAATGCCAGTTTGTCATACTGATTTTACTAACAGGAGAAAATCCACTTACATATATTCTATTTGTATAAGAGGAAGGAAACGAATTCAGCTAGGAGTTGTGGCAGGAAATTCCAGGAGGTTGCAGACATGACCTGCTCCTCGGAATTGCCTAAAGGTCAAGTTATACATTGTATGGATGGCAAATAATGTCCATAAAACCAATGTACTATTTTCTTTGCCAATAGAACGAGCACCTAGAGTCAATGAACTAATTTTTCACAAGAAAGCTTGGCACCTCATTAAAGCTGACACAATTACTACACTAAAAAAATTTACAAGTGTTCATCCCAAATATGAGAGCATTTTTTGACTCATTGCCTGCTATTTTATGTCATCTGAAATTATGGTTGAGGTCTTAAGTGCTAGACATAGAGCTATAACTGAGTACCTTGTGATTTTGAGACCTCAATCTGCCATACTGAGGGCAGACATAAAATGGACTATATGTTTTCAGTCTAGAGTTAAATTTCACTAGCCTCTCTGTAGATAAAGGGTAGCTGCTACATTTGAACAACACCCCCCCAAAAAAAAAAAAAAAAGGAAAGAAAAGAACGAGCTTGCCCCAGGAAGGACCTTAGGGATATGGATTTGGATACAGATATTGGTTTATGTTTCTTAAATAATACAGTAGGAAGCAAGTTAGGAATCTTCAAAATGGACAATGAAAAAACTTATCATTCTATTGAAAAGGGTTTTTAAGGGAGATCTTAAGACCTGTGTTTCCCTGCTACTTCTATGCACTAGGTGATGAATTATGTTTCAACTGTAAACTGCTACATATTCAACTCCAAGAAATACTTTTGAAACACCAATATTCCCTACTAAAAGAGTCTTAAGAAGAAATGAGCAAGATGGAAAAGATTTGAGAAGAATAGGTGCATAAATACTGCCTAAAGAGTTCTGAGGTGTAGTGAGGGTTAGTTGCTTCAAAAGATTTTTGGCAGCAGTGATGTATGTTCAAATCTCTTATTTCAGCAATTCTGGCAAAGTACTTTCCTATTACCCAATGCAATATAGGCTTTTACATGTGTTTTAAAAGTCAGCAATCACACTCAAACAGAGACACAGACATTAATCTGCACTAGAGATTGGAAATAGCTGCAAAGCTGGAAATATCTGGTCTTCAATTTGGAAAGCCGTACATTTTCTGTGAATCAGTAAAAGGTGAGGGCATCTTCGTCACTCCGGGCTGTTTATGGATGAGATAGAAGGTGCAAATGAGTTCATAATGGTTTGAGAGGCAAAGCTGCTTAGTTAAGGCTGTAAAAATGCATTTTTGCTGCTTTCTACAGTGCACCAAGGGAAGACTCGCCATTGCCACGTGGCTCATAAGAGAGTATGCAGTATGTTAGGCAAGGTATGTAACAAACCAATTACCTAGAAAACACTAACATATGTTAATTTAGGTTCAATTGTTTGTGCAATGCATTCAGGAAGGAGTCCACCAAACCCAAGCCCAACCATTGCCTAGAAAGCAGCCATTACCAAGAACGCCACTCAGGCGGTGACCTACTTAGTAACAACTTGGTTTCATTTTGGATACTGGATCAGGATCATGGTATGAAAATTAACTGGAACAAACATAACCAGAACCAGACTGATGAGACAATTGACAAGTAACTTGCTTGATGGGCCAACCAGTTGTAGTATTAAGATAAGACTGAGGGCATGTTCTTTTCAACTAACAGTAAGTACTTATCCATCAACATTCAGCACATTTCAAGACAATTCAGCACTTAAAAAGGTACTCAATTGATTAGATTGTGATTAAACGTAAATATCATCATCGTTTACAAATAATTGAATCGACTAAATTATGAAATCCATTGAATTTTGAAAACATTATAACATTATGTAACTAAATAAATTACTTCACAATTTTAATAAAATTACATAATGATTTTAATAACGTGATAGAAATTAGTATTCAACATTTGAAAATATGTTTCTTTTAAAAAAATAACATCATTCCAGAATTAATAACACTCGCAAAAAAAAATTCCCACAATCAACCCACCTAATCTATAATTTTCCCCGACTCCATCTCTCTAGTAATATAAATGACAATAATGTTTACACCACGTCCGCCCAGTTTCCACCCTCTAAAATCAAATTTGTAGATTAATTGTGTATTTTAATATTATTGTATCAAATGCTTAATCTTAGATTTGTAATGTCCATTTGTTAAGTTCTAACAACTAAGTAATCTAGTCATTTTAAATATAAATTATTTTGAATAATGAACTAGACACAGTCCATTATATCTAATAATACATAAAATTATTATACCAATAAGCAACTTCTAATCATACACTTATTCACAAATTAATATATGATACATAGCAATTAAAAAACTATTAATTAGTTAATTAACAACAAAACAATATACAACTCATAGCAATATACTTATATTTTGTCACAAGAAAACAAACACTCCCAGTAGTCTATTTTAATGTATACACATTTAAACAACTTTATAAATACATTTCTTGGCTTAATTACAATTAAACCTTAATTATAGAAACCTATTCAGCACTATTCAGTATGAATTAACATGTTCTAACATGATTCAATATGTTTCAACATATTTCAATATGATCAGTATGTTTCACCATGGTTCATGATTTGGTAATAAGTACCAATATGTACTTATCACAAGCCTAAAAGAACATGCCCTGAGTTGATTGCCATGAGGCTTTCAAATTGAGGGCAATTTCTAGAGCAAATTGAGGTCCTAGAAAGAATCCAAGTTTAAAGTTGGCTTGACGGTTAGAATATCTATTATCGTCACAGACACTACAAATTAAAATCCTCTCGAGAACAACAGCTTTGATCAATTTGTTTCATTGGAAAATTTTTGGTTTGATATTTTCATGGACTATAAGAGAGATGGACCAAGTCGCTGTCAGATATTTGTCTACTTAAATGTTTTTGGGCCAAGTCTAACATGTTTCAAGAAAGATGAAAGGAACAAACCAATATACTAAATTTTTGCACCACGATCAACATTGACAGTGACCCAAGGTCAGCCATTTCGACTAGTTCTTGTTTCAGTCACGTAGATTTTTCCTGGTTTGACAGAGTTGTCAGAACCAGATTATGGTCTACTACCATGACAAACCGCACAATCAGAACTATCCTAGCAAGGCAGGTTTACACATGGACCCAAGGAGGATTTCAGCAAACAACACCCCCCAACCCCCACCCCTAAAAAATAATCCAAAAAAATTATGTAATGCAGGATGTGAGGATATGTAGATTTACATAACCTTATCCTTGCAAAGCAGAATGGTTGTTTCCAAGAGAACCACAAAAACTTTTGAAGTAGTTTCAAAAGAGTAAGATTTTTCAGAAAGACATCACAGAGAAGCAAAGAAAGAAAATGATAGACAACCACAACCAGTAACATGAACAGCATTAAAGGCGCTCACTGTAGTACTAGAAGTCAAATAATATAAACTCAAATGTTGATAGTCATAGAAACAGAAGTACGCAGAAAGAGCAAAAGTATGAAGTGAACAGACATCAATATAACAGCCAATAAAATAGGAAAGCCCAACAGAAGGCAAGCATCCCAACCAAATAGTAAGGGTAATAAAATCTTGAGAACATAGAAGATCTAACTAGCTACCTAGTTCTAAAGAGCGGAAAGGTCCTCCTGTAAGATCTGCAATCCTAATACTCAGATTCTCAATAAATTGTAATCGTGACACCCATCTGAGTAGTAAATGTGGGGGCTGGGGGCATTTTCATTAATTGTAAGAAGGATCATCAGCAGAAGATATGAATGAAAAATGAAAACATGATAAGCAGCCAAGTGCAAGCCACAAGCTCCCCTCTAAAATCTGTATATTCGACATATGACCACTAATGAGCCATAAATAAATGCATTTGTAAAAGAAAAGAGCAGACACCTCAAACATTTTATGTGCCGATAGAATGAGGAAAACAAAGTTGAAAATGCTGACATCCTACATAGAATGGTACTCTACAAAACTCATGATTCTCTCTAATGTCTAATTGAACATCAACTAGCCCAATAAATTATATGACATAGCAAATGAGGCAACATGTCCAATGGCAATACCACAATAATCACATAATCCTGGTGGTCACTGTAATGTGTCAAGATTTTGCTGCTCACCTCTTTGCTCAGTGACATTTGCATTTTCAGGCAAGCTTTTCAGTAGTTGCAAGATCTCATCTCTGATCATATGCTTTAAGTGTAGTGGTAATTTCGCCCTCCTTTTCTGTTCAGCTAATCCCATCGTAATATTCTTAACCTTCATTATTCCAAATGAACAAGAAGTGATTCTTAGGAAAAATGTCATACATTTTACCATACTAGAAGAAATTAAGAGCAAAAACATCCGCAACAGTTAATATTTGTCCAGCTTTCAAATCTTACAACTTAAAAGTTAAGGCATTACATATTACATCAGATTGCAAAGCACCTAACAGGAAAAACTTCCTCAACAAAATAAACCATTCCTCAAAGTAAACAGAATTGCACCAATCAAACCCAAAATGGAACTCATTCTTACCACTTCAACCAGTTCTAAAGGTTCTGATGCTTTCCTAATTCGCATTGACTCCTCCATTTTCTGTATCTGATCCGGGGTGTACTTAACATCTGACAACAAGAATCCTTGAATCAGACCAACTGAACCAAAGAAATCAAAGTTGGGATTTCATAAAATCCCTCAAACATACAAATAGGCTATGCCAAAACAAGTCACAAATTTTGATCCCAAAACAGCAACCCACATTTAGAATCAAAAAGAATTTTCAGAAAAAATGACAGAAAACAAGGGAAAAAGGCAAATGGGTATGGAAGCACAAAAGGTACCCAAAAAGGCACAAAAGCTACACAAAAATAGAAACATCAGAAGAAACATGGGGACTTAACTATATTGTGACGAGCTATTATTGCTGGAGTAGAGATACATAGAGCTGTAGAGACAACGAAGCACATAGAGAGCTATGACTATGTTTAATGAGCAAATAATGAGAGTGGTTCTCTTGTAAGAGCACCCCCATTTCCCTCTCCCTTGAGCTCCCCACTCTATCCTTGCCATTTCCCAATTTCAACTCCTTTGTCAACACACTCTCCATCCCACCATCTCTCTCTCTCTCTCTCTCTCTCTCTCTCTCTCTCTCTCTCTCTGAGCTGCCCAGAAGACAAAAACCAAGTCTTTATGAAAAATTGTAGAGAATCCGCTTCTGGGTATAACAGATCGATGGATGAATCGCCCAAATTGGGTCGAGTTTGGAGGGGTTTTAGCTCAAACTCAGAGAATCTGCACAAGGGTAACACTAGAGAAGCAGAAAAAGTGATGGTTGGGTGACTTCTTGTTGAGGGACACTGCTTGTTAATCCAGGATTCCAGAGAGAGCGTGTTTGATTTCTAAATTTGCGATCGTTTAGGAGCAAATTAGGTGGGTCATGACATGAATCTCATTTTGGCAAAACACTCTTCAACTTTCCTCCACCCAATCCACCCACCTTAAACGGCAATTTGTGTCATCCGGATCCCATTCAAGTCATGTTGATTTCAAATTGGGTATGGCATATTCAAGTTAGATGAATCTTGCTAATAACAATTTGACAATAAAGTTTCTAACTAAATTGTATATTTCGGATTCTTTTTTACTTTAATCAAAATTACAACTCATACAATTACTTATAACATTTTGAAAAAAAAAAGATAGTTCATATTTGATCTATAAGAAAGTTACCAGTTAAGGGTTAAGAGTAAGTGAACTCCAATAAAATATATAATATAGGGAAAGTAAGCTTTTAAAATTAAGTAATGTGAATAAGATCGTATACACTCGTGTATTTACCAACTAAATCAATATTTTGAACTTTGCCTAATGATCAAATACAACCTAAATTTAGGCGAGTTCAACATGTTAATTTCGTTTGAATTTTATAGGGCGTGTAAGTTTGTTTTGACTTTAGAAACAATTTAGGTTTATTATGTTTTGAACCATATTCAGCTAATATTGAGTCAAGTCCTAAATATTTAATTGTATAATCACATATTATATAGACAAAAATAAACATAGTGAAATTTTATTCGAGTTTTCGAATATAAGTTATAATTCATTCAAACTAATCTCAATTACAATGTATATACCTGTTAAAACTGAATTTATTATCTAAAATAAAATGATATCAAGTTTTAGATTTATCAACCAAGATAGCTGAATTCATATTGATTTATAGGTATTACGATCAACTGTATCAAACATTTTTAGTAATTAAAAGGCTATATTTGGCTATAGAATATAATTTGATAAACTACATTAGATATGTTTGTGAATAATATGTTGGACGAACAAAATAATGTCATGTTCAAGCAATAGTATTTGGAATAGCATTTAATATTTTGACACAATTAAAACTCTAACCAGCTATCGTTCGCAGTAACTTATAGCGTTTCAAATAGTGTTTACGAAAAATTAAGAATATTAACTTTTCACATTTTAAAGTAATGTTTATATTATTTTTTGACAAAAAATCTTTACATTAATTTATATTTGGCAAATTATTTATATCATGTTATTTTAATTACCGAACACAATTATTCAACTCGCTCATTTGAACTGCTATCTACTAACAGCTTATCAATTATATAAACAACTATCCAGTACACAAACAAATATACTTTACTTAAACAGACTTCATTTTACGGAAACGGACCTAAATTCTACCCGAAATTTTGAAATTATGAACAATTAAGTACTGTGGTCCTAGGTAACCTTGTAATTATGTAGGAAAGGCGCAATTATGTGCGTAAGATAAAATGCATGAGCGATTTTGTCATCATAAATGAGCAATTTATGAATCAGAATACATACTCTAGTGGCTACAAAATCATGCAAAAGTAATCACTTCCATTCTATCTTTAAAGTATTATTATTTTTAAGATGAATAAAAATGACAGTGTCATTGCTATACTGACGTATGTCATCCTGGAAGGGTCACTCATAAAAATTTTTGGACTCTAAATAAAATAATATACAGATACAAATCGGTCAAAGCCTCTAAATATAGTAGTAGGCTGAGATCAAAATATTGATTTAGTTTGAATTATATTAGGTCAAATAAGTCTATTTTGGCTTTGGAAAAAAATTAGGTTTACGATGTTGCAAACTATAACTATCATGGAGTCAAGTTGTTAATCTCTAATTGAATGATCTCTATCAAAATATATATATATATATATATATAACTAAAAGTAATTAAGCTCGATTTGAGTCGTCCGAATATAATTTATTATTCTTTTAAATTGATCTCCCGTTTAATATGAGTACATGTAACAATTGAATTAATTATCTACAGTCCTAATCTTTCAAATCAAATTTTTGATTAATTAATTCAATAACTAAATTCATGTTGATTTTATAGGTTCATAATCAACCATATTACACATCTTACCTTTTTGTGGTAAATATCAATATTATTATTACCACCTGGGGAAGATTTCAAACTGTCCAATCATTAAAAACCAGGGGCAAGTTACCCTATGCTTTTAATGTTGAAGTGAAATTTAGCAACATCTTAACTCTAGTTTTTCTTGAGTTTTTTACAATGTATAAAATCTAACAACTAATATCTCGTGCGTTGGGGATGACAATGGGTCGGATTTGAATCGAGTTCAACTATATCCGGATCCGTTTAATTTTTTAGACTTGGACACAAATCCGACCCACACCCTTCGGATATGTGAAGTATGGACCCAGCACCCAAACCCATTGGGTCTATGGGTCCGTGGGTTCTAAATGGGTCCTAAATGGGTTTAGGCCATTTCAAGTTAAAATTGATAAGAAATAACATAATCTTATCATTCTTTTGCCTTATTTAATAATATTACACTTTTGTAGGTAACACAAATTTCTTATTTTCACACATGCACTTAGGTAACTTATAAATTGACAAATTAAAACATATTCAAAAATCAAGCAAACTAATCAAATCCGGAAAAAAATATATTGAGAGTAAGTGTTTGAGAGTTATACAAAATGATTGATCGTGAGCGATTAAGGCATGGATTAAATGAATTGTTTAAGAGAATTACGATAATATAAGCTTAAGTCATATTTTTAAAAAATTAATCGAGACCCGAACCCGATCCAAATCCATCCGGTCAAAAAATTTGAACCTAGATCCACTAATTCGGGTCGGGTTTGGCGGGTATGAGTCGGATCCATGACCCATTGTCATCCCTACTATCTACAGTTAGACGTGAGTTATTCCACAATGTGTTATATCCCCTGAAGATGTTGTAGTTCCTAGCAGTCCAAATGCAGTAGGTGCTGGTTGTAAGGCACAACATAAAAGCTTCTACGAGTATTTTGCTCTTGAATTTTTGCTGCACCTTTTGAGCAGGGCCTTGTTTCGATATTGGGAATGATGGCATTCCAAATGAGTACATGATATTTTGATAGATGATTTGACTAACAACACATTTATAGAAAAGATGTCTATGTGATTTAGTGTTGTTATAGCATAAAGGGCATTGCTCACCGGTCTGAATACCCATGTCCTTCATCTTATCCCTTGTTTGTAATCTATCCTGCATCGTCCTCCAAAAACAAAAACTGTGTTTAGAAATAATAAAATAGCACACAACTTTAATAATAAAATAGTATAGACAAAAAAATTGTAATTGTATAGTACAATACCGAAGAGGAGCTAGCCGAGTTGATCATGCCTCTCCCATGCTACCCTGCCTTTTCGAATTCCATCCTAGGAGGGGGCAAAAACTCCAACCTTCTGCAGGTAATTTGTTTGTGGTAGACATTTGCTCCTGTGTTGATGTCCGAGATTTGATACTCCTCCCTTTAACTTGTAAAGGCTTACTACAGTACCTCTAAGATAAGGATTTAATGAACTGGTCCGCTTACCCCAAAAAAATTATTAGTGCAATAGATGTCCTTTGTAATAAATGTATAATTATATTGTACAAATACTCTATGACTCCTCTAAACCAAAAATAAAGCACCAATCAACGAGGAATAATTTTCATCAACCATGCTTGATTTATTTTTTCCAATAAAAATGAACTGATATAGAAGGGAGATCACTATAGCAAGCAGAAAATCGTTTTTAATTTAATACCGCATAACTTCATCTCAAAATTTTCATAGTTGTTAAACTAATATCCTAGTTTACCAAATTCGTAGTTATTTTTGGAAAATGGAGATCCAGTAATTAAAAAAATACAATATTTACAATAAAAATCTTATAATAATAGCGAGATCAAAAAGTCAAAATAAATCTTCATATGCAAAACCTATTGTCTAATATACCGTTGATTAGCTTTAAGCTTATATCATCTATCCGACTACTAATTACATAGCATATGGAGTTTCATTGTTAATTCATCGCGTAGTAAAATACAAGAAAACTTCATACAATAAAGATCCAACTATTTCCACAAACTCAATATTTTCAAATATACAAAACTCATGCGGACTAAAAAATAAAGGACTAAAAAATAAAGCTCTCCTGAAAAGTTTTACCAATGTGAGAATGACAAAAACTCTTTAACTCTGAAAAATATGGAGAGTTTTAATGTCGAGGAGGCCAGTGGTTCTATCCTTCACCGTCTCCCCTTCCCCAGGTTTGAATCTAGGGGAGTAATTTCCTCAAGTTTGAGGATATTGTATGGTGGAAAATATGAGCCTTGACACCCCATCCCCGACCCTGTTAAGCACGTTGGGCTTCCTTTGAGATAGGGAGCCCAATGGGTGGGTCTCGCTACCAAAAAAATGGAGAATTTTAATATACTTGAAAAATATATGAAACTTATAGTAAATCTTATCGTAAACAAAATAAAGCATAAAGAAAAAAATTATATTTAAGTTGATTCGAATATTTCCCGGATAGTTCCTTCTCATCCGCCACGTCATTAGCCATCCGTGCCTAATCAGTCGGACAATGTAGGTATCAGCCCAAACCCACTCTCAACGGGTTAAGTAAAGCCCAAAGCCCACTAGGGCTAGGGTTTCCATCATCAATATGGTAAATTACTACTTTACCCCTAATAAATTACTCTATAAATACTCACCTACCCTCCATCAAATGATAAAAATCCCAAAAAGCCTTACTCCAAGTAAACAAACCTCGAATCCCAAGAAATCCACTTCGTGCACATCGAGGAAGGTTTTCCTCGATTTTCTCACTCGATTCCGCATACTAATTTGAGTGTTGGAGAGGCATTCCACGGATCCACCCCGGGCTTCGCCTTTTACGGGTTTCGTGGTTGCCACGTGGAATCCATCCGATCACGCCACGCCCTTGCAACTAGAGCAGTAAATTCTTTCTCCCTCCGAATCATTATCCACATCATTACACCCGTTTTCCTTCGGAAATATTTTGACATCGTCCGTGGGGAGAGAGATAGCTTATGGTTGCTAGTGATACCCGATCATGATCAAGGATGACACGTGACGCAATTGATCCACATGTCCCTCATCTACATTATCACAACCTTTTTCCTCCGGAAACATAAGTAATTATGGATAATGATAACTTCTTAGTAGAATAGATTGATGGAGTGGATGAGGACTTTCTTTCGTGAAAGAAAATGAGAGAGAGTACGTGTGGTCGGGTACCCTTTCTAAAAGTTGAGAATTGGAAATTAGAATTGGTTAAATAGGTTTCCAATTTTTTAAAATAAGAGTCGGAACCTTAAATTTAAGTTCCGATTTCGGAGGTACCCGTGCGTACTTAATTTGAAAATTTTAATACCTGGTGAATTAATTGTTTAAGTGTTTTTGGAGGAAGAAAGGAGAATGTTTGATGTTTACCTACCTTTCTCTAATATATTTTTACATAAAGTATGAAATTATTTCAAAAAGTAGGCATCTTTGTCTCAATAACTTGCAAAATAGGATATTCATATACGAATTAGTAATTAAACAATTATTGAAATTGGGTTAAAATTTATTACTCTGAAGATTCGTTGCGAAACCAAGGAAAATGTAAGCAAAAACAAACAAATTACTATCTTTCTTTTATCCTAAACGGTTTCGGATATTTTTTGGGAATCGGAATCGGAATTGAGTTGAGCAGTTCCTCTTTTCGGGAATTAAAGCTGGAACTATTTGACTAGTTTTGAACATATTTTAGGATACCCAAGAACCGTACTCAATGCTAGAAGAAAGGCTAGAAAACTAGTTGGACTATCTTTTGTGAAAGAAAATGAGAGAGTGACTAACCAGCGTTTAAATTCACGTATAAATTATTAACGAGCAACATATATAAAGATAATAAATTAATTAATGATAAACTATACAGTAATTCAAAAAGTTTTCTACGGTAGAGAGAGTAATTTCAAATTAGCATTCATTAAAAGTACAAAGGATTAACCTAATCAAAATTAACGGTCAAATCATGAGGTTGTTTTCATTTTGAAAAGTTATTATTTTTGCTGTAATTATTGATGCTAATTAACATCAATTATTGAAGGACATGCAAATCCGGCATGACATTATTGGTGTCATGTCACATCTCAACGGCCCCTTTGCTTTGCATAATTGTATTCTATATCACTACTATATACCATGCTAGTAACCCAAATGATACAAACACTTCGGAGTTGTCCTTACCATCAAAAAAGAGGTGTCGGAGTTTCATCAAAAATTGATGAGATTAATTTTATATTTCATTCAGAATGAGTAAATTATTAAATATATACCTTTTAATTATTTAGAGGAGATAATATTGTAATTTATTATATAAAAAGTAAAAACATAAAAAAGCAAATATCATCTCTATTGAAGATTTTTTTTTTCCGATAATTAGATATGTGGGATCATTAAAAGCTCAAGGTTGAACACAAAACATAAAGAGAAGACAATTATGATAAATTAAAACAATAAAAATCTTAGGAATAACAAATAAACATATTAATATATATTGGTCCTCTAAATATAGAGTTCTAGAAATAAACCGCCCTTGAACTTTTTATCAATGTTAGAAAATACCCCTCTAATTGAAAAGATAAGTAAACTCCATTTGACTTGATTCATTCACCTTAATTTTTTTATATCAATTGATGATGTGGACTTCCTTAAAAAATGACATGGCATGATATAGAAAGGAAATATATAAATTACATAATTTGTTTAAAAAATTACAGTCACTAATTCTCAAACCTTTTTTTATTTGATCAAAATTCTTAAACCTTTTTACTACAACAAAAATAAAAATAAAATAAAAATTATTATAATTGATGTATTTTTCATATTCAAAATGTAGAACTAAGGCCAAAAACTTCTTAAATTTGTAAGATAAATATATTTTTCAATTTTTCATTTTATAAATTTTTCATTTTCGTACTACTTCATGATTTCATACTTGAATTAAAGAAAACAATATCACAAATATATAAATTTAATTCTTCTTTTTATTTTTTTATGTAGAATTATTTCAGGTAAAATTACTATTCAACAATTCATTTTAGATATAGGGATAAAAATGTTACATTAATACTTATCTAATAATTTTTTTTAAAAAAAGTCATATATGTCAAGTAGATGATCCAACTAGTAATACTTCCTAACTCCTAGTCCTCTACTTTGGCCTGATCAAAAGATGAAGAACCCCCCAAAAAAAAAAAAAAAAGGTAGAGGAATTTTTTTTAGGTATTATTCGATCCTATGACCTTTTAAATTTAGGGTGGGGTTTTTTTGGGGGGTTGCAAAACAAATTAAAAGCAATATGTAACTTGGTTATTTTTTAAAAGTAAAATTTACATAGTAATACAATGTAAAAAAAAAATCATATTTTTAGTATGCCACATTATCCATTAATGAAAAGAAATACAAAGGGATAATTAAAACAAGGAGTATTTACTTTACTTTTTAGGTTAGAGGTATTTAGCACCTTTGACCTAGAATTTATGGGTATACACTTTTTTTTTAATAAAAAGATGCGGTTTATATAAGATTATCATTAATAAAGGACTATATATTTTAGAATGCTCTATCCATAATGGCATTCGGAACATTACTTGTCCAAACTATGCTATCAAAAGATAAAAGTGTCAATGAACAAGATCATGAACTTTATTCCCGCCTCTTTTAACAAAAACCCAAGAATGAAAATCAACCAAATAAAGCCAACGATAATATACTACTCACTAAATAACCCATAATATTGTCCTGGACATTTTTATGTTTGTAGCTTCCACACAATTACTCTCATTTACCAGGTTTGAATAACCTACATCATAAGCACTTTTGAGATCAAACATACACATCCAAGCTTTCTCCTCCTTCGGCTGCCGAACCCCTTCATTTGCTTAAAACCTGTCAACAAGGGTATTGTATTTTTAGAATTGAGTAAACATAGGACTCCACTATTTCTTCTCTTTCTCTCCTTGTGGAAGACTCAAAACCACATATATTTTCAACTTGATTTAGTAATGGCTAGGCCACCATCGAATCGACCATTTCTAACAAGATCTTCACCTTCCTTCTCATTTTGTTGTCTTTTCTTCTATGTTCTAGTTTTTTATTTTGATCTTTTGAAGGTTGTCAAGTGTATTAGGTCGTTTGTTATCAATAGTTGGGGTTTTAAAGACGATGATGTTCTGCGTCCGGATGTTGTCTTTAGAGGTAGTATGTTCACTGTTGATTATGATAGGAGGAGATATTTGTGCAACCAATCTTTTGCTTTGCATGAGCTCTATCACAACTCAAGTTTGTCTGTTGAAAATGTGTTTAGTGGGCTTTGTTGTGATATTATTCTAGTGTTTTGAGGTTTCTAGGTGGTGTTTGAGTTGAGTGTTGATTTAAGCCATTAGAGCGCTATTTTGGCTAGATATGAGCTATTGGGAGGTTGATTGGTTGGTCATCCCCTAGTGTACATCTTTACTTTGTCATCTTCCCCTTTTAAAATAGGTTCCTTACCACCCATTTCCTTTATCAATCCAATGGAAATGGATTTTGATAAGGAGGTTAACAATTGTGTCAAGCATATGAGTCATCCCCAATAACCTTTTTTCAAAGCAAGGATATTAAAGAGGAAGGAAACAAGTTTTTAGGCAAATGAATTTTCAGGAGGCAATTCACTTATGAGAAGAATTTTCAATTCCTTTGTATGGATGAGCCTTTATATGAGGATGGTATCTCTTCAATGATGGACTTTGCTATTTCTCTATGTGTGAATCTAGCAGACATGTGGTTTAAAGGCGGAAGATTTTTGACAAAATTGTTACATTTTGCTCTTCTACACTGGATTTTGATCCTCGCAATGTCAAAGCCTATTTTAGAAGAATCATTACATTTGTTTGAATGAATCATACTCGAAGAAGCTCTAAAAGACTTAGAATAGGCAGTCAAGTTTGACCTCGAGAATAAGGAAGTATTAAAGGACGTAAAAAAAAGATTAGGAGTGAGATGGGTAACATATATAGTATTAATGTATCGGAGGTAATCGATCTAGTAACTTGTATGGAGATAGAGAAGAAGGTCCTGAAGAAGGAAGACTTGTTAGAGGAACATAATGTTCTTTGTGAGAAAGAAGAAGGTAAAAGGAAGAATAAGAAGAGATCGAGTGTTGGTTACAAGGATTGAGGAGATTAATAAAGTTCTTAAAGTTAGCTTCCAATCCCTTATGTTAAATCTTATGCTAAACATGATAGGTAGGAATGTTTGTAGTCCAACATAAGCTTCAATATGCCTTATTAGAGATAAAGTGTAGAACACTTGCGCTAACTTAAAAATTTTCTAAAAAGGAGAATAGTATACACTCACTCTTCTTAAGTAATTCATCTTCCGATCAACTTATGGAAGGAAAACAAATTGAAGTTTTTATTTCTAAAAAGGAATTTTTCTCCATTTGTTTTTATTTTTGTGAAGTTAATCTGGTGCTGCCTCTTAGTTAATGGTAGTGGTTTGGTTTATTTGTTTTGATTTGTGCTATTGGAAAGTGGTTTGATCCATCGGATCAATATCAATATTGGTTAATCTGTTTGTGTTAGTTAGTTAAGGTATTCATTTGGTATTACAATTACTTTTTGTGCCTCTTGTTTTAAAATTGGTGTTGGGGAATTGTGCGGGATTCGATGTTGAGGATTTGGCCCCGAAATTTGGCTTCTCATAATAAGTATGGATCCTGGTTTCAAAGAGGTTCTTGAGGGTCTGTTTGATACTCAACTTAAAGGGGAACTACATGAAAGTGTTATTAGGAGTCTTGAAGAAATAAAGTATCCTAGAAAAGAATTCTAGAAGGCTCGTTCTCTCGAAGGATTCATGGAACATTGTTTTTAAGGCATAAGAATTCCCCACGCCAATTTTGATGTATGATTGAGCTATTCAATTTCTATGTGTTGGGAGTCCGATTTGTGCCCAAGATGCGAAGTTAGGAGTTACTCTCAATTCAAATCTAGTTGCATGTTAGTAGAGGCTTAAAGGATATGATAAAGTGATTGAGAATTGTGATTTGGCATTGATATTTTATCTTTATAATGTCAAAACAAGATATAAGAGAGCCCTAGCTTATACCAACCTAAGCACGATAGAGGATACGAGAATAGGTCTTGAAATAACTCTTAAATTTGAACCAAAAATAAATTTATTATTAAAGAGCTCAAGAAGATAGAGGAAAAGTATGACTCAAGTTCTAAGAATGAAGTTCCCCTCTCTACCGAGCTTTAGGATAAGGGAAAGAAGGTATTTGACCCCTTCATATCCAATGCAAGAGTAGTTAAATCAAGAACTGGTCAAATGATACTCACCCTCTACAAAGAGGTTGTGAGATGACAAACACCAAAGTTCTTGCTTTGGGGAGATTGAACCCAAATTCATAATTTTAGGACAAGGTTGAAAACCAACCGAATGCTAAGCCCGATGTCGCAAGTGTCGGTAATCTACCAAGTTAGAATGGTCATTCCTTTCAAGTGAGTGAGATGGCCACTACTAATGATTATATTTCTGTTCATGGTGGAAACCAAGATGGTAAGGATAAGAAATATATGATCACGTTGTCCAATATACGTCGACTAAGGTTCCTTATCAAAATTTAAAGGAGGGACTATAAAATTCTCATCAATAGTAAAAAATAGGACTTGTTAGTGCATCCGGACTTGAGGTAATGAGTATTCGGGTAGCTAAAGATGGGAGAAATAATTGCCCGTTGAACCAAACTTATGGAAAAGGGAATAAAATGGTAGCTTCCCCTTTGCTAAAAATGAGCAAGTCGACATGGAGGAGAATGTTGTTTCAACAATTACGGTACAATCATCAATCCAAATAGATAAATTGAGAAAGAAGGAAGAAGAAGTCACAAACATGTTTATGTTCTCAGCCCATCAACATAACTTGTGTTCATAGGGGAATAAGAAAGTCGCCAAGAAAGTGGTCAAGATGCATAAGAGAAGGTGCCTTAAGCGGGAATTTGTGACAAGAAGCAGTCAAGAGGCGGTTGAGTCTTTATCAAGTTCTATTAACCTTGCTTCTTGGTGCGGGAAAGATCGTGAACCAAAAATAGGACACAAACGACGATTGCAAAAACGTATCATCCATTAAAATGAAAATGATGAAGGAAATATTAGGATAAAGCGGAAAGTGGGACAACTAGTAAATCAAGATTAAATGGTGACAACCAAAAAAGAATTATCATCGAAAGTGAAAAGATCGGAGGACAATTTGATGAAGTATTTTCTTCTTATATTAAAAATGAACTTTTTATCGGTTTAGACGTTGACAGAGATATTGTAACGGAGGAGTAGATGTATCTCGAGTGCATATTCCCATTACCAATCATATCCTGTTTTATTGTTTTTATTTTTCGTGTCCTTAGCCCAAAAAAAAACAATTACAAGTCTCTAAAATTTGACTAAATTAAACATTTGGTAAAGTAGCTATTTGGATTAATTTTTGAAATCTAAAAAAAATTTCAAAAAGTTTAAAACATTAGTTTTCTGTGATTATTTTTTATAAATTTCTTTTTGTCAAATAATTTTTTTAGTTCACAAAGTAATTTTTAAGAAACAACATATGCTAATAATAAATTATTAACAATACAACCCCATATGCTAATAATAAATTATTAACAATACAATCAACTGTTAGTTGTAAATTTTTTCCCCTATTATTAAAAATCATAAGGACTATAAATAATTTAATAAACTATACAAAATAACTGTACGATAATGTCTAAAGTTGAAAAAAAGGACTTAAATGATGAATTGTAAACATAATAGCTTTATAAACCATGAGCCATTATACATGGGAGAAAAAGTTTACTTGTTTGACAAAAATACATGGATTTGTTATAATTAATTAATTTTAATATAAAAATCACTTATTTTTATAATAATATTTTTATTTAATTACATGTCATATTGGTGTACATTAATATTCATTTTATTAGTGTATTTATAATAGTTGTCCATAGAAATCATGAATCTTTATAGATAGAAACATCAATCTTTCTAGTTCTGGTCCACTCTAGACTAGAAAAGAAAAGAGGTGCAGAATTCTTGATACACTTTAAACAGAAGCTTCCATTTCCTCTCACACGAGATGTTTCCTTGAGTTCTATCAGGTTTCCACTTCCCTCTGTCTGGGGAAAAAGACATTCAGTTCAAGTTATCAACAAGAGGAATTGGTAGTAGCAGTAGGACAATCAATCAAATACTATTTTTTTTATTTATTAAAAGAAGGGCAAATTCTGGGATCAAAACCAGAAAAGAAGAGGTCAGTCAGAGAGAGACAGAAGTTGGGTTGATTGAGTAATTAAAATTAAAATCTAATTTATTTGGTGGTTATGCTTGATGTGCGTTTCCTTCCAGTGGGTGGACCTCCTTAAGCTCCCTAGTTTTGTTATGTTGGCGGCTAAGTCAAGAACTGAATTCATCACCACCTCCCCCCTCTCTCTCTCTCCTCTAAGCCACCCTCAGCTTTCTCCCTCTACTGGTATGTCGCCCCCTCCCCTCTCTCTCTCTCTGTATGTGGATTTGACATTTAATACTTGATTTCTTGCGAAAATTGGTTTTGCTTTATAGGGTAAGCCGTTAATCTGTGCCTTATTATAAGTTGATAAAGGCTTTGCAGATTTTGTCTTCTTCAGATTCAGGGCATAATATTAACCATTAGAAATAGAATACTCGCTGTGTCTTATCAAAACCCAAATGGCGGGTTTTGAACATTTCTTGCAATTTGGTGTTTGTGGGTAGTTCAGGATTGTTTACGTTAACCTTTGCGTCTCTCTTTGAATCATTTTGTGGGTATACATTTTGTTGGGTGATGTTCCAAAATCTCATGTTCAAGCACAGTTGACGCTCTCAAGTTAAAGCCAAATTGGCCGGACCATGTGAGTGGTCGGCTGTCCAAGTCTGCTTTGTTCGGCTTTAGAAAAGATCGTTTTCTTATAGATTTGGTATCTTAAATCTAATTGTATTTAGATAAGAGTCTGTTTCCTATTTATATTAGGTAACTATTATCTATTAGAATTAGGATAAAGGGTTTTGGTATGTTTAGGAGATTATTTTGTTGGGAGGTTGTTATTAGGATTCCTATCCTATAAAAGGAGGGTTTATGTATAGTTGTTATTCGTACGCTTCCGCACTCATTGCTTGAATCTCACCCACCAGTGGGGCTAAATTCCTAACACATTTGATTTTCCAAATCAAGTGGAATATGCCTCCTTCACTGGTCAATATTTCCTGATGTATATATCCCTTGTTTGTTTGAGTTTGCTTGCTGATGTTTAATTCTCCCTGTTTATGGCTGGCAGAATTTCGAAGGAGCGAGAATCATCATTCAACAACCTTTGTTGGAAAATTGAACTTGTAGGAAGGTAATTGCATTTGTGAAGCCTTTCCATTTTGTTGTGATGTCAGAAATCGAAGTGTGATCGAAAGAGTTTCTTGCAAATTAGAGTTTTGGATACTGGGATTTGCATTTGAGACATGAGTTCTAAAGATAGAAGTGCCCACTGGAGTGTCTTTGATAGCTTGAAATTCCTTCCAGCTTCACCTGATGCTCTCATGGCTGAGATAAATGCAGCCATAGCTGCTTTAGAATATGCCCGGGCTAGTGCCCGCCTTAGCCCACCACCTCCATCCTCATCAAGGGATAAGAGCTCGGATCAAAATGGTGGTTCGTTTTATGATGCCCAGATAGCAGAGGAAGCTTACAAGCTGGGATGTGATGCGCTGTCTGAGGGCAAAGTCGATGAAGGCCTTCAGTCTTTAACCATCTCTCTCTCTAAGTGCCCGCCTGATCACACTGATGCTGTTGCCAAAATTCAGGCCCTAATGTCTCTATTAGGACAGCAATTTCAGAACTGACATTATGGTTCTACTTGGTGATTTATGATCGGCACCTTTCATGACCATTTCAAGAGAAGATTAATTGTATTTGGGATTTCACCTGATTTGCATCCTTTACCGACTAAATCTGTAAATGCTGTTTGACATTTGGTCTGATGGTTTTCTTCCACATGAAGCAACATCAGGTGCAGAATCAGCTCTTCTACATCTTATAATCTTGGTTATCAACAAAGTATTTGCCTTTTTTTCTCAACTCTTCTTACTGGTCGTTGTCATAACCCATCTTCTTCTTCCTGAAATTGCCAGTACTCTATGAATTAAGCTTATTGCCAACACTTTTCCTCCGAGTTTGAGTTCTAGTTCTATTCATAGAGCAAGCTAGGATGTGCAATGCTTACTTTATGTAAATATCAAATGAAAAATGAAGCTATGATGGAAACTAGGTTTTCAGCTTGGTTGTATATGAATAATGAGATGCTTGTATAATGATCGATGTTTCCATGTACATAAACGCATTTTTCAGTTTTCTCCTTTTGAAGCTCCTAACATGTTCGTTTTAGCCTGGTTAAATTGCACCGGTTGACTGTTGGTAAATTGCTGAGTGAAATTTAATGTTATGGCAAAGATTAGACTGGAAGGTTCATGTATCGAACTAAGTTACTTGTACCATCCTGACATATTCGACACTTCAACATGACATAAACACTTGAAATTTCACATTAGTTCAAACTTCAAAAACACGTGAAACTTTCAGAAAAGGAGTTAAAACAGATGAATACATGTCAATGTTGAATACTTGCAAGAAATCTGAACTGTCAAAAATGTGGACTGTATTCTTGGTCCACAAGCTCAAAATTCTTGATTCACTCTGTTCAGACTTCGGAGTCGAAGTATGATTACCCTGAGATGTTATCCAATGTTGCTGTATAGCAGTAATCTTTACGAGTTGAGATGGTCATAACTAGTATGAAGGCAAGGGTTGCTGTGACATCCATGGTCTGAAATAGCTAGTTTCGTCATCTTGCAGGGGTATAGCCTTTGACTGAGATAATCTTTGGAACAATTACACGATCTGACCGATGTCTTATGCTGGGGAAGTTCTACAAAAATGTATTCTTGTAAATTCAACCCTTCTATTCTACTATGCTACTCTATGATAAGAAAAAACAAACAAACTATGTGATGAAGCCGTTGTAAGTTTATGTTAATGAAAACTGAATTCAAGATGATGTATAAATCTGCAGTTGGCAGCCTGCTGACAATTTTTCCACTTTTGTAATACTACATAATGTGTTCTATTTGATTCTAGGAAAATTATGTAGAATGAAAAAAATAAAATTAGGAAAATCTTTTGTTTTTTGGCATGTTTGATTAAGTGCCCTGTTTTTGGTTTTTTCAAGGTGGCGGCTAGGTGATTAAGGGTAGATACTGAGTTGTTAAGAGGTGTAGGGATTGGTAAAATGGTATTCATGTCTCCCTTTTATTGGCTACATGGTATTATGTCTCCTTTGTTTGATGGGGATACTATTATTCACATTGGGCCATTTCCTTTACCTAATTGAGACTTGAGGCAATACATCATGTGTGTCAATTAGGAGTCCTTACACTATAGACACCGATCTACAAGGATAAATGTACCTTGAGGTGCATGACCCAGACACACCACTTCCCACTCCTACCACCCTTTCTGATCCAGCCACTAGCATCTCTTTGCCGCCTCCTGCGCCGCCTGTCCAACCTTCGGTAGGGTTGCTGATAGTCGATGACCTCAATGGGAACCTCCCCTGCCCCACCTTCACCTCCAATTCCTTCCCTACAGCCCCACCTCGTTCTCATTCTCTCTTCTCTCCCTATCCCTTTGTGCACACCCCTCCCCCAGCCTCTATCCCCCAACCAAAGAAAAAGAAAAAGGTCTTCTTGAACCATCAAGCATAGAAAAGAGTTGGCTTATCGGAAAGAAAAAGTTAGGATCAATGTCAAACCAAATATCAATAAAGGTGAGTAAAAGTGGACAATAAAAAATTCTTACGCTCGTAAGAAAAGATATAGCAGTGGCTATTTGTGAAAGACCACTTGCAACGACACAAGGGAGGCGGGTTGGCTAAGGTAAGTGTTGCCAACGACATTTCCGATGTAAAATAGGAAAAAACTTATAAAAACATAGTAAAAACTAACTACATGGTTCATTCGGTCCATAATAGTTCTACATAGACCTAAGTCAACGATATAATCATTCTACACACTGTGGATTAGATCATAGAATCTCGTAGAATAATATCACAGATTTGCATACATGAGAAAGGACACCTTCCTTCACACAAATAAAGAGAAGATGGGAAACAAAAAGAACAAGAAAAGTGGAAGTTTATGTAAAGCAACAATCTTTTCAACTTCTGCTGTTGATGATCTCTTGAGAAAGAATGTTAAACTTAGTGCTCCTGAAAAGCTCCACTTACTCTCTTGATTTAACTCTTGGTCAACTTGGCAATTTTGTTGGTAGCAACTCATTTTCACAGAACAAAATTTAGAGCTGTTGGGCCCATTGCCTACTAAGTAATTATTTTTGTGAATTCCTCTGTTTTAACATTGCCTTTTCTGTCTCTGGGAAATGATTTTTTTTCAGAAGGCATACTGTTGTTATGATCAAATTCAATCAGTCCTTGAATTTGTCCTTTGTTTTTTACTTTTGTTGCTAATAATGTAGTTTTAAGGTTTAATTTTGCCCTAAATCACCCAACAGTGGTTCAACTTAACCAAAATCACATGCACTTCATCAAAATTGTTTGTTTGTTTACCAGGTCGTTAGATGTATGCCAAAATGACGACATCCTTACTATAGTCGGTACCAGTGGTATTCCAACAGTCGAATCATGGGATATATCAATATTGTTAAATTTACATGTTAAGTGTAGTATTCAACAAACAAAATTACAGACATGATAATTTTAAAACGAGAGCAAATTATGCACATTTACAACATGAATACACGAAAGCCCTAACCTTCCTCTCTATCTATCCAAGGGATGGAAGGACAGAAGCCTTTGGTGACCCTCCAGCCAAAAATTGGTGTTGTGGTTCGGTGTTATGGTGTCCTGGTTTTCTTAGCTTATAGTTCGATATTATGGTGTCCTGGGCTTAGACAAACTACACCAATCCTTCCCGAACTTGGTGTTTAAACTCGTTCCAGACATAATGACCTCATTTAGCGAAAAATTGGGTATATCAACCTATTTTGATTGTATGGATCCTGGAAAAAAAAAAAAAGCAACATTAAAGTGAGGAAAAAGTTAAACATAAAAAGATTTCTTGAACAGTTGAACTTATAATAATAACTCCACATAAATTAATTTCCATTCAAGGAAACCTTGTCAAAAAATAAATTGCTTGTTAGGTGCCATGTCTTAATACGCAATTAACTTTAACTTGAAGTCAGAGATGAAAACTACACATCTTCAACTGAGCTCCAATGTATCAGTCCCAGAAAACCTGTTAAAAGTGCCTTCTGGAACTTACATTTCACATTAAATAGCAATAAAAGAAATGGAATTTTTCATTATCAAATCAAATCCTTTTCATTAAATACTTGTCTTTACCCTAAAGGATAGCAAACCCAGGATTTTGCAGTTTCATTTTAACATCTAAAAGACTGTTTATGTACCACTACCTTATTATTTGTACATACACATCTAGTATGTAGCTTCACCATTTGGAGAGATATAGAGAGAGAGGGAGAGAGAGAGAAAATAGTGAGAATGGCAATCTTAAGCCCAGAAAACTCATCAAATCCCTCAAAAAGATGCAAGTTTTTCTGTTCAGTTCTGAAGGATGCATTCTCTCGGTGCCATCCTTGCAAGCAGAGGAGTTTATCTTTCTCAACCCCCGAAGAGGAGACTCCCATGAGTGACTTTGATGATGTGCAGGAAGTACTGGCGTAGCTAGCTTTTATAAATTTCATTTGCTTTCCTTTCTACCTCCCTTCCCCGTTCCTAAAAATGTTCGGTCAACCCAGTTAATAATCATGTTTTTGGTCTGTCTTCCTTACAACTTTGCGGAAAATACTAAATGACATGTTTCACAAAAACCGGCAAATCGTGTTGATTTCAAATCAAAATCGGATCAATTTGGTCTCTGTTCACCTCAATATGTTGTGTTAGCTTTTGCCAGCTCTGATCACAACATTTGGTTAGTTAGTTACTCATTTTGTTTGTGTACTTTGCACAGGAGGTCATGTCAATGATCCGAGCACGAGCAATGGACGCAAAACTAAAAGAAAAAGCACCACAAGCAAGCAAGAAGATGAAGAACCCGAGGATTTCATGTCAGTTCAGAGCCACTTTTCCCTCTGCTCAAGCTGTGCTGCTGCTGCTGCTGTTGCTGATAGTGAGGCTTTTTCTCAGTGAAAACAGATTTCTCACACTGTTCAAGTGTCAAAGGCAAAGACATGGATATACATGAAAGTAAGTGGTGGTGGACTTGGGAGGGCTACTTGGACAGTTCTGAGATTCGAAGGCGGGCAATCATCCAGGAATTCTGCCATTGCGAGGGGTGGCCCTTTGGTCTCTGCAGGAAGGTGTTGCTACTCCCGCCTCTGCCTAAATCGCCCTCAGAGTCTTGGACATGGTGTAAAGGCACCACTAAGATTGTGAAGACATGCTGAGGGTCTCATCTGGAGTGCTCAATATTGATCGATTTTCCATGGAATGGATTATTGGTTTCTGATACTGGTGCATCACACTCTGTACTGTTTTATATCTAGAAATTAAAACGTAAAATATTGACGTCATAAGGTGGTATTGATAGGAATTGACAGAAATAATACCTGTTAAGTTCTTGGACAACTTTCATACCAATATGTACTTCAATTCGCGGCCCTAATCGTTACTTGTGCACATAACAATTGTCTCAACTTAGCTGAGAGTAGTTGAGAATAAGCAACGTAAAGCCTGTAGAAAATCATTGCTCATATCTATTGTCAACATATAAAGTATTCCAAATTCTCTCTCTCTCTCTTATTTTAGGTGAGTATGTATAAGGTATGCTATGTTTTAATGTTCTTCGACAAAGACACTGATGTTTTGCAATGAAACTTTGTGTTCTCGCTGCTAATTGTCCTTGTTTGGCTTTTCAAAATATTCAGTTGTACCCCTAAATTAACGCTCACAAAATTCGGGTCGGTCATCAGAAATTTTTTTTGTCCGATACTCAATTTTTTCGGATTCGGCAATTCGTATGAGCTTAAATTCAAGTTGAAATTGGATTTTGACAACATAAATAGGAAAATCTTATATTCGAATTTAAAACTCAAACAAAAAAATCATGACTGGACCAGATTTTTTCAGGTCGGATAAATTCGGGTAATCAAATCGGATAATTTTTGTCAGCGCTATCCTAAACTATTTTTTTTTGTTTACAACTACCATTAGTCATTTAAAAATATTCAAAATTATCCCAGGCGGGGCCCACCATTTACCTGTTGTAGCTAGTTATCTGGGAATTTTTCTTTTTTTTTTTGTTCTTTCCCAGTTTAAGTGAAATTAAAAATGGTTATTAAAAATATTATTTCACTCCACTTCCCTCCCTCACAAATTCCTTCTTCATAACACCTCTCTCCTCTTTCTCTCTGCAGTGTCTCTCCATCATTATTATCCTGACAAACACCATTTGAAGATTCGAAAAACCCTAGATTGTCGGTGTTGAGCAAAGTGATCATCGTGAAGTTAAGAAGAAAAAAGCTGCAAAATCGCTCCATTTAGAGAGGCAAGAGGTGAAGAACATCCAGCACAACTAGGTAAGTTTTCAGGGTTTGAACCATAGTTTTAAATGACGAAAATGGTAAATTTTATTGAGATTTTTGTTTCATTTTGGATGGGGCTATCTGGTTTATCAAAATTCTAAACAAAATTATCCATTTTAATGTTTATTAAAGAGTAGTTGTGCTTGTCTGTTGTTGGTGAGAGGATGATAATAGTATAGATGTGAAAATTTTAAAAATTGATGAGAAATTTTAAATTTACTGTTATTGTTAGATAAGGGTTGTTTTCGTGAACTGAAAAGCAAACTGATATGGTTCTCAGTTTGGGCTAAATTGTGTTATACTTGGGAATAAGTGTTTGTATTGATTTTTTGACCCAACCCACTTTTTTTCATTTTTTTTTTTACATAGGTCTGTGTTCGGCAATAGAGGTTTAGGTAGTGTTTAGAGTTTTCCTCGTCTCAAAACACTACTTCACATAAATTTTGACTATTTGGCAACTTAGTGTTTAAGGTAGTCTGTTAGTGGTTAGAGCGAGTGTTTTGCAAACGCTATCGTAATTAACGTTTCGAAAATGCTAAACAGATGTTATACCTTTATTCCTAATATAACCTTGTCATTTCATCAAATATACAAATATTACCCTTTCCTTTTCACGCTAAGCTCGGTTACACACGCTAGACTCGACTCTCACCAAACAATCAAAGAAATTTGTTTCCAAATCCAACTCTAACTCCATCCCCTTCATATCCAACGCAGAATCCTCAAATGGAGAGTCCAACTTCTACCAATTTTTTTTCATAAAACCCTAAACAAAGTACTCGAGACGGAAAGTTTCATTGAGGTGAGATAAATTACCAGTGGAGGAGTCATCAACGAGTATTGTTAAATCTTGGAGAATCCATTGATAATTTGCTACTCTTCGAGTACCGATTTCTTCTTTTGCTTTTATGTGGCCACCATTATACCCATTGTTCTTCTCTTACCTGGATTTGATTCTCTTCTTTTTCTTTCGATTGAATGCAAGGTCTGCTGATTTGAGATAGTAGTGTTGTTTGCCGATTAAAAAATTCTCCATAGACCATAGACATGGAGAGACCAAGCGAGATTGAGAGGGACAGCGATGGTAAGAATTAATAGAGCGGAGAGAGAGAGAGAGTGAGAGACAAGTGAGTGGGAGCCGGGAGAGACCAAGTGAGAGCGAGAAACGGTGAGGGAGCCGATAGAGAGAGCGAGGAAGAAGAGGACAAGTGAGGGTAAGAGATAACAGAGCAGGGAGTGAGAGACCGAGAGACAGTGAGGGAGCCGGGAGAGACCAAGCGAGAGTGAGAGACGGTGAGGAAGCTGGACAGCGAGAGTGAGAGCGAGGAAGAAGACGGTGGGTTGTAGCAGGTACCGAGAGAGTGGCGGACAGTGAGGGAGCAAGGGACCGAGTGATAGAGATAAGGAAGAAAGAGACCGAAGCCGTGAGTCTAGGGGTGAGAGAAGAAAAGTAATAGAGGGTTAGAAAGCATGCTCTATAATCAATGCTCATGTCCGCCCAAAAAAAAAATAAAAAAATCAATGTTCCGTCGAAGACTTAGAAAGATGACAAGACAACACATCCAATATTGTAATATTAATTGAAATAATATATGATTTTTGTGACTTGAGCATTTAATAAAATTTGGTTTTGATTGAAACTTTTTTGAATGAAAATAAAATAAAACTTACACTTTCCGATTTGAAGTGAATAATAATTTTTATTGGATTTTTTATTGTCATTAAAGTTTCTATATTGTAAGATAGAAATGTACTAACCAACAATAATTTTTTTAATTTAAAGTCCACTTTTTTTCAATCGATCTCTCCTCCCATTCATTTTTGTGGATATTGATTTATGGTTGGCCCATAAATAGTAGAATAGTTCTCACATCACATATTTTCTCCATGTTTATAACTTCATCAATTTAAAATCAGCCACATATACTTACAAATGATGAGAGGGGATAATTTTGGAGTAGTTGTAAATTGAGAATTGAATTGGTAAATTAATTGGGTTAGAAAGATATAATTTTGGAAATCGAATTGAATTCAACAGTTGTGACTATTTATGCTTGGTTGTGACTCGTGTGAATTGAATATAATGGATTTTAATCATGTATGTGACATTATGAGACTTTTGTTTGAGTGAATATATATATATATATATATATATATATATATGTGTGTGTGTGTGTGTGTGTGTGTGTGTGTGTGTGTGTGTGTGTATGTGTATGTGTGTGTGTGAGAGAGAGAGTAAATATTTGATGTAAGGCATGAATTATTATAAAATTATTTTGTGGCCTCTAGGAACAAAACCTTCGTTATGTTTGCTTGTTCCAAAGTGGATAATGAAACTTATTATAAATGAGTGTTTGCCATAAATATACAAGTATAAATATTATGCCTTTACCTATTTTCATAAACATTTTTTTTTCTTTGGCATAGACATATTTGTATGAGAATTTTTGTTGAAATTCTTGTGTGCCATAAATATAGTAGTCAAAGAAATGAAAATAGTGGTCCTAAACTAAAATTATGATAAAGACTGAAATTATTAATTTTTATAGTTATATCACGTGCTATGGCATCCTCTAGTAAGAAGGATGGGACCAAAGAGAGCTTCCACTGGACTCTGCAAGAGATGATCATTTTATGTGATGCTTGTCTTCAATTCATTGAAAAATATGGACGAGCACAATTTTACAATTGGAAGGAGATTCAAAAAGAGGTCGAAAAAAATTGGGCGTTCATGTGGTCACAATAGTTGTAAGTATAAACATGATTCAATGAGGAGAGATTGACGTTTATGGAAACAATTGAGAACGTCGAAACTGGTTTAGGTTGGGATCCTATCTCGGGAAAGATCGACGCTTCAAATGAATGGTGGGAGAAAAAGAATAAGGTTAGTTCTAACTCTTTGTTCGGGGAGGGGGAGGGTAGATTATGAATACAAAGGGTTTCCATTTAGATAAAACTGACTATATTTGAATATCATGATATAATTTTATTTTATTTTGTAGGAAAATGCGAAATTTAATAAATTTCGTGATAAGGGAGTGACCTCATTTCTTGAAGATAAGTGGGATCAACTATTTGGGGATTCTTATGCTACTTGGAAAAATGTCTATACACCTTCAATGGAGCCTCCTCCACTTATCAATGTTGAAAATGATAATGACGACAAGCAATGAGGATGCTGATAGTGTTCATGAGGAAGGACATTTAGAAGTGTCTAATGTTCACAATAATAAGTCGTATCTTCAAGAGGCTTTAATGGATGAGGAAACCTTCATGAGAGATTTTGTTCAACAAGTTGGCATCCTAAACGAAGGTGTACTAATAGGTGACAGACCAAGTAACAAATGAAGGAGGGAATGGTGTCACTCAAACATCCAAGAAGAAGAACCAAAGAACTACTTTAAAAAATAATTCTATGCAAATAAATCGAAAAGGGAGGCAATCTGGAGGTTCTCGCTATGTTGTCTAGCCAAATTTCTAACATGGTAACAATATGTACGAGATATTAGCAATAGTATCCCAAGCATTGGAGGTCTCCAACGATCAACAACTACTGTTGCTACTTCAATGGAAATTATTAGGAGCATGGTACATAATGGTACTTTAGCACAAGGAAGTGAATTGTGGGGTTATGCTATTTATTTGCTTGAAGACTCAATAAGGAGAGAAATTTTTATTAATTTGGGTGATGATACAAGTAGGATACAATGGTTACAATATATGTATGCCATGAAAGACAAAGTCAAGTGATCATATGCTTTGATCTTTCATTTGTTTTTTTTTTTCGTCGAACTTTTATTTTTCATTTTATTGTCCCCTAGTGAATTTTCTACAATTTTTTCCAAATAAATAAATTTTATAGATGAATTCGTTAGTGATGAGAAATGTATGAACTAGGTGCATAATTCTTCGAAATTATCAATTGAAATTGAACTATTTTTTAATATGTAGAATTTGGTATTATATATTTGCAATTTTCGCATTTATTTTAATTGGTTTTTATAATGAAATTTTCTTCTATCTTATGAATGCTAGGTCTATAATGGATCCTTACGAGGAATGGAAGCTTACATTTTGGATTATGACCATGTGCACAACAACGTTAATATCCATGTATTATTATAAGTATATTTATAAGGAACCATGCATGACTTCTATCCTAACAGGGGAAGAATGGATGAAAGAAGTACTTAATGGTCATCCTATTCGATGTGTTAATGCCTTTAGAATGGAGCCTCACTTGTTCATGAAGTTGTGCAAGGAACTATCATCAAAATATGGGTTAAAAGCAAGTCGTAATATGTCGATTATTGAAAAAGTTGGTATTTTTTATACACTCTTGCCATAGGTGTTTCAAATAGAGTTCTTAGCGAACGTTTCCAACGATCAGGTGATAGCATTAGTAGAGCTTTTCATGAAGTTCTTAATGCGGTCTCAAATCGAAATCGTACGTGTCTAGCACATGATATAATAAAGCCAAAGGATGCACATTTCGAAAGTATACCATCTCAAATAGCTAATGATGAGAGGTATATGCCTTATTTTAAGGTAATAATTTTATTTAGTATAAAATAATAGTATAAATGGTATTACACACTTGTATGAGTGATTTAACTTATATATTTAACTTTGTTCATTTGAATATTTATTATAGGATTGTATTGGATGCATAGATGGTACACATGTGGCGGCATGTATTTCGAGTCCGATCAATTACCTTATAGAGGAAGAAAAGGCATTCCTACATTCAATATTATGGCTGCATGTGACTTTGACATGTGTTTCACATTTATCTCAGCTGGTTGGTGTAACGCCCTCAACCACCATTACTTAATAATCCCTTCATTAGGGACTATTACGTAAGGTCGCAGCGGAAGGTAACGATCGAAGACGTTACCGCCGTCCTAAAAGTAGGACAAGGCTAAATATATTAAATAAAATTGGAATACAATTTATGCATCCATTGTTAGAAGTAACTACTTATTACCCAAGTAGTTAGGTCATCCCAAAACATAGGTTACTTGGTTTAGCAACGTAATATTTATACAACCTAGACTTTTGTCTAGTCCATAAATTAATATACGACGTATAATAATTCCTAAGGCCATACCTAACCCTGGTTGAAGGTAAAACCACCTGTGAGCGTCTATATACCTTCATATCCGTGAATGCCACGTGGTTGGCTAAGGTTTGCCTTCATCGGACTTAGGAAATGGTTGATTGTTCACCAATGCTTCTTCCTAAAACAAAAACAAGTAAAATATTTGAAAGAGTGAGTCGAAACTCAGTACGAACATTCCTGCACTGTAAAATAATTTTGAAGAATATATTGATTGAGCGCGCATTTCAATTCATTTTAGTTTGAAATCGGGGGAGAGAATATGAGTAAAACATGCTTGCCGGTTATTATCCGGAAGTGGAGCCCCTTGGTAATTGATACGATCGTTGAACAGGTGTCACCCCGGCCGATCGATAACCCGAGTTGACGCCGCGCGGTATAATTGGCGGGCCTAAGCCCTTGGTAATTGATAATTGGGCGGGGACCACTTAATTAGGTGGCAAAACTTGCCTTGTAAATGATTCATTATTAATTGCATATATGAGAAATGTTAAGATTTGATGAAACATGTGAGTTTTCGAAAGGTACAGGCAATGAACGTACTCGAGTTGAAAATATTTGTTTCTCCCCTTTTGCAGAAATTTGAGTCACCAGCTATTCGGCAACTGAAGTGGCCTCGGCTTACGTTTAAAATGGATTTCTAAAGTTAATAATGTTTTCTTGAGTTTTAATGCTTGAATTTGTATAAGCTTTAACAATTTATTTAATTTCCTATATTCGTTTGAAGATCAATTAAACTAATGTTTGTATTACTTAACTTTACTTGCGTTTATTGAATATAATTTATATTAATTAAAGAAGTTGATTAGGCTGACTAAATACTCGATTGTTTTGACGGAATTCAATCCGTTAACCGACTTGGATTGACAATGGTGTCTACATATATGGATATACCTAACAAACACCGATTCCTAGTTTATTCTCTCTCCCTTCATTGCATTCAACCCCGAGTAAGCAATTAACTAATCCGTTAAACGCCTCCCTATAGGAAGGTTCCATAATCTACTAAATTGCTCAAACTCATGCATGCACCATTTTAAGGTCATAAGCATTGTTTTCACATTCACAGACTATAATTAGGCACACTTAGTACTTAGCTATTTTCCACACCTGCACATTACCGAATTTCAAGTTTTACGCATGCGTTCCTCTTCATTTGCTAAATATAACCAAAATGTAATAATTCCATCCACTTGCTAAATTCTACAATAGAACCTCCCTAAACTCATTCACCGATTCACAGTCTCCCCAAGAAAATCACATTCGTTTACATTCATACACAATCGGACCATCAAACCGCCACAACTCGCTTATTCATACCAATTCGAATTTTCCCAATTTACTCCTTGAATTCACTCCACAAATATACTTCTAATCATACTTCAATTTACAGCTACAATTGCTCAAATAGATAATGAAATTGATAATTCAGGGTTTAGAGTTTACCTTCAAGTACACATTGAGGAAGCCGAGGAGGACAGGGCGATGGTGGTGACAACAGAGCCCCGGCGGCTATTGGGAAGCACCGGCGTCGACTCCCGGCGACCGAACTGCGGCGGGAGGCTGGCCGGAGAGTGGGCCGCGGCAGGGGACGAATGGCGCCCGCGGAAGAGAGAGGAGAGCGAGAGCGCGAGTGAGGGACAGAGGCAGAGGTGGACGAGAGGCGCCGGGCTTAGGCTTCTTCCGGACGACGCCGGCGCCGGCCGCTGGCTCTGGCGTTGGTGGCGCTTGATGGCCGGGAACAGGCCGCAGGTGGAGTTGATGAAAACAGAGCACGCGAGGGAGAGAGAGAGAGCCATCGCGCGAGAGAGTGAGAGGGCGCTGCCGGACGGCGCCTAGCGCCGGCTTCGGCCGGCGTTGGTGGCGTCCGGTGGCCGAACCGTGAGCCGGAAACGAAGGGCGTGAGGCGAGGCAGAGGCAGGGGGAAAGGCAGGGAAGCGAGAGGAAGCAAGGGAAGCGGATCGATGTCCCGATTTATTTGTGTCTTAACCGCCTCTCTTTTTTTTTTTTTTTTTTTTTGTGTAAACAAATTCCGGAAAAATCCGTTTCGGATTTTTCTTTCAAAGACCTGAAAATTTTATTTTTATTTATTTATTTTATGTATTTTGTTTTCTTTTTATTGTTACTTTTAATTTATTTTAATAACGATGTTCACAAATTATAATCTTATTATGAGATTTTTATTGGGGCCACTTCGTCGCCTTAGCTGCATAACATACGAGAGAAAAAAATAGTTTAAATATAAGATATCGAATTGAAGCGCACGCGCTCAATTATATAAATAGTGTAATTAACAAAATAAATATTGTGATTTAAAATAAATAATTGTGATTTAAGGTCGGGTTGTTACGAGTTGGGAAGGTTACGCACATGATACTTGAGTTTTTATTCATGCACTTGAAACCCCGAAATGAAGTTTCCTAGGCCACCGGAAGGTACGTTTGATATCATTTAAATTCATTTTCATTTATGTTGTGTGAAATAAACATTTTATGTTTATACATTTATTTAGGTAAGTACTATCCGGTAGATAAAGGATACCCCGATAGGCAAGGTTACTTAGTACCTTATCCAAAGTTGAGATATCATCAATTACAATTTCAAAGGGAACCTCCTCAAACTGCTTAAGAGGCATTCAATCGTGCACATTCGTCCCTAAGAAGTTGTATCGAGAGATCCTTCGGAGTGCTAAAGCAAAGGTGGAAGGTACTTAACAAAATGCAACAATACGAGTGTTGACACGCAGATACATATTATAGTGGCGACATTTGCACTACATAATTATATTCGAATCAACTCACAAAGCGACCCAATTTTTCAAGTATTAGATCAACATCCAAATTTTATTCCTATTGATGAGCTTTATGGGGATGTTTCTACAAGTGAAGAAAATCTTCACCAAAGATCAAGTGAGATGAAAGATATTCGAAATAGGATAGTTGCATCATTGTGGAATCGTAGGTGATGTACTCTAGTTTTGCAACATTGATTTATAATAAGCATGTTATTAATAGTAGTATGTGATTGTGGACCTTTTTTTATTTTTATTCAGCTAGCAAATTTTTTTATAGTACATGAAATTAGTGATTACTATTATACTTAATATCCTTACAAAAATTAATTAGTTTGATTTTAAAATAAAAATACACATCATATCCATTTAAATTTTTCAAATATATGTGACATTGAAAAAGTTATACCCAAACTTGTTATACAATTATCATAACAAAATGTGCTAAGTTAATTATTAATAGAAATATCTAGTGGATAATTTAAGTTGACTAATATAAGGATAAAAAAATAACCAAAAAGTAATTTAAAAAAGCAAAGCAAAATACACGTCCTTTTTGGTCATTTTACATTAATCAGTTACCCCAACAGTTAGTTGTACCGAACACTTGCTAATTTAAAACACTAGTTTTACAACTAATCGCTAACCACTAAGTATCTAACAGACTAACGACTATTAAAACAGACTAACAGACTATTAAAACAACTAACGACTTGTTCAACGACTAACCACTACTAAAACAACTAACTTTACCGAACACGACCAATAGTTATGGTATTAGTTATATAGTGTTTTTTTTTTTGGAATTTATATATCATAATGGTTGAAAGAAAACATGTGTTACATTTGCATCATGGGGGATCATTTGAGAGAAATTCATTTTTAGTATACACGGAGGGGACATCCAAGATTTATCATGATGTTGATACCGATTATCTAAGTATTGGACATTTAAGGGAAAAAGTTGTGGAGCTAGGATGTAAAGAGGAAGGGATTGAGACAACAATATTACAATCCACCTAATGTCCCTTTAGAAGAGAATTTAGTGGAAATTGTGAGTGATAAAGAGGTGAGAGAGTTGATTCAAATGACTGTAAAATATGACCATATGGACTTGTATGTGGAACATGCTGATGGGTATGGAGAAAATATAGGAGAAGGAGATAATGTTGAAGATAATAATGATGATTACAATCCCTTTGATAAAGTGGAGGATGATGGGTATGTTCATTCGGATGATGAGGAGGAGGAAGAGGAGTTAATTAATGTCAAACAAAAGAAGAAGAAAATTGAAAAATGTGTTATTTGTGCAGGCTGGGGGTATGAACAAAGGGGTTGTAGTAAGGGTGTTATTAAGGTGACTAATGATACGAGTAGAGCAATACTCGATTGTGAAAGTTTGCATCAATCTAGATCCGAGTCCGAAAGTGATGAGGATGGGAGGCGAGTGGAAAATAAAAAGAAATTCAAATATCCTTCATACGAGAGGTAGGCTATGAGCTGGTTGTTGGAATGTATTTCCAAAGCAAGCAAGAATTGCAAAACATTGTCGAGGATTATAAGATACGTAGGGGCTACAAAATCAAAATAGTGAAGAGTGACAAGGGTAGATTTAGTGTTTTGTTGCAAGGGGCTTAATTGTAAATGCAGCTTATACTCATCGATAGTATCTAATGTTGATTATAGAATTCACATCAAGACCGTGACGAGCCGGATACCTATATCCCTTTTGGGTTTCATCAAGGGGATATCAGAAAAGTCTATTAAATAGCTTGCGAATGAGTATTTAGAGATGTTTAGGTTTTTCATTTACACGAGAGTGAAGACATTTGGAGAAATGGTTGTGAACGACGAAACTTCAAGCCTATAGAGTCTATGGCATTGAAGGCAAGGAACTTAGTTTTGACTCGCAATTGTAAACGATTATAAGGCTTAACTTGGACTCTTAAGGGATTATGGGTATGAGATATATACACAAAACATGGGTTCAATTGTGAAACATACCAAAAAAACACTCTAAATGGCTACATTTTTAAGTGCATGTATATATGTTTGGGCAGTTTGAAGTAAAGTTGGTTGGAAGGGTGTAGGAAAGTATTATCAATAGATGCATGCTTTATTAAAAGGCCCCTACAATGGTCAAGTCATGGTTGCGGTTGGAAAAGATGCAAACAATCAGATATATCCTCTTGCCTAGGGTGTGTGATAGGTAGAAAAATGTGAGAACTAGACCTGGTTACGTAGGCAGCTCGTAGAAGACTTAAATATGGGCATGGACATGGTTGGACTATAATTTCATATCAACAAAAGGTATGCATTCATTTACCAATTCTTCCGAGATTACCTCATGTTGTATTTTAGTATACTCTTGTGTTTTTTTTGTTTTTATTGCATGGCCTTGTTGAGGCAATAAATGTATTATTGCCAAAAGTCAAGCATAGGCTTTGTGCTAAACATGTTTATGCAAACTTAAGGAATAAATGGAGGAGGTTGCAGTATAGAGATGTAGTTTGGGGCTTAGCTAAGTCATCAAATTCCATCCATTATGCTAGGTTTAAGAAAGAAATACAAGATCTAGACCCGTGGAGTATCTTGAAAAAAAGGATGTAAAGCATTTTTGCGGAATGTTTGTTGAAACTGAAACTAAGTGTGACTTTATTGATAATAACATGGCTAAGATCTTTAATGCCAGTATAGTAGAAGTTAGGTACAAGCCAATCAAGACCATGCTTCATGAGATCTACCAGTCACTCATGAGTAGGATTACTAATAGGTAAAAGTGGGTTGAGTCTTTGGATACTTATATTTCTCCTACAATATTGAAAAGGCTTGATAATTTCAAGGATCCAGCTAAGTGGTGGAGGACTCTTAGAGTTGGGAATGGTTATTATAGTGTCTTTCATGGAGATGAATAGTTCATTGTAAGCCTTGACTCCGAGACTTGTAGTTGCAAGTATTGGCAACCGACTAGTATTCCATGCCCTCATTCTGTTGCTTGTATTAGTGATGAGAGAGTGGACCTTGTTGGACATATTACTAAATGTTACAACACTGAAACCTGAGGAAGACTTATCACACTCTCTCATGCCTCTTAGGCCTTGTTCCATTTACCTTTATCTTACGGACTTCCAGTTCCTTAACACTTTCATTACAGACTTCTTACAACTCCTTACATCTCTTTACAATTTCTTACAACTCCTTACAATTTTTTATAACTCTTTATATTACAACTACATATTATTTTTCATATCAAAATTTATTGTGAATTTATTTTTCTACTGTTAATGAAAATTTTTGTTGGTGAATATTTATGTATATAAAAGTGTCTACTAGGGATGACCATGAGATATGTACGTGGCGGATATAACTATATCCACACCCTTTTTTCCATTCCTATACTCATATTCCCGTCGAATATTTCGAGTATATCAAATTTATTTGTATAGATGTGTAAAGATTTTGATAATTAATACCCATTGGATACATTAATTTAATTTTATGTCTTAAGAAATTCACAAACAAATTCCAACAAATAATTAATTTCAAAAGTATGTCAATTTAAGCTAGTTATCATGAATAATATTACACACATTTTGTTAAAATTTAAGTTTATAGGTAAATAGTCAAGTTGAATGTGACGAAATCATTTGGGCTATTTCAGCCCTATTCCATTTAATATAAGTTATAAGGAGTTGTAAGAATGCGTAAAAAGATATAAGGAGTTGTAAGAAATTGAAAGAAGTTAGAATGAATACAAAATATTGTATATGATTCGATAAAAATATTTAATGTATTCATATGTGTATTTTTATAGTTATGTGTAAAATATTTGTATTTTTATTTATGAATTATACGTAATATAATAATAAAATTTATATATTTGTGATACCAAATACATATATGCCATGTTTAATGATTTATTTTTCAAAAAAAAAGAAATTATATTTGATACTTATGAAAAAAGTTTTCATAGATGCACAAGTAATTTTCATATAATATATAGTTGAAAATGACCTTAATTTTATACGTTTGAAATAAATGTCCTCAACTATTAATTCTAGTAGTTATGAACATTTAATAGTTGACAACATTTATTTCAAACTTGTAAAATTAAGGTTATTTTCAACTATCTATTATATGAAAGTCATTTATTCATCTATAAAAACTCTTTTCATAAGTATCAAACATAATTTTATTTTTTCTAAAACAAAAAAAGAAAACAAATCATCAAATTGATACATATGCATTTACCATTATAAATATATAAATTTTATAATTTACATTAAATTCATAAATAAAAATAAAAATTTGTTGTACATAAATATAAAAATATAATAAATATTTTTATCAAGTCATGTAAAACATTTTATATTCTTTACAATTTCTTACAGTATGCTTACAACTTCTTACTGACTACTTACAGTTGTTTACAACTCTTTACAACTTCTTATAGCTCCTTATACTTGCTTATACCTCCTTACAACTTCTAATAGTTGTTTACAACTCCTTACGGTTGCTTACATACTGCTTACAATTTCTTACAACTTCTAATAGTCATTTATAACTCCTTACGGTTGCTTACATACTGCTTACAATTTCTTACAACTTCTTACGGCTCTTTACGGCTTCTTACATCCGCTTTCAACTCCTTACAACTTTCCTTACAACTTTTTACATCCTTACAACTAAATGGAACAGGGCCTTAATGGTGTTGACATGTGGGCACCGAAAATATCCTGGTGAACCCATCACAACCCCGAAATTCAAGGTGAGGAGAAGATAAACCATCTTTTAAGAGGGCGCCTAAGGTTGGAGAGAAACAATAGGGAAAGTTTGGGAGAACTTCAAAGCAAGGTGGAAAAGTTCATTGCTCAATATACAAATAGCACTGGGCACAACAGGAAGAGATGCCCTAGAAAGGTTAATTCCAACTTTTCATTCTATTTTGTGTAGATTGCAAACATTATAGTGTTTTCCTAACCGGATATTGTTATTATTATAGGATGACAATCGGGCATCAAACCCTCCACAATCAACTCAGGCCTCCCAAGTTGAAGAAATTGTTGCCAACACCTAGCCACCCCCTAACTCTCAACTCTCCTCACGTCTCCCTTAGGCCTCCGATGTTACTCGTTACTATTGCCATAACTTAGTGTAGACACCTAAAAAGTGTCATACCTTTTTTTGTTATTTATGGCCCGATGATGAAATCTCGAATCCTATTTGAGGATTTGGATCATGAACTGTGTTCGATTGGTGCGACATAAACCAGTAAACAAAGAACCCCCAAGCACCAAATAAATAGCCTTTTGCCTTAGATCGATCAAAAATCCCTTTTTCCTTCGGACGATCCAAGTCCGAGGCCAAGCTTTCGGACACAACGGAGTCCAAGTCTGTGTATCGGAAAATTCCAAGTTTAGAATACCGCATTTTACTTTTGTCCAATCGGACAAGGAGTTGAAGACTTGAAGACGGCGTTAAAACGTTGCATTTCATGATCATGAGCATCAAAGTGTTGTGTTTAAGCTCTAAGACAGTCCACAAGAGACTAGGAGCTTTTCTCCCTCCATGGCGTCTCGTAACCCAAGAATTTTAAGTGAAACGCTGCGTTTTAGCTTGGAGACTCCCTCTTTAGCACGCCAGTGGCACGAAACCCTGGGCATGCCCGGTGGTCGGCGCCATGCACCGGGTTCCGTCCGGTCTTATCCCTTCTTTATCCGATTTAATCTCAAGATATCCGGCTCGATTTATTTCTCAGCTGTCGAAACAACTGACCGAGTATCAACCCTAGGTCTTTCCTTGACCTAACATCTCCCTATAAATAGAGAGCTTAGGCTCTCATTTCGATAATGGCTCAACCCTTAACGTTATTCTACTCGAAACCTACCTAAGAGTTAGTAAATACTTCCATTTGTATTATGATCTCTTGGTCTCTTTTCTGCCTATTTTCATTCTACTTCCTAATCTCACCACATCCGAACCCATAAACTCCATCCTTTATTCATATACGTACTCATCTCCACAAAAATCTACAAAAAGCCCCTTCAATTCACCACCGTCGCATCACCGCGATCCGGATCCGAGATCCGGATCGGCGGGTGGGACAACCCGAGGGCACAGATTCGATCCTCACAACAGCTTTATTTTATTTTATGTTTTATTTATCGATTTTCGTATTGTGGAGAAATGATGCAATGTTTTTAATTCCTCTCCACCCGATGCAATCTTTTAGTTTTCCACTTTCTTTTCTTTTTGTTTTCGTTTTGCTTTTCTTTTCGTTATCACTTTCTTTACCGCTTTCCTCTTAGTCTCGCTTTATCACTTTCTTTTACTATGTTTGGTTGCTTTAATTTCGCTTAGCATGTTGTTGTTTGCTTGTGTTTTGTACATTATTTTAATTCATTACTCGAACTAGTAATGGTTTTCTTCGGACGAGCGGAATGGAAGGGTTTATCCCTACGTTTCGTATCCTTGACTCCGAATCCGATTCTCGGTTTAAAGATCGATGGAGTAATTTTTAGCCATTTTCAGTCTTAGTTTCCCGTACTAAGATTAGAAGAGCAAATTTTTATTTTGTTTTGTTAGTTTTTCTCTCCTAAAAATTGACTGGTGATCGCCCTTGTCGATTTATTTCTTCTAGATTCGCTTCTCGGCTTTTTCTTATTGTATGGTGATCCGATCTACCAGCCGGGCCGGAGGTCGAAGCCGATCGTCTCAGCCAGGGCCCTGGCCGGCACCCCTGACCGCCAAGTGCTTGCTGCCGCTTGCACCGGGTGGTCGGTGGTTGAGGCTTGGGTCCAGTCCAGTGTGTTCACACCGGCCCGGCCTTAAATCCTCATGGCGTAACCCTAATCCTTAATTTTTTCTATTCTTCAATTAGAAAATAATATCCAGGACTTCTAAAAATAATTGCCTAAATAAAATAATTAATAAAACCGCCAATCAATCTGATTTAATTCATTTTATTTTAGTTTAATAAAAGGTTCATCCCACTTTCTAAAATTCATCTTCAAAACCCTAAAAATCATCTTTATCTTCGAAAATCAAAAAGCTTTCTAAAACCTATGCCAAACATTCGTGGGGAAGCTCGGTCCGGTCCCGGTGGGGTTCGAGGCCATGGTCCCGGTGGCCTTCCAGCAACAATCTCTTACCTCCCTCCACCTCAGTCTTTAAAATAGGTCCCACTAGGATCTAAGGTCCCACCAAGATCTAGATGCAGCTAAATGTATCAAATTATATTGTTAATTGAACATATTATGTTGTTTATTTAAATCTTAATGTCTTGCTATTTTATAATTTCAGGTGAGAAAGTCAAGAACAACCACATATGATGGTGTTGCCAAGAGCTCTTCTGAAACCCAATAAGTTACATCTACTCATCTTCCATTAACTCAGCAGACATCCACTTGGGAATGCCAACCACCACCAGCACCGTCATCTCCCTCTCACCTAAAAACAACTGCCAAGGGCATGCCTTTCAAGCCACAATTGAGATGGGGAAAAAGAAACAAGGAAAAGCTTCTCATCCACCTTCAGAACCTCAAGAAAGAAGAAGATCAGGTAGGATCAAGAAGACTCTTTTTCCTAAGAAAACCTATGTTGCAGTTTCTTTTTTCTTTTTGCTATTTTGTGGGGTTGATATGAACATATATTTACATCAATGATCCAGCTTGTGTTTTTGGGGGCTATTTACTTAATGGAATTTTTTTTTAAGGGGTTGATAATTAATGAGAATGATATGTGTTTTTGGGGATCATGTATCTCTTTTATGAACTTGGATGTAAATGACTTACAAATTGCTAGGTTATGCTAATGATAGTTGTCCTTGAAATTAGTGTAGACCCTAGGTTTATTAAATTGATTTATTTTTTTAAGCGTGGAAAAATCCAATTAGCGTAATGGTAATTTTTTAGGCTGGAAAAATTCCAATTAGCCCAACGGGAATTTTTTCAACTGGAAAATCCCACTTGTAATTTTTTGATGAATTTAACTATTGTATTATATTTATTTAAATTTTGTCAATAATTAAATACGTTAATGAAAAAATGTTTAACTGAATATGTTAATAAAAAATAGTTTTAAAAATTAACCTATTACTACAATTATTTGGGAGAACCGTATTAATAGGCAAGGTCAAACCAAGCCTATTACTAGTAAAAGGTCTGACTTGACCAAGCCTTTTACTATGGTTCTCTGGAAGAGCCATAGTAATAGGTTGATTATTTAATAATTTTTTAATTTTTTCATTAACATATTTAATTAAATAATTTTTTCATTAACATATTTAATTAAATAATTTTTTTATTAATATATTTAATTATTTAAAAATCCAAATAAATATAATACAACGATTGAATTCATAAAAAACTACAAGTGGTAAAATATAAATTATTATAAAGTAACTAGAGTGGGTTACTAAAACTACAAGTGGTAAAATATAAATTATTATAAAGTAACTAGAGCGGGTTACTTTCATTAGCAGTGGAAAGCTTAATGGGGGTAACTCACTTGAGTTGATCACATTAAAAATAGTCTAAATAATTTTAGTTAAAGTACCACTACATTTCTTTCATTTCACAATTTACTTCACATAATGCCTTAATCAGATATCAAGTGTTTGCAATCAAATAACATATTTTATTCACTTTCACAATTATGGATACATATGTTGCCACTCCCACTTCTTCTTCACAGTTAACTTAATGCCCAAAAAAAACGGAAACACCAACCCATAAACCTAGCTAATCACCTTTCCCTTTACCAACTAAACCTAAAACTAGGGCAACTAGAATAATCAACACACATATCACAACACATATTGTCATCCTCTCTCTCATCTTATACTTATGGACCATTATTTTTAGCTTCTTGTTATTCTCCTTCATTAATTTTAGTGCTTCTTTATCTGCTTATCTTCATCTTCAATAATTCTTAAGAGTCTCGATCCTGCACCTCATTATCAATAATTAAACGCACAACCATGGATCTTATTCAATCACATAATGCATCATCAACCCAGATAACCTAATTGCAACTACCTGGCAAGTCATACTTCAGACACCGTGCGAATTTGCGAGTGGGTTTGAATTGGAATTCACCCAACAGAAGATGACATTTCAAGCCTCACAAAAACCGAAAATCAAATCTAAAATGAAACCCCACCTCAATTTCTCACAATTTCCCGCAAAACTCATTTTAATTGGTGAAGTTCGAAACCCATAAACCCTAGGAAGAATGAAGTTGGGAGCGGGGTTCCAAATAGGGAAGAATGAAATTGAGAGGGGGTTCTAAATGGAGGAAAGCTATGTTCCCCTTTTATTTCGAGAGAAAAATTAAAACTTAAATTAGGAAAGAACTAAAAAAAAAAAGAAAATTCATATGTAACGGCTACAACTGGTAAATGCTGGGTCCTATGACAATTTTGAACATTTTTAAATGACTAATGGCAGTAAAAAATAGTTTAGGGGCATAACTGAATCATATATATCATATTAAAAGTTGGGTATACGCTATGTATGAGTGACACAAAGGACGCTTATGTGACAATAGCATTGAATATAGTTGTTATATTTATTTTTTAAAATTAGATAATTATGCTAGCCAATTGAATTGTATTTTTGTTACTAATTTAGGTATTAAAATAAAATTTTTATAGTTTATAGCAATATTTACTTGGATCTAAAATATTACGTTGGTAATATAAAAAAATTATATTCACTACTAATTTAGTTTTGTTTATATCGACATTAATATTAGATCCCTATATTTCATAACTATTTTGTTTTGTTTATATCGAATTAAGTCCAATTATTTTTAACCTTGGTTTCTAATTTATGTTAAAATTAAAAAATTAAAAGCAAAAAAAACAAAGTCTAAAAAATATTATCCTAAAGGTCAAAAAAACATATAAAAAAGTTACAAAGTAACTATGTTAGACAGGAAAAATGTCATTTAATAAATATTAATCTATTTTATTGGACAGAAGTTGGTTAAAAAGAATATCAGAAAGTTTATACGTAAAACTAATTATTTTTATTCTTTGATTTTACCAACTTTAGTCAATTATTTATAGTCAATTACATATTTTTTTAAAATGTTAGTTTTTTTGTTATGTTGATGGTATATGTTATTAGGTTTTTAATTCTAAAATTAATTTTTGATTTGACTTTTAAATTGTTCTTGATTTGAAAATTATGAAAATAAAACCTATTTGTTTCTTTAGCTTCCGTAACTACTTTAATAAAGTTAAAGAGTATGAAAAACCTTTGCATCCCAAAAGAAAGTATAATATATGAATTCCAAATTTTATGATTTTAGTTCATATTCTTTCTTTGAAATTAATTATGCATATTATATTGATTATTCATTATATATATATTTTTTTGGACAAAGGTAAAGATTTCATTCCATACGTAAATTACCTCTGTAAGTATGTTGGGGGGAGCTTATAGAACGAGCCACCTTCTAGGAAGGGTTCTCCTATCTTTTAAGTCTCCATCACATTTACACAAAATTGTATCACCTTCGAAATTCTTTTCTATGTAAAGCTAAATTATTGAATTTATCACTTATCGTGCTTTTGATTTTCCTGTAGGATGCTTCTACTGTAGTTTGCCTCTGTTGAAAGATGATTTCATTCATGTCTTTCCATGTTTGATAAATCACAGTTGCACTTGCACACTTAAGGAGGCTGCCATACACTCCTATTTTGTTGGTATTTACCAGCCAACGATACAATTGTCTCAAGTTCCGAGGTTCGTAGGTGTTTTGGATCTAGTTGAAAACCTTACCTCTCAACCTCTTTGTATGTGCACACTCATAGAACAAGTGCTCCGAAGTTTCTATTTCCTCATGACAGAGTTCGCATGTAGTACTCATTTGATAGTTGAACCAGGCCATCCGAACTTTTGTTGGTAGTCTTCCTTGTATTAATAGCCAAAGGGTGAAGCTATGTTTGAGTATTAGGCTTCGTGCCATACATATTTACACCACCATTAGTTTGGTTTGGTTTTCATTAGCCCCTTATAGTCTTTCTTTGTCTCATATTTACGCCCATCTGCAAGCATACTCTTTATCATAGGTTCCATTTTGGAGTTTAGTCCGCACATCTTTCTCCAATACCAACATGTATCATTGCCTTTATGATAATCCCACAAGTCCTGCCCTTTTAAGTAGCGAGTGTTGATCCACCTTACCCATAATATGTCCTTCTTACTTGCTATAGCCCAAAGGAGCTTTGAAATTAGAGCTTTGTTCCATTCTCTAATATTTTTGAATCTTAACCCTCCTTGAACCTTAGGTCCGCATACATCTTCCCAAGCAACTAACGATAGTCTTTTATACTCCTCGGTTGATCTCCATAAAAAATTCTTGTATATTTGCCCAACCTTCTTGATTATTGCTTGAGGTAAGATGAATTTTGATGCCCAAAAAGAACATATTCCCATCAGCACTGAATTAATTAGCATGCTTCTTACAACATAGGATAGGTTTACGCTTTGCCATATTCGATATTGTTTGTCATTTTCTCCAGCAATTGTTGGCAATCTGAGGCACTTAGCCTTGAAGGGGTGATTGGCACGCCCAAGTATTTGAGTGGCAATGATCCAAGCTTGAAACACTGCAATTTGCGCAAATTCCCTTTTCATATGCTCATCTATTCCTCCTATATAGATTTGTGTCTTGTTCTCATTGATCCGTAGTCCTCCCGAGGTTTCATAGAACTCCTTAAACAACTACTTGATGTAAAGTAGGGAGGTTGTTTCTGGTTTACGGAAGATCATAAGGTCATCGACAAAGAAGAGTTGGCACAACTTCATTGACTTGCAGCCAGGATGGTATTTGATCATGCTTTGCTCAATAGTCGCTTGAGTAATTCTTGAAAAGTATTCCAGTAACAAGCACATATATTAGGGGGATACAAGATCACCCTGTCTCGGGCCTTTATCACCCTTAAAAAACCATATGTATCTCCATTTATGCAGACCGAGAATGCAGTACTAGTGATGCATGTCATTAGCCACTTACTAAAAATTTACGGGAAACAAAATCCTTGTAACATCTCCTCAATAAAATCCCGAAATAGGAGTTATAAGCCTTTCTTAGATCAATTTTGATAAGGCATCGTGGGCTAATATGCTTCCTCTTATATCCTCTTAGCAGTTCTTGGCGGACAAGTATATTATGAACCATTTCTCGACCTATGATGAATGCACTCGCAGCCTGGTTTATCAAAACAGACTTTAATCTGTCACACAACACGGATATGCACTTATATATAGTGTTGCAGCATGCTATGGTTTGCTATAGGTTTGAGATCTCCCCAGTTTGAGGTTTTTCCACTTTGGGGATAAGTACCAATTTAGTGCAATTAATTTGACTTAGGAGTTTACCTGTTCGAAGAACTCCTGCACAACATTGACGACATCTCCACCCACTAAATCCCAATTATGCTTGAAGAATGAGCTAGAAAAGCCATATGGACCTGGATATTTTTGATTAGCTATAGCAAACATAGCCTTCTTTATCTCTGCATTTGTAACTAGAGTACATAGTTCAAGTTGCTGCTCCAAATTCAACCTTGGACCTTTGCTGAAAATATCCTTGCTTGCTTTGTTTATATGAAAAGGTTTAGTGCCAATCATATTTTTGAAAAATTCCACCATATGTTGAGCGATTTCATCTTTACCCTTTATTGTCTTCCCCTGCTCATCTTGTATCTCATAGAGTATTGTTTGTTGTCTTTTTTGTTTGAGGATGGCAAAGAAATAGCTATTACATTGATCCCCTAGTGTGATCCAATTGAATTTACTCTGCTGTTTTAGAAGCGTTACATAGGCTTCCAAGAGCTTATTGAGTTCTCTTCTAAGTTGATCTTCGACTGTATACAATTATGATTTGAGAGGTTCTAATTGGATTGTTTCCTGTGTTGTATGACAATTTCTACCCTTTCATGTATAACACCAAAATTCTCTCTCGTGCAATTTTCTTAGTGGTGCTTTCAGCCTTTTTAACTTAGTCATAAGCCTATACATACTGCTGCCCTGCACATCTTGTTGCCAGCATTCCGTGATGGTTGTTTCGAAGTTGGGGTGACTTTTCCACATCTCACAATATCTAAAGGATCTATTGCATTGCCCAATACCTTGCATAAATTGTATGAGTATAGGAGAGTGATCCGATATACCCTTGGGAAGAAAATTAGCTCTTGCATCCGCCTACATCAATATCCATTCCTCATTTACCAGTACACGATCAATTCTTGAGAATATTCGGATTCCTTTTTCTTGTCTGTTTAACCATGTATAAGTACAACCTGAAGATTGTATGCCTTGTAGCAAGCATTGATCAATGGTGCTTCGAAAGTCAAAAATATCTCGCCTCGTTCATCGCATTCCCACCAATTCTGTCATCTATGTTGAGGGGGTATTAAAATCCCCTAAGACACACCATGCTGCATGTAACCCTTGCTTGAGATGTATTAAACTATCCCAGAGCTCCTTTCTTGCCGTATCTTAATTGAACCCATTAACATAGGTAATATAGAACTCTTTCCTTGACTCCCAGTGTACCACTTTGCAGGTGGACCATTTGGCTATTTGAACTCTCCACTTGAACTTGGTAAATATTGGGGTTCCAAGTGACCCATATTCTTCCGCAATTATAATGGTCATTGTTGATGTGTGATCCCCATCCATGAAAGATATTATTGTAGGCATTCAAGAAATTATGATTTCTTATTTTGGTTTCCACCAACCTAACACCCCTATCTTATATTTAGCTAGAAAGCTTTTTATTTCCAATCGCTTTTGGGTCTATTGAGACCTCTTATATTCCAACTAGCTATGTACATTAGGTGGTTGGAGGATAGTGCTGACCAGTGCTCATCCTTGGCTCAATATCCTCACTAACTTGTTGAAGCACTTGGAATGGACTTGCACACACAGGGGAATTAGGCACCTTTTGTTGTACTCGAACTTGCTCTACGTCTTGGTATTTCCTGAAACCCCTCCGTATCTAGCTCACCATTCTATTTAACTACTTCCATTTCCTCATCATTCTTCTTATAAATAGTCGTGTTCTGCCACTTTTTGTTTTGGGACCCAAACCCTCTTAATATTGTGTTTCTTCCTGCATACTTCCTCCATGTGTCCAAACATTTTGCAGTAGTTGCACTTTGTAGGCCTCCATTCATAGTCCACTTCTTGCCGTCCGAGAATGTCATTTAAAGGCATAAATTCCACATATTCGAGCAAATCTGCATCGATATCCATTTCTACTAGTATTCTAGCATAGTTTAGCATCGCCTTTTCTCTTATAGCTCTGTCTGCTCGAATCGGTTTGCCTAAGATACTCGCCAATTTTCCCCATACTAGGTGCACCTCGGTATTTCACATCCAAACCCGGTAGACGAATCCATAGTGGAACATTTTTTATCCGATTTCTGTCTATGGAAGTATTCGGACTCCGGGCCTTTAGAATCATAGGTTTTCTGTCAAAAAAATAGTTCCCTCTTTGCAATATCTTATCTCTTTGTTTGCAATCTTCAAATCGCACCAAAAATACCCCATCCGGTAGTGAATAAATCGAATCTATGTCATGGTTTTTCCAAATTTTACGCAAGAAGTCATTCATCATAGGGAATGGAGGGTTAGCACCCAATACACAACACAATAAAGCGGAATTCCAAAATTCAATCTCTTCCAAGTATATCAATTGCCTCTATTTTGACTACTCGTTGCCTATTTACCTTCATGACTGGGTAACAGTCTAGGTTTAGTCCTCCCCCATTTCCCACTACCTCTGCATAAGAAGGGCGAATTACCTCATCTTCAGTGCTGTTCGTCGGCGCTTTCCGCTATGGTATCCACTGCTTCAGCTGCTCGTCGCCGCTTGCTATGGCATCCACTCGCTTCGAGCGTCACCGCTTCGCTTCGTTTGCATTCCTGTTTCATTGGGCTTCTCCTGATTTTTTGGGTTAATCCCCATTAGTCATTGAGGGTTGATTCTCGGTGATTGATGTTAGGATCTCTTGTCTGTAATTGTGAAACCGGGTGTGGATTTGGTGATTTGTGTTTTGCGAGTCTCCCTCTTTGCTTTCCCTATTGTAGCTTCTTAGAGTGAGAAGCTCTCGGTTAGAGAGAGTATATTATTCATTATATTCATATTAATCATTTTGGAAATTCTCAATCTTCTTATTTGAAATTTTCAAGTAAAAGAAAAAAAATCAAAAATTAGGGTGTTCCAATCTTCTTATTTCAATTTGACAAGTAAAAAAACCAAACTTCAAAAATTAGTCCATAGCCTAAAAATGTAAGAGAGAAAGATGAGTAAATATTTAAACTTTCACACTTTTTAAAATGATTACTAATATATGTAATATTATTGAGAAATGCTAAAAGATATAGAAGATACATGAAGCAAGAACATTAACAATTATCAAATTAATCCAATTTCATCAATTCACAAAAAAACTGTCAGTAAATTATTAAATTAGGGTATTGAAAATTTATTTGAAAGTTCAATACTAATATTTTTTTTTTTTGGACAATACTAATATTATTAATATATGCATCATAGAGGAAGCACTAGACATAAGTTACACCAAAATGACAATTCAAATAATTATAGTAGCTTAATAAATAAAATATAAGTTACAATAGGGTAAAGGTATATTAATTGAACAAACAACCCCTCCTCTTCTGCCGTTGTAGTTTCCTTTGATTTTAATGGTGCTGTGCAGCTAGAAAATAGTGTAGGGGCCACAGTAATGGAAAATATTTTGTTACTGTTTTTTTATAAAAAAAAATTGTCGCCATTGAGATACCTTTAATAAACACATTTCTCCAATTCTATAAATTGCGAAACTATTAGATTATGATCTCATACAAATCAAACATAAACTATACAAGTCATAAGTTACGAGTGCTCTACAAAATGAGTTCTAACAAACGTCATTTGATCAAAAAGGAGGAACCTTATTCATTTTTTTAGCAATTGAGTATAGAAACGGATAATTGGATTATCAAAGTTAGAATCTCTAGACTTTAGGAAGTCATTGGAACAAATTCAAAAGAACATATTAGTACAAAGATGGTACTAATTGATAAAAGGGTATGTATTTTGTTTTCTTTGCTATGATTTTTATAAAAAAATAATTTTTATTTTTTGAATTATTTGCTAATATTACTTTCATTAATAATTTAAGGGCACCTTAATACATGTCACCATTAAAGATAATTTTACACATGAATTTACCGGATTATTAAAAGAAGGGGGACTCTATATCATGAAAAAATTTCAGTTGTGAAGAACAAAGATCAATGGTGGGTCTTTTTGATATAAAGTTCCAAAATCCTTATCATCCACATACAAGCACTTCATATGTTCAAAACAGAAAATACTAGTTTTTAATGGAAACAAGAGTAAGTACCTCCTTGGTAGAGCATCAGCATTGGTGATAATAAGCTTATGATTAAATTTTATTCAACTACTGTTGTAAAAGAGGTCAAAATAGATGATGCTAAAATATTAAGGTATAAGTTTGAATTTGTTCCATTTCACAAAGTGAACACAAGGATAGATAATTTTTATATTTTAACATATGTAAACTTATTATTGTTGTCATATCTATAAAAAGGTAGACCAAAAGTTACCTATTAACTTTATTGAATTTTTGCTTTTTTTGGGCATGAAATATGGCAAAAGATCTTATTGGGAGGGTTGTCAGTGAGGGCAATATACAACCTAGGAGAATTTGCAGGAGGAAAAAAAATATTGATACATTAATGATATATTGAGTTAGAGGATTTGAGGTAATAATTCTTATCTTACCAATACCACTCATGTTCTTTAATAATTCTGAATATTTCAACACGAAGAAAGAATAAAAATCATTGTGGAATGAAAAGATTGAAGAATACAAAAGGCAAGTTGCATTTTTGGACGAAGATATTCGCATCGTGAAACTCACATCAAGTATTATGAAAAATACTTGGGTAAATATTACAACAAATTTAAATCAATATAAGAATATTTAACTACTGATGATAAATATTTAATTTTTGTGTGGAATATTTATATAGAACGTTCTTCTATATCAACATCACCTTCCACAAAAATATATATCAATCCGGACATTGCAAAAAAGGAGGAGTATATGGAGCGGTTAAGGTATAAATTTATATATGATTGCTAAATCTAAATTTTAAATTAGTAGTTTATAAATTTTTCTTTTTCATACATTATTGACCAAAATTTGATATATATATAAGAGAAACAAAGAAGATTGCAACTTTGTGAGATGTGTATAGTGGAATCAATCTTATTGTGATGCAAGAGAAACAAAAGAAGTATAGCTGAATTATTAGAGTTTGTGACAAATGATTATCAAGGAGTAAGTTGTAAATTTTTATCTTCAGTAGGTACAATGAATAACTTTTAAATTGTCAAGATGTACAATCTTTTTTAATTTAATTTTAATTTGCTAATATCACTACTTTAGTGAGATGAGCAATATGATCACAAATAATGGTCTTCTTTGCTTTTTAATAACCACATTCCTTTCTCTATCTTCAATTATTTTGGACAAACACAAACAAATAGTAAAATATTAAATAAAATCAACTAATAATATGACAATATATGTTTATGCAAACCACTATCATATTTTGAAATAAAAAAATAAATTAATGTAACTGTTTGAAAAACTAATAAGAGTTATCATCTCTGTCATTATATTTGAGGAACAAACCTTCTTTTGCACTACCAAAGTAGTAGGTATAGAAACCAAGAAGAATGCATGGTATTATATGTCATGTAAATGCATGACAAGACTTAAAAAACGTAGAGGAAGTTTTTATTGCTGGAAGTGTGATATTATGACTGAAGAACCTATACCAAGGTAAAAGTAGGAAAAAATTATACATTGCTCTTTATCCAAAAAAATTAATGATATGTGTATGCTTATGAGAACTCCATAATTGTGAAAAGTATCGCATAGAAAGCAAAGTTGAGGATAATAAGGGAAATAATTTTCAGCATTTTTGGTGATCAAGCAGAAAATTTAATTGGTCATTCATGCGAAAAAATCTATGATATTGAGCACTTATATAAGGTCCAAATAGTAATTAATCAAATTTAATTATAAGATATATATATATATGCTTTTCTTTTATTATAACCTATATTGTGTACATATTTCGATGAAATGTAATTTACAAAATGAGTATGAAGAAGTGGCAGCACTTATGAAAAATATTATAGGAACGAAACATGTTTTCCAAGTGAAGGTAAAACAACACAACAAAACTGCAAAGAGACAAATAATTGATTAATATCAACCTATTTCTAAAAGGTGTATTGATCTGAAAGAAAGTGACGAGGATGGTGTTTCCTTGACCTCTATTTGTGAAGATGAAGATACTGCACTTTGATGATGATGAGCTTATGAAGGCGAAATTCGAATTTTAATCAATTTAGGTACCAAAATTAGATAGGAAAAAAGGTAGCATAATTCCCTCCCCTTAAAAACACAGTTTACAAGTCTTTCAATTTAATTGTTTCCAATTTTAGTTGTTTCCATTCGCTATATAGTCAATGCAATATTTGGTTTCCTTCTTTTCCCTTCTACGGTTCATCTTTGTGCTTTTAATTTACTTGACTGGAGTACAACAAATATATGCGTATAATTGAACATAATCAAGTATCCCAATCTTTTAAATATATATACAGTCTATTATGTTCATTCTAAATGTAGGACTCAAATCTTATCCCTATAAAAAAGCCTGAATATCCATATCTTTACGAATTGTAGTTACATTGTTTAATTCAATTACAAATTTTAATATTTTTATAAAAAATTATGTAAAAAATTAAACAAATTCAGCAATCAATTAGAATATTGAACAAAATTTAAATTTTGAAAAGACACTATCCAACATAACTGTTAATCTACACAATGCATATATAATCTAGAGCAGATATGTGTCAATAATTTGTCCGTATTCATTAAATATATTACTATAATCATCACCAACTAATGCCAGCAATTCTTATAGCCCAAACCAAAGAAAATGCGTAGCCTAGCCCAAATGCAAAGAAAAAGTGACACAACCCAGACCTCTTTGATGGCAGACTAGCACTCCTACCAACAACCCATTTGCAATTTTCTAATTTATTTTGTAACAAAATAATAATATATCATGTCTATATAGGAAATAAAACCTAGACACATGGATATTTTTTGCAACACTTTTTAGTTTTCACTTTTTAAAAAAGGAATTTACTCTACAAAACATTAAATGTTATTCTATAAAACACTAATAATTTAATGTTTTTGCAAGCATGCTTACTGATTCTAAATAAACACTAAACAATGTTATATAAAATACTAAATTGATAACTAACAAACACTAAACTAATAGCTAGCAAATACTAAATAATGTTTTATAAATCACTAAAAGTAAAATTAGAAAACACTCAATAGCATTGATTAATTGAGAGAAGAGAGAAAATACTCAATAACATTGATTAATTGAGAGAAGAGAGAAAATTCTTAATAACCTTTCTTAATATAATTTTCTCTTTTTCTCCCTTTCTCTCTCTTTGTGAATTTTTTCTTTCATTTTCCTCTCAATTTTGGAAGGAAAATATCATTTAACAAATTAACAAAATTTTTCATGTGTTTTTCCATCAAACTTTTTTCTCTCCTTTTTTCTTCAATTCAAACAAGAAAAAGAAATTCATTTTCCACATTTTTTTCTTTCCTTCTAATTTTCTTAGAATCAAATGGAGCCTAAAAGTAAAACTATAAAATATTAACATGATAACTAGGAAACACTAAACCGATATATAAGAAACACTAAAATTATAACTAGGAAACAATAAGATAATTACTACCAAACACTAAAATTAGTTTGGTGTTCAATAAAAATATATTCACTTAAATTTATTTTAATATTCATAAAAATATACTAAACATTATACACTAATCTATTATACACTAATAACTAATATATTATACACAAAATATCGTAATGCTGATATAAACCTCAATCCTAATTTTTTTTTTTTAGAAAAAAATTATCCGTATATTTTTAAATTTTTTACAATGTTTACTTATTTTGTAATAAAGTAAAAACTAAAGCCACAATGCTATAGATTTAATGTTCAACACTGAACACCGATGTATAATACACTAAATGACATTCTAATGTACACTAAAAAAATAAAAATTTAAAACTGAAACTATTATAGTGTTGATCTAAAGGTCAACACTAAATATTGATATATTATACACTAAATAATGTTGTAATATAAGCTAAAAACTAAAAGATAAAATCACATATCAAAAGCTCAACACTAAACTTTGCTCTGTCATACACTAATTATTAATTTATCATACACTAAACAAGTATTCCGATATACACTAAAATTAAAATTTAAAACTACAAGATCTGTTGATATCAACACTAAATTTTGTTCCGCAATACACTAAACAATGTTCTAATGTACACTAAAAACTAAAATCTAATAAGATAATAATGTTGCTACAAATCTCAACACTAATATCATATGTTTCTAATTGTACACTTATAAAATTGATCTCATGATATAGTTATTGTACTTTTTATAAATATTTAAATTTAAGTTAGTAAAAATTACAAATATATTTTTAATGTATAAACCAACCTCAACTCAAATTAATTTAATTTAATTTAGTAAATATTATATATGTTTTTAATGTATAAATCAACTTTAGCTCAAAATAATTTAATTTACTGAATAATATATTTCTAAAATCGTAATTTCAAATGTGAGAAAAATATTTCACCAAAATAAAATTTCAAAAGGAGATTCAAACTTCTAACCTATTTGTTATCAACCCAAAGCTCTTGCCAACAACCCAAATACTATTATAAATATAGACTTCTAGTGTATAGAAATTAAACAAATGCGCGAATGCGTGACCTGCGGTGTGTACTTAGCTCCGGTACCCAAGGATTTACCTAATAATTTTTGAAACATAGTATCCACTAACACTATCATATGTGAATAGTTTATATGCATATATATATATATATATATATATATATATAATAATTTTTGAAACATAGTACCCACTAACACTATCATATGTGAATAGTTTACATGCATATATATATATATATATATATATATATATATATATATATATATATATATATATATCAATTATATAGTTTTATCTATCAACATGTGAAATATAAGTTATACCAAAAAAAAACATACATTTTAAAATATTTCTAAAAAATCAATTAAATATAGTTTTAACTATCAATTAAATTATATAGTTGTAAAATATAAGTCAATTAAATATATGAAATATATATTTTAGTATATGTGAATGAAGTACATAATAGAAATCAAAACGTATGAAGTACAAGTACAAATGACATACTGATCTATCATTAATATTATGTTGCATTTTTTACAAATAATAAACATGATATTCTATAATACATATGTCTTCTACCCTTTCTTAATTATGTCAACATTTAATACGTACATAGTTATTGAAAATGACTTTATATATATATATATATATATATATATATATATATATATATATATATATATATATATATATATATATATATATATATAAAATCTTACCAAATGTGTAGGACCAAGAAAAAAAACAGGAGAAAAACAAAATAACAAAACCTATGCAAAAGACATGTATATAACATCAATAACAAGATCCAAAAACTGATCACGACAAGTAAATTAAAAACTACCATCCAAAGCACAGGTTAAAAACTAGTATTTTGAGAAATTAAGGGGCAATTAGCAACGAAAACACATGAAACTCCCAATTTTGAGTTACATATTGAGATACCTTGATGTTTCACTTGTTAATTAACCAAGAAAAAAAGAAACACACATTTTACTTAGTATATTTACTTATTATTCTAGATAAATCTGTTATTTACTTAGTATATTTACTTATTATTCTACATATTGAGAAGTTCCCATTTATGTAGTGACTAATGAGGATGTACTCGAGGAGCAAATTAATTATACTTGTTGAGCTTGATTCGGTGCTTTGTGTTCCTCCTCTCCTCTATCGGAATGTTGTAGCTCATTAGGTTATCCCTTATATACGAGGCCTAAACTTTTCCTGCAATTAAAATTCTTTGCAAACATCAACCGGTTTGAAACCAACCCCAACCTGGATCAAACATGACCCAACCTAAAAGCGAACAGAATGAACCCTTTGCCATTTCTAAATTTATAAACCTCGGTGAATTTTGGATGAAATTTACTGAAAACAAATGAACAAAGACACCACCTTAAACCATAATCAACAGAATTCATGTAGAAGCAAAACAAACTAAAATGGGCAGACTGGAAGAGAGCGGCCAAATCAGACCTTCATTCACCAAACACCATAAACGTGTACAGGATACATCCCATTAGCATTGCATGTGTTTCCACCTCAACATAGTTTCTCAGAAAATTGGACAAGAAAATGCATGCAAAATATGCCTCCTCTTTCCCTCCAGCCAACATTTCAGCTCTTTATTCAAAGTGCTATGCAGAAACAAACTAGAGATCTTATATCCAGGATGAACGACACAATCCATTTTCCAAGTCTTCAGAATCAGAGTAGAAGCTAATCCAGACTCAAGATTGACAACTTTGCATCTATGGTGCTCTTTGCTCCACATATGAACCAGAAATCCCCGATGTTCCAAGGACCGTGACCTGCAAATGAGAAAGAACAATGAAGAAATCCATTAGTATAAATTCAGCTTCGCAACAATTTTTTAAGGAAAAATCCCGAAAGAGAGAGCATCAACCAAACTTAAGCCCTGCTCTTTTAATTGGTAAATATGTATTTCCCATCCCTTCCCATTTCTGCCTTCTCCTCCTAGAAAAATCACACTCCATCCCTTTCCTTTCCATCCCATCCCATTACTCACTATAATCAAAACTTTCCCATTCCATCCCATTCTTTTCCATTACTTCCCATTCCTCCCAAAAATTTCCCACTCCTTTCCACTCCTTCCTACTCTTTTCTGTTCCTTCCCAATTTTTCCCATCCGAAAGTTCAGGACCTTAGTAAGCTTTTTCTAGTTGAAATGTATGGTGAGCAGCCCTAGACTGAACTAGGGCTACAAGCCTTTGAAAGTTTAGGCTCTAATAGTCTAATGCGCTAATGAGGCCATTTTTCCACTTGGGATCCAGCTAATGAGGCATTATTGCCAAATGCACACTAAGGCACACACAAACATAATTAGAAATGAGCTACAGATTGCATAGAACACAACAGTTACAGTGCAGAATTGTGACATTTGCGTCTTAGAGATGTTATGTCATGACTCAGAACCCCACCAATTCAAATTCTATTTCCAAATCCAAATCCAAACACTGGAAGTCCCACCAGGGAGTGCACATTTGAAAAGGGGGAGCATCAGATTAAACCCAAATAGAGGAGAGGCTAGTTCGACTGAACCCTAAATTGAAAACCATTGACTGCCAACTACTCCATAGAAGGAAACTCAAAGGGTCAGAGGACATTGAAATTCAATATCAAACTAAAAATTATGACAGCTAAACTGACATTGCTACATGGGGAAGCACACTTTTTAACCATTCCCTAATTATGTTCTTTATTATTTGACGAATGAAATAAGTGGTTTCAAATGTTTCTAAAAGCCGCAGCACGAGTGCAAGAAGTTATTATATGTACAATAGCCGCACAAATGTATCAAGGTCTCAGTGGACTGTAAAATGCCAATGTAGTGAAGTAATTTCCAACAGCAAGCATTACGCATATGTAGCAATATGTAATTGCTTGTCGCATAATGACAAGCTCAAATTCCCTAAAGGCAAGCACTTGTGCTCCCAGCGGTCATAAAATAGATTCATAAATAGATGAGAAGTAAATTTCAACCCTTCAATTAGTTGAGACATACATGCACAACCTTGCCTCTCAACGCTTCCCATAGTTACTCTCTTATGCCTCCTTCCCATCACACCCGCCCACCCCTCTGCTCCCCTCCTATCATCACCAGTCTCACCTCAATTCTCTATCTTTACCCATCCTCCAAAAACAACCAAGTTTCACAAATCACAGGCATAACAGGTAGGCATTCACATTGCATCTTCTTTCTTCCCCGACAGCTAGTTGCGTTTAAAGAGGCAGTTCCAGTGCCCACAGATTGCAACACAAAGGAGATACGGAGGTAAGAGTAAGCATACATTCCTACAATCAGGTCTCCCCATTATCTCTTCTGTTTGCAGATTGCTACAAGAATTCTAGCATAACTGGGGCTGCATACTAAAGGAAAACTGGAGTATTTTTAATGCTTATAGGAAATGTCTTAATTCCATCCTTATTTTCACATTGTTTTTCTTAAGCTATTATTCATGGCTTATAGCATGAGCTATCAATTATAGTGAGTGGGTAAAAGCATAGCTCAATTGCACACCAGTTGCAGTCCAGAATAGGTTGGGAGTCGGGTAATATTTCAAGGTTGGATAAAGTATGAAAAATGTTTTCAAATTTGCATGTTTCAGGTTAATCCAATGAATGATTCATTTCTTTAGTATCTTTCTTTCTTCAATTTAAGAGGTAAATTATACTTAATAATCATCAATCACTCCAAATAAATGAATTTACCAAAACAAAAATACTCAAAAGTATAGATATCTTTGATCATGAGAGACCAAAAACATTAGAAGTGAGTTAGCAACAAAAGCATAGAAGAGATTAAGAAATGAAGCCTTTTTTTAATTTATATGATGAAAATTTAAAGTTCTTTTTACAAGTTATGCTGGTTGAACAACCTATTCTCTTGGACATAATAACGACTACCTAATTGACCAAAGTTTAATATTTATTCTCTTCTTATTAAAGTTATAACTAAACACTTTTTGTTGTATAAATCATCATTTATCTCTAATAAGGCTATGTAAAAAGAATATTCAAAATATGCAGAAGAATTCAATTGACAGAAAATATTTTTAAAAAAAAGATTTGCTTGTACAATTGTATAATATACATATAATGAAAAGATTAAGTGGATATAAAAGGAATCAAGTACATTTATGTATAATATACATATTGAAACTCTTCAGAAGTTTCCTTTCTTACATTCTCACACAAGAATGAACATTAAATGGGAGATTATTGGCTATTTGCAAAGGGGAAAGGGAAGTTGGCTGGAAATTCTTGACTCTACGAAATTGACAGAACAGAGAGGGTAAGAATACCCATTCCTTGAAAGATGAGACAGAAAGAGAATGGATAGACAACAAACAAGACAGAATTGAAAAATAGAAGCTTTTCGTCTTTTTCATTCCATAAGTATTATTTTTAGTATTTGAAACCAATAAGTAGATATAGAACATATTGGGTTCAACATGCTAATGTTGGTTGTCTTGATCCAATTTACTTCAGTTTCAAGTTGAAAAATAGAAGCTTTTCGTCTTTTTCATTCCATAGTTATTATTTTTAGTATTTGAACCCAATAAGTAGATATAGAACATATTGGGTTCAACATGCTAATGTTGGTCGTCTTGATTATTTCAATTTCAAGTTGACAAATTATTGTCAAGACCCAGTTTATTTCAGTTCCAGTGTATTCAGCCAAGTCAACGTTTTACCTGCATTTACAGATTACTTCCACTTAATCAAACCAGACAGCAGAAATATGTCACCTACAACAACCATTCTGCATTATGCTAAGAATCTACAAAGAAGCATTAAAACTTTGTACCTTTCCCCATTCGGAACCAAGGCCACTGCACCTCATCTTTAAATGTATCATCCTTGTCCCTAACTGGGTTTCTACCTTCTTTTTCAGATATACTTCATCAGGCCCAAATGAATCCAGGTACCGCACATAACGCTCATAGGCTGCAACCAAAGCACTAGCAAGATCTGGTGATAGGGGCTTCACATTCTATACACAACAAGGTTGGCCATTAGGAAAATAGTAAGTTTTAAACATATATATACACCATAAAACTTCATGCAGATTAAGATACCTCCCCACTCAATCCAACACTGTCATCAAGTGCCATTTTCAAGGTCTCAAGAGTTCCAGTGAACTCTTCAACAGCCTCAGCTGCACGGAAAACATTTTTCAGGACCTCTTTGCCATTCTCGTCATCAGTATCTTTAGACAACACCTCTAATGCTTCACTGATGAGACCATCAGGGATTTCCCCCAGTCTGCAGCCATGAAGTCCTTAAAGACTCTATTGATTTCAGGGTCCTTTATGTCAGGATAATGAGCGACATCTACACTGAAATTACGAGTGCTTCCACTAGTCATCCCAAAGGAGGACCTGCAATCTGTCATTTGTGTAGTAAGAAAAATTCGACAGGCATGATTAAACTAGAGAATACCCCGTGCATTTTTACAGTTCCAGCAACATATAAATGGTGAATTTCAAACCTAAAGATTTGACACTGTTAAACAATGATATAGTCACATAACAAGGAAAGGAAGTTAAAAGTATAGGGGTGAAAAATCAGATATTAAAGAAACAAAATTCTTATTCTCTACATATATATCCTTCCCCAATTATTAAATAACACCACATTTCAACGTGCAATGCTCATAACAAAAAGTCTCTATAAACAGATCTTTCAAAATCCCTTCCCCAACCTTGTAGGTAGGCCCCTACAGATATTACAACTATTCTTCATGAACCAGGACAAATCAAACCAAAGGCGGCACAAGATCACTTAGCCAGGCCTGTCTTCTAAAACAAAAGGGCTCAAAGAACACATAAAAGAATTGAAGATAGCACTTAGGTCTAGTAAATCTAAAGCCATTAAGAATACATAGTAAAGCCTTCTCCCAGAAGTAGAAACAAAAAAATTCCAAAAAAGCAGTATTAGGCTGCTTCTCCTCATTGCTTACATATCAACTGATCTTCGTCTCGCATTTGACAACTTTAACATGTAGCGCCATCTACACAAAATCATCCCCAAATGTTTATCCACCAGCCCTTTGATACTACAAGTAATTAAACACCAGAAACCATTGATCGTATATATTATTCCATATTTCATGACTTATCTCTTCATTAAGGCCTGCCAAGATAGGCCAAACTTGTAGACCAAGGGGCTCACAACCATATCTAAACTTTCCAGAAGTGCAAGGTAACAGTTACGTCAATTCATTTAGAGAGAGAGAGGGCAGGGTTGTCCATCTTTCTAGCTGATTCATGACATAGGATGTATTAAACCTAGCCCAACTAGGCAGAGTATGGCAAGGGACAAACGTATGCAGCCGTTCTTCTAAATTGTAAAGAGGTAGTTTTCATTTAAGCTAGATTTAAAACCATTCATCACCTTATTCCATGGAATTTAAATTTATGATGGTTTGGTGAGGCCAGCATTTGGCTACCCTTTTATTAAAACATGTACGGTGCTCCTTTTACCCGCAAATTGTTCATACATATATGCACAAAGTTGAGAGGTCATACCGAAAAATATCGATCTTAGAATGATTTTGCCAATTACCCGCATAAACTGTATGACAATATTCCACAAATTAAGTGGGAAGACCGCAATACATGACTCATTTCATCTCTATCAGTAATCACTAGGTATAGATTTTTATGACTGATGATTCCATTCAAGTCAAATTCCAGATTAATCCAACTATTTGGAGGGGGGTGGCACCAATCTTCATCTTTCAGAATACTCCCTCTTTGATTCCTAGCAGCCACGAAATTGGGCAAACCCCAATATCATTCCATAAAACATGCAAACAAAATCCAATTTCCGGGTCTCTAATCTATCAATCCCTAAGATGTTACCCATCATAAAAACAGAGAAAACATAATCCAAATAGTCGAGCTAATAAAGATTGCCGAGAAGATCGAAATGGAAAGAGAAAATACCCGAGAAGGCTGGTTTGGATAGAGGTGATGTAGAGCATCGTGAGAAGCTGGAGAAGGCTTGGGACCGAAGTGGATCGTTGAGGATCCGACTGCCCACTGCAGCTGAATAGAGGGTCGACCTGATCGACGAAGAGCGGTAAAGCGATCTCAGCAGCGACATCTCTCTCTCTCTCTCTCTCTCTCTCTCTGGAAAGTTGAATGAGAGACACTAAACTCAGACTCACGGTGGCCGCCTGAGTTTGGTTGTTGAAATGGGCTTACTATACTGGGTGCGTTCAAGCCCAGTTCACAATCACGACTGCTCAAAACTCACGTTCGAGTGTATCCGCATCGAAAAAATTATACAATATTGATGAAATATTTTGTCCTTAATGTCAGTTTTTAGAAGTTTAAATTCTATCAAATTTTTTCTTAAAAAAATTCTATCAAATTCGGATTCAGTTTGAACTTGAACAAAAATGGAATACTTTAGTGGTAGGACTTTCATAGGAAAGTTTGAAGTTCAATTCTTTGAGCTATCTCTAATGATAAGCAATTTTCAATGAGTTTCTCTTAGGTGGAGAGAAAATGATAAAATAAAAAGAATTAAAGTATCAGGCGAAGGAGTTGGGCTCTCACGTGCTCCGCGGAGCGGTTGGGTGGAGGACCATGGAAGATGAGAGAGATGAAAGTAGGAGGTGGAAATGAAGGTCGCGTGGGACACAGACATTGATTGCCTGTGTCTGGCGCGTGCTTTTCAAGCGGCTGGACAGAATTGGTGGTCATGGAAGGTGGAGCTTGCATGCATTGCAACTTACAATAGTTCTTTCCTTGTGTAAAAACAAAACATAACATATTATTATGGTTCTCCTTAAAAACCGTAGTGATAGGTTCTGTTTTTTTTTTCTTTTTGTATAAAATAGAACCTATTATTACGGTTCTCTTTGTTGTTGTATAAAATAGAACCTATCATTACAGTTTTCCCACGTAACCGTAATAGGTTCTATTTTTGTTGTTTTTTACTTGGGGTAAAAATTGTGTAATGACTATTTGTAACGGTTATATCTTGATTAGATATAATCCCTTTGTAATGACTAAGTTTTTCTTCATCATGGAACAACAGTCATCATTTTTTTAACCCCAAAGACCACTATAAATAGGAAATATGGTTTAAGGTGAGATTTGCAATTTTTACTTCATCAATTTTATCATACTCTCAAAATATGAAACTATGGATACAAATTCCGAAAATAGCCAATCGAATTCTCCAAATTCTCAACATCCTAATTCTCAAAATTATTGCCTTCAACATTGACTCTTTTTTTAGAATAATCCGAATTCTCAATATTATTATAATTCTACACCTCAATATTATCACAACCTAAACTTCCAAAATTATCATAACGCCAATTCGGAAAATTATTATCCTTTACATCCTACATATTCATCTTGTCTAGGATCATTCACTAGTTGGATGAGCAATATGGGTATTCATGGTAACCCATAAAATGTGAGATTTCGGAGAAGTTGTTCTTATGTTTTTTCATAAAAACAACCCATCAATTTACATTAATATAATCAAGTTGAAGAAAATAATCAAACAGCAAATTTTGTTCCACAACAACAATAGCCAAAAGGGGGTCTTATGAGATGAGTTAGAAGATGAACTCCTAATTGGTGCATGGTTAAATGTGAGTAATGATCCCCACTCGGAACTAGTCAAAGCGCGACGACATTAAGGGACAAAATTTGAGAGTGCTTATGTGATGCTCAAAAACAAGCATCCACGTTATAAGTGGTTAACTAAAAGATCGCCTAAAAATGCAAAGCTTGGTGGACTAGATTGTCTACAGCTACCATATATTTCTCAAAGGTACTTCGATGTTACAGTGGGGAATGTCCGTTGAGTGGGGAAGGTGAAGGTTGATTATGTGAATACTACACACATCCAATACAAAGAGATGCATGGACAAAATTTTGGTTACGAGTATCCTTGAAGGCATTTGCACTATGAATCGAAATGGCCGAATCATGTTAACAAGTCCAACAAAACAGATAGAGATAAGTCATCAAAGAAAATAAAGAATACAAAAGTAGGAGATTATAGTTCCTCCTCAAATCCCGATGAGGGAGAAGATATGGAGGCACCCGCGAAGAGTTACCCCAACCAATTATTAGTCGGCTTATTAGAAGGGATGCCGTCAAAAGTCGAGAATGGAGAAAGCCAAAGCACCTTCATTTGAAACTAATGTTTTCAATGTTGATGTTCGGAGGAATTGGCAAGTATCGGAGAGGACGAAATAAAAAAGCAAAGACGCTTCGTAGATTTGACGATATGAAGGCACAAGAATTGGAACAAAGGATATGGAATTAGAAATTATGCAAAGGGAAGTTGCGATTATAGAGAGGGATGTTAAAAAGCGGCCAAAAGAGAGAGAATATGAAAGGGTGATCATGCCACTCGAATCCGACGAGATATGGACGTTGAACAGAAAGAATGGTATTATGCTCAACGAAAGAGGTGATTAACAATTGGAAGAACCGTAAGCAATAAATTAGTGAAATTATATAAGTAGCTTAATATTCTTATCAATGTAATAGTTAATGAATTGGCTTTTTAATTGTTATGAACTTTTTTTCATGATATTAATATAATTTTCTGACTCCAAACTCGTACTACTCATTATTTCAGTAAGTGAGGCAAAGTACAACAATGCAAAGTAATGTAAAATTAGCCATGTTTCCTCATGTATGCGGTAAGCAAAGTACAACAAACATTAACAATAATGAGCTTGTTATATAAAGACTTACTCAATTCAAAAGACTTACACTTATTTACACCAAAATAACACCTTAAAAATACAAAAACCTCAAGAAAAATGTAGAGCCCACCATATGAAGATCAAGATTTTTATCTTGATGTTGCTATTTATAAAACAATTGAGGACAAAGCAGCCTCAAACTCTACATATCAAAGGGTTGAAATGTTAATGCACATGTATTTGTTTAACTTAGAAGGTAATACAAGCTATACACCTAGTGGATGACGAAGAAGACACATCAATCGTGATCGCGTACAAGGTCATAATTGCCTATATGTGAATTACTTCTCCGAAAATCTTGTATATACTTGATGAACAATTTCGATGAAGGCTTGGAACGTATAGACACTTATTCGCTCCTATAATGAACACATCTAAAGATCGGTATAACTTCTTCACTTATAGGAGAGATACTACTGGTAAGCTCGTAACATCAACTCATTAAAAGTGCACTCGCTTGCTGCCATGCATGCATTAGCTTACGGTGTTGCTTGTAGATACCTATAGATGAGTACTTGTTGCATGGGGGAGTCAACCATTAGTTCATATGTAAAGCATTTGAATGTTTTTCCCTTCTTACTTGCGAAAGCCAACCTAATAAGAATTACATCAACTACTACACGTAGCGGAATAATGAGGCTTCCTTGGAACATTAGGCAATGTTGATTGTATGCACTCGGTAATGAGACAAATGACTTGTAAAGGTATGTATCAAGGAGGACACCACGAGACAACAAGCTGTGGTGCTTGAAGCTATTGCTTCATTTGATACATGGATATGACATGCGAGTTCAAACAACGACATAAGCTGTCCTTCATAAATCACCATTATTTGATGATTTACTAGAAGGATGATTCCCTCAAGTACATTTCAATATTGATGGGAAAGTTTTTGATATGGGATATTATCTCACATAAGGGATATATCCGCAATGGAATACTCTTGTTAAATCAATCTCCCATCCACAATTTGGCACCTCATCAAGAATTTGCTAGGAAGGATGTCGAATGAGCTTTTGGAGTGTTGTTAGCATAATTTGCAACAGTTCGTCGCCCAACTCTTTTTGGAGGTTACAACAGTCAAGAAAGTGATGAGAGCATGTGCCATACTTTAGAACATGATCATTAAAGATGAATGTGACACATATATAGTTATAATTTCAACCAACCCCAAAATGACCATCTTGCAAATACGACTATAATGTCGCCCAATCATTGATGAATTGCTCGCTTTTGAGGATTGGTTGCGAAAAATATCAAGATTCATAATAAAAAATTTGGTAAAATACTTCGGGATGCACTAATTGAACATATCCGGAATTGTTAAGGAGCCAACTACAATGTCTATGGATTCGTCATTAAAGGTCTGTCATAAATAAATTTATATTTTTAAGTATTCTTTTATTTTGTATGTTTCAATGAATTATTTTAATTAGCTTTGGTATGTTGTGAATTATTTTAATTAGCTTTTGTGTGTTTTATGTTAAGCTGCGTATGTTAATAAAAAACATAATCTATTACTATGGTTCTCCCGAAAAACCATAGTAACGAGTTCTGTTATTTTTAAAAACTTTTTAGTTGTAATAATATTTTCATAATTTTCTGACTCCAAATCACAACTAAATCAAGTAAAATTTAATACAACAATAATTAGATTTTCATAATTTTGCTAAATTTTGCGCAGATTATAGTGCTCGACAAATTTAAATTAAAAATGTATTACAGTTTTTATTTGGACTTTAAAATACGTCCCTAAAACACATACCTAAAATAAATTTAATAGAACAATTAGATTTATAAAATATTCCAAATAACACTCATTTATAATATAAACTATTATAGAGCAACTCGCATGAGTTGCTATTATTGACAATATAGGAACTTAAGGGGAGCACCTCCCTTATCCATGTGACGCTTGGAGCAACTCATTGAGAGTTGCTATCATTGGAGATAGCCATATAGGTTACTTATATAGTTTTAAAACTAATGAAGTCTTATTCGATGGTTAAGATTGATATCTCGGATAAATTTAGTCTCATGTTTAATTTCTTCTTCCATATATATATACTATATTATTTTATTTTTGTGATTCCTTTCAGCCAAAAACATATACACGTGGTTTAAAATCTACTTGTTTGAAAAACAATATAATAAATAATTGTGTTAGCTTTTTGTGAAATTATTTTTAACGTTCCTTCCATTCAAAAGTATGTTATTGAATATCTCATATTTTATTAAAAGTTGGAGGGATGACTGTGGAAAAGAATGTGTAAGTGTGGAAATGAGTCAATGTGTGTGGATTTTTTTCTAGGAAGAGTAAGAATGAGTGAATTGAAGTGGACGAGTGTGAGAAGGAGTATATTTTGAAAAGTAAAAGGGAAATGAAATTAACTAAAAGAAGGCCGGGCCAAAGCCTCCTTTGCTTCTTGGTAGGCCTAGGCTTATATTATCGTTATACTATAGTTGTTGGAGTCTAAAACTTTTCTTAGCCCTTCAACCATTATTTTAAATTTGATTAGAATGGTTGTTATCATAGCATTTTTAGGTGAGAAGTTCTAAGCTCAAATATTAACCACCGATTAGTTCAAATTATTTACACATACATAATAAGAGAGAGCCTATGTAGCGTTCATATTTCAAACTCAAAAAACATCCGCGTGGGCATGTTAATGTATAAAATGTATTTCGACCTTCATCCATTGACTTACGTTTTTGGTTAAGATGATTCTTAAACATGGTGATTATTTGGGCCGAGGATGGGATTCCAAGTAGAGGCAAAAGCAAAAGCGGAGGTGTGCACATCTCCCATGCTCGACATATCTCTCAATTTGGGGTCGTGAATGATATGCTTACGATGGTACTAAGGAAAGAGGTGAGCTGTTGGGTTGCATCGGATGGATGGGTGGTGAAATATATTATTAAATTCAAATTTTACGTTTTACCAATGTTATTGGGTTTAAATCTTATGAGAGGTCGACACAAGGAGCGTCGTATCTCCTAACCTTCTTCCATGCTTTTCTCGAATAAAATGTACAACTATGTCCACATAGGACTGCATACCTTGCAATTGACACGTTTGATAATTGTACGTATACCACTCCATTTCACTCTGCCTGTCTAGAAATTAAAAGACTTGGATGTTAAAAGGTAAAGCAAAGGGAAGAGTGATTTTGTTCCCTATGCCTTTTAACTTTGCTTCATAACCAAAACTGCTAAGGAAAATGGAACTCCATTGGATTTGTGGGTGGGAAAAGTTTAATGTACATGTTGCCATGTTGAAGCAAAAATGGTTCTTCTCAGCTGGCCCTTCCCTTGCCTAGGTAAGTTCAAGCTTCCTCTTTTCCCTTTATTGCTTTTCATTTTCTCCCCCTCTTTACTATAACATAACTACAATTCTACTTCACGATTCTTAATTTGCAATTTGTACTTGCTATCATATCACATAACCTGTTTTCTAAAACGTATTATTTTTACTCTTCAAGGTTAAGTATTTGGTTACGTTCGGCGACAGTGTTTGTAGTGCTTGTTTAGTGTTTTAACAAATCCAAAACTTTGATATAACAGCTTATCCGGTACACAAACATCTATTCATTACTCAAATAGTTATCTACCACTCAAACAACTAATTTTGTCGAATTGAGCCTTTAAATAAGTTAGAATATCATAATTATCTACATATTTATATTTGCATGTCATACTATTTTTAGATGTCCGAAGTTATTAGTATATTTTCTATATTAATACAGTTAATTAATTTTTTTCCTTTTTATAACCCTCGAGCTAAAGAACCATGATTAATAATTTATCTATAAAAATGAGAGAAATTTACGTAGTTCCTATATGTTTATATTCCCAAGTCTAGTTTTCTAGTGGAGCAAGTAACCTATTAGTGCTATAAATTAGAAACATTATTATCTCTAGTTTTAACAACCTAAGACAATAATTGGCAATAACTATTATTTTAACTAAATTCTTAATATACATGTTTTGTCAAACAGTGTGAATAATATGGGACAAATGTAGTTGTTGTCAATCAAAATAATTATCTTTATACTGAAAGGTTAAGTATTTGAACCCTATTATTTGTTTCTATGAAGGCTTGTGGAACCTTATCGAGCTCGTTAGCTGCTCACATTGGCTTGACTCATTAGGCTCAGTGTACTCATAAGTCCAAATTAATGAGGCTCAGACTCGACTTATACAATTAAACAAGCTTGACTCAAAAAACCTAAAAAGCAAGTTGGGTTATCAAGGACCACAACCCAACTCGGCTTAACTACACTCGTACCCATAACATTGAAATCTTCCAAACAACATTCTCAAACCTAACCTAAAAAGAATAGGGTCTTACACGTAATAGTGGTCCGAGTCATACGCGGTAGTATGCTCCCAGCTATACTACCTTTCATTAATTAATAAAAATATCTTCTATACAAAGAAGAAAAGAAGAAATATATTGACAAAAATGGATCAAAAATTCCGGAATACCAAATTACCACCTAATTTCTTACTTTTATGTTTGTCTTTCTTCAAGGGGAAAAAGAAGGTTAGTACCTAATTTGTTTGAATACATATGCACAATACTACGAATAAACATACACTGGACACTCCACTCCACCAGAATCCTTGACAGAAATTTTGCAACTAAAGTTTGAAACTTTTCGGTTTCCTCGCCACAGAATGGGGTCAGTGTTAAGAGTTAACAGAGAGATGACTGACAGGAGAATCGAACAGCAAAGCTTGGCATAAAGTGGGACAGTGAACGATGGGTAGCACGTATTTCCCCACACTAGACAGCTAAAATATGCGTGCCTACACTCTGATATCTATAAACGTACTCTTTGTTTAATTAACTTTGCTGTGCATGTATTCAATACAACCAAGTAATCCCTTGTTTGACTACCCAAATCACTAGATTTTGACTTTCAATTTTCAATCAAATTTATTTTTCATCTCATATGCTCTCTAATTTTAAATAAACACATCCCATAAATAGATGATGTCTGATATTAAGAATATATAAAACAATCCATGTAATTTGAAACTACTTAAATACTTTATCTGTTTTATAATATATGTCATTTTAAGTTTTTTTGTTTCACAATATTTGTCACTTTACTATTTTAATAACGTATTAATAAATAGTTTGTTATTTTTCTTTATTTATTGTTTTTCTCTCCCGTTTTTCATTAAATTAATAATACCAAATAAGTTTTATCGGTGTCCATATTGACATTTGCATGAGTTTTATACAAAAGTTTACACAAATTTTTGACTAACGGTATTCCATGGACTCTATTAGCGCTGGTAAAATTTCGTTCGATTCGATTAGCCGAATTCGTCCGACTCGAACAAAATCGAGTCTAGGTATGATTTTTTGTCCGAATTTGAAATTTAAACATAAAAATTTCCTAATTCTATTGTCCAAATCCAACTTTAAGATGAATTTACGTTTGTTTAAATTATCTCGCTCGAAAAAAACAGATATCGGACAAAAATATTCGTTGATGACTGACTTATCCAACCTAATTTTTACCCAAACCCAAATTTTTGCTACCGCGAGACTCCATTAGCTTCAATGTAGATCCATCCTTGATGTTTTATGTAATATATTGAAATCATTTAATATTTATTGAATCATATTGAGAAGTTGTTGAGATCCATGTACATCCGAATAAAAATAAGTGGACTAAATTTTGTCACTAAAACTTAAAAGAAACTCAGTGTAATCGAATTTAAAGTGACTAATAATAACCAGTCACAAAGTTATAATGTTAGAAATTTGACTCAAGCAAGTCCATTGTAAGAACCCAAATAAATAAAAATAAAAGATCAGTGCCAACTCACAAAAGTAACAGATTATATCATCCCATATATATAAAAATTAATAAGAATCATAAAATTGTTCTCCCTACCTGCACATAAGAGTTCGAGTTTGAGTAAGGTCTGCATTCGACTTTATATAAAACATAATTTATTTATATTTTATATTTGTTTATGTTCTTTTATCTTTATTTATATTTTTTTATGTTTGTTTATGTTTGTTTATATTCTTCTATGTTCGTTTATGTTTGTTTGTTTCTTTTTAACAACTCATTTTTGTTCGTTTATGTTTATTTCTTCTCTTTTATGTTCGTTTATATTAATATTTCTATTTATATGCATTTTGTATATAAGTTTAGACCCTAAATATGTAAATGTCATCGGACCCCATAAAAACAGGCCTATGTTAAGTATTATTAGATTAAGACTATTTAAAGAAAATCTTTTCTTGTTGATTTTATGAAATTTAAACATTTTTTTGAGACCATAGAGAATACTCCCTCTTTTTCAAAATATATGTCATTTTAAGATTATGCGGGAATATCAAGGAAATACAAAATTCATGACAAATTTTATATTTAAAGACTAAGTTACCCTTATATTTTATTAGAAATAAGAAAAATCAATGAAAAAGAAGAGAAACAAAGCAAATAATAAGGTCAAAGTTGATAAACTAGTAATTAATATGTTATTGGAATTGTAAAGTAACAAGTATTATGAAACGAAAAAGTTAGTTAAAGTAACATGTATTTTGAAACGGAGTTAGTATTTTATTTAGATGATGGTTTTGAAATGGGTGTGAAACTATGAATCTCCTTTCTTATAATAATTTATTGTTTGGAGTCCAAGTTGAGGAATGCATTAATTAAAATTTGCTTATTTACGAAGCTCTATGTTGCTTGGTTCTGTCCGAGACATACGGCATTTATGGTCTTGGTTGTAGCCTTCTTGGATGATACTACTATTAATTTCCCTGACTTGTATATAGTTAATTAATCATTAATTAATAATTCGTTAATTATTATTACTATATTCATTTTAAAATACATGTCTCCAATTAAAAAATAAAAAACAAATTATTTTAATTAATTTTTTATTTTATAATATTGTCACTTTACAATGTTAATGACGTATTAATGACTAATTTATCAATTTTATTCTTATTATTTGCTTTGTTCCTTTCCTTTTTTCATTGATTTCCTTCATTTTTAATGAAAGATTAGGATAACTTGGTCTTTTTACACAAATTTTGTCATAAATTTTATGTTTCCTAGGTATTCCCTCATAACCTTAAAGCGACAATTATTTTAAAATGGATGGAGTATTTTTATAAAATGGAACTCCATCCGTCTTATTAATATTGTTATAGTTTTAGAAAAAGCATTTTAAAAAGTATATTTATTATTTTAGATTATCTATAAAAGAAAAATAAGGGTAAAGTTGTCTAATTTATTTATTTATTTTGGTAAAAAGGGTAAGTTCCTTCACCATTAACATATCAGTGAAAAGCACATTGCACTGTTTTTGATTACATACTTGTAAAATCTAACAAATCAAATTCTATTCACCCATTCTTTATAAACTTTCTTCCTTGATGCTACCTGATTTCTAAGTATCCATCTAATGTTATGTAGAATGTCCGACATTGGTTAGCTTGTCTTTCGAAATATTCTGTGATTTTTTCTTGCCATATCGAATATGTAATGGATACTACTATCGGAGCCATTACGCAAGCTGTGCATGGGCTATCTGCTTTCCTTCTAGCCATTCATTCCATCTCAGCCTCCAATCTTGCTCGTGTTGAAGATCAAGCTCATTAAATATATTCTGTGAAAAAGGCATTTGAAGAATAAGTGATCCACCGATTCTTATCGATCACGGAAGATACAGGTAGTATCCTCTATTAGTTTCCACTTCGGAGTCTATCCTTCGTCATGATTATTTTCCTGAATATTAGCCATGGGCACACTCGCATGTTTAGGGATTACATTTTTGTGTCATACCAGTTTCAAGTTGTCTAATTTTTTAAGTTACATAATAAAATAGGACACGAGACAAATCAAAATAAAAATTGTGACAATAATAGTGGGATGAACTGAGTAACTTAATCGATAACAACATTAATATAAATTGGATATAAGTTAGTTTAATAGTAAGATCTATAAAAATTATTGTTATCAGATAATTGAATATTATATCAACTTTTTATGTCTTTCAAATTAAATTTACAACTTAATATAAAAATTTGTTCCTTGACTTTGATAATTATCGTTTTTGGACAGTGAGAAATATTTCTCAACAAAATGGAAGAAATTTTGGATGCCTCGATATTAGGGCTGATAACTTAGAGTTGAATATAGCCTTATCATAAGTTCTTCCATCATTATTGTTTATTATTTTTTACACCAAAAAATTGGTTAATGTTTTCTTTTATTTTTTTGTTTTGAAAGATAAGGAAGTTGGCCGCAATATTAGTATTATTAATTTTTTATAAAGAATATTAGTATTATTTTGGTTATAATTTATCTAAACCTTGTAAGATAAATTCGAGTAAACAGAAGCAATTTGATATATCTTTGTTTAATCTCTTTCTTTTTTATTTTTATGTAAAAAAAAAAAAAGCATAATATCCGTTATGACAAGGTTTAATATAAATTTTCAAGAAGATTCATTATAATTTTACAGTTTATCTTCTCTGTATTAGCTAATATTTCCACTCCAAATCACTTTTCAACCATTTTATAATATGTCAAATTGGTTAAAACTGACATATTTTGATTATCACTTTCACATTTTTGTCACAAAATACTTTCAAGTATATCCTTAGATAATTTATATTCTTAATTTCATTTTGTAGCATTTCTTCTAAAATGTCTCACTTCATTATAATTTTCTCTTGGATTAATAACTAAAATAGTATACATTTTTACTAATTTCCAATATGTGAAGTTTAAATAGAATTTGCTACCATTAAATGTTTAACCTTCATATATTAGAGAGCAAATTAAACCACTAGAACTATACATTATGTGTATTGAAAATTAAAAATTTATTAAATTTTAAACTTTTCCAATACTTGTATAACTAGTCTAAACTCGTACTATACACGTAAGAGTATAATAATTTTTAAGAAGTTATAAATTAAGAAATTAAACATATAATAACTACTTTATTGAGATTAATAATCGAATATATTACAATTGTAGAAATGATCCAAATATATTTGACAATAACAGCTAATAAGTAAAACTTTCCTATTAGTCTATAATTTTCTAGATGATAAAAATCCATTTCGATTGATAAATTAATATGTAAAAATAAATAAATTTATGGGCCCAACTCTTATGATCTTTAAATATTGTGCATATATTGTAGGATATATCTATATTTTTTATTATCAACATCTATATTTTTTTATAATACTTGAAAGCTAAGATTGAATAATTAGGGCTCAACTTTTGGCATCATAACGGGAAAATAGCTTTGTAAAATGCACTCATTTCGTGGTTTTGCTCAATCATGTTAGCTTTTCTAAAAGGCACACCAACTATTTGACAGGATTCTTCACAGCTAACACCAAACAAATATAATTACATGATTTTGTTATGTAACTCATGAATTATTACAAATTTTAATTTCTAGATATAATATTAGATTAAAAAGTGCAACTATAATTTTGTTTTAAATGACTAATCAAATTGTTTACCAAGTTTAGATTGTTTAATCTTCTTAAAATAATTCAAATTTAAAAAGTAACTACGAGTTCTGATTGAGATGATAAATAATTATGTATACTTAGAAATTTTCGATTCCATTAAATTTCAGATTCAATTTCGAACCACGTCAGTGGCATTTCTCTTAGCAATCGGGTTAGATTGTGTGACAGAAGTGGATTAATTTTACTGTAATAAAGAATGAGAGAGAAATCAGTGGAAATTCCACGCAGCAAATTGGCGCAGTTGACCCAGCACAGCAGATGGACAGTGTTGAAAAAGATGCGTTAAGTTTAATGCAAGGAAATCATTTCTTTACAAAAAGAGAGGACTCGAAAATCAAAAGGTTAGTATTGAAGAAGCCACAAAACCAGCTCGCCCCTTCCTTCTTCACTCTTAGAGTGCATTGTGTGTGTGCTTAAATCATCTGCGCTTCTTCTCCCAAAAGCCAACCAAAATCAACAGAGAGACAGACACAAAAAGACTCCTATATTGTACACACCTCTACTCTATCTCAATCTCCCCCTCCCCTATATATCCAAACAAACTCCATCTTCTTAGTATTTCACCCAACCATGACAATGGCGGAAGAGATCTGCTTCTTCAACAAGGTATTCTCTTTTGCTTAATATAAGGTCTAAAGGAACCAGTCTATCTCCATAGCTCCGGAGTAAGACTGCTACATCAGAACCCAGTATCTCGCCGAGGTGGGATTCCGGGGATATGGATTTTGATTTCAGATACGCTAATGAATTTTCCTTCTTTTGTTGGGTTTGGGAAATGCAGAATACATTGGTGATAAAAGCACCAAAAAGATCTCCATTGATTATGAGAATGGTGGTGTTAGTTATGGTGATGGTTTCAGGGGTTTACATTTGCTGTTTCAGCGGTGCCACCAAATTTAACACTCAAGTCATCAATAAGCCTAAAATGAGACTCATTTCTGACCAAAAAGTGCATCATCAGAAGAAGCACCATTGCCCTCGTTCTGAGCACCAACTTAACCAATCTGAATCCCTCTTTTTGCACTACCCGAAACCTCGAACTTTCAGCAGGTACTCACTGAAAAAACATTTCTTTTCGACTTAAACACGGTTGGAGTTTATTTTCTTTCATCAAGATGCTACTTTGGCCAGTGAACTTTCGTGGTTTTGGTCACTCGTGCCATTATTGGCTGTACCAGTGGCATTTTGATGAAAGGATGAAAGTTCAGTAGCCCGAGTAGGACCAACAAAACACAACAGTAAACTTAATGAACAATATGAAAGTTGTAGTAACAGTTAAATCATTTAAATTGTTTCTAATTGGGTTGACAAAACAGGGAAGAATGCGAATGCAATCCAGTGAGGCTATTCGCCATTGTATCAATGCAGAGGTCAGGGAGCGGATGGTTCGAGACGATGTTGAACAGCCACATCAATGTGAGCTCCAACGGGGAGATATTTTCTGTCAAGGAGAGAAGAAGCAATACATCAACGATATTCAAGACATTGGATCAAGTTTATAACTTGGATTGGTTCACCAGTGCCTCCAAAAATGAGTGCTCTGCTGCTGTTGGCCTTAAGTGGATGCTCAATCAGGTCAGTCCTGGCTTGATAGTTTTTTTTTTTTTTTTTTTTGGTGGGTGGAGAAGGGGGAATTTTGTGATAAACAATTTAGGAAAAGCCAGCTTTGAACATTTTCTTCAACTTTAGCTGAAAAGTTGACTAAGCAAACTTCCTATTTAAACTATCATCTACTCTTTTCGTATGGAGTACGAGACAATCAATCGTTATTAATCTAGTGGCCTGGACATACCCAAGTTGAAGGGTCGAGGGTCTTATACGAGCTGCTCGAATTTACACATTTTTGTTCAAAATAAGTATCAAGTGGAGTGTCGGGTATCCAACGTGTGTATTGAAATAAAATGACTAGTCTAAATAACATGACCTTTGATTGAATCAGCCTCGCTGTACTTCTCCCACATATCCTGAACTCTCACTGTATCGTTTTTTTTCTTTTTGATGAAAAATAACTGGTTGGGACTTGTAGGGATTAATGGAGCATCATGAAGAGATAGTAAAGTATTTCAGCGAAAAGGGGGTTTCCATAATATTCTTGTTCAGGAGGAATTTGCTGAGGAGAATGTTGTCAGTTTTGGCAAATTCCTATGACAGAGCTGCCAAGTTACTCAATGGAACTCATAAATCTCATGTACATTCGGCCTCAGAGGTACTCCCTATATTTATTATTTCGCATTAAAACACTTGTACGAGTGGAAAATCTACCTATACCCTAATTATTTGATCCAACAACCCAAAAATTCAAACCTAAAACTAGACAACTCCATTTTTTTCAACAGCACAAATTGATTTGAAAAGCTAATTATTGGAGTAACTTTTTTCCTGTTTTTTGGGTGGCTGGGGGTGGGGGCGAGGGATTCTGTTTGAATAATACTCCACAAAATGTATTTTATCTTTGAGATTGGGTAATCTACAAGCTTACGACTTAAAACTCAAATTAGTCACTTGACCGAATCTGAAGGTACTGGAATATTTCATCAACCCATTCTGATGTAAATCAAAATTATTTAACCCTATCCCGACCTGAACGAACCTGTCTATTTGGTCTGGACTAATGGAATACAGCATATTGATAATAAGCCAAATGTAGTACTGATGAAGACTATAGTAGTGGTTCTAGCAGTCAGAACCACATTTATGTCATGTTAATCAAGGGAAATCACTCCCCCTTTGGCTTTGCAGGCTCATATACTAGCAAGCTACAAGCCAAGAATTGATGCCATGGAATTGAAACCTAAACTGAAACAAGAAGAAGAGACTATTGCTAAGGCTCTGGAATTCTTCAACAGCACCCGACATATCGTGCTTTTTTACGAAGATCTAATCACCAACAGAACTGTAAGATTTTTTTGCTTCAACATGAAGCTTCTCCAAATATATTTTACGATTTTTCTTGGGTGTCTTAGAATTTTTGAGTCTTTTGAAATCTGTCTCGTAGGCATCTTAGAATTTTCAAGTCTATTGAAACCCGTCTCTAAGGTTCCAATTATAAGACCACCTGTATCTAAATCCCACAAGACTCTGGAAAATTAGGATTGTTATTATTGTTGAACATGAAGCTTCTTCAAACAAAACTTTCAAGTAAAAATGTATTTCATTTTTCCTGGCAGAAACTACGGGATGTACAGGAATTCCTGCAGTTACCTTACAGAAACCTCACAAGCTGTCAAGTGAAGATACACAGTGGACCCTTGGCAAGGCAAGTCGAGAACTGGGATGAGATCGAAAAGAGTCTCAACCAGACATCATATGAAAGATTTCTTCGAGCTGATTACCGAAGATAATTAGCTAAATTTAATTCCATACATACAATAATGTAAATATATGCTTCCATAATGTTATTCTGTCAAGTCACCAAAGGTGATCAAGAGTTTCAGCTAACATCAGCTTCAAGAAAAGTTTTTGTCCTATTTCACCTTTTTTGAGGGGGTGGGGGGAGGGATGGGGTGAAAGTAAGATACAAATACTCGGGCATTCCTTCTAGCAAGGGTTTTGCCTAAGTTGACACGAGAAGCAATAAGCTGAATCAATCTAATCATTACATTTATATTACAATTAGTCAATTAGTTAGAAAGTACAACAGCAGCTAAACTGAAGCTCTTATACTGACAAATCAAATATGTACAAAGGCAGGTGGTTGATTTCTCTGCCCTATTCATCCTAAGCTGTTTCTAAATCTACTGATGTTACTACTTTTCTATGGAAGTCAGCTATGAAATGGGTCCATTAGTATGCATATCACTGTTTTGAGTTCTTTTCACAACAAATTGATCGACAATCCTAACTGTGGATAACGGGTCCTGGTGAGCGGCAGCAGCTTTCCATTTGCTGGGATGCTCCCTGTAGTGGCTTAACTGCTGCGTTTTGGTCTCCCCATCCCATTCTGGGTCCAATTTCCACTCCTTAGGAACCTGTAACAATATATCATAGGATTCTTAGTAGTTTGTGAAGCAAAAGGAACTCGTAGTAGTTTCCCTAATGACATAACTATAAATGTACATTACATTATAATGAGATAACTATAATATAGCATGTTTCCCTAATGACCCACACTGGGGGTGGTGTTGATTTCAATATAAGATTAGTGAAAGTAGATTAAATTAAATTGAAATGTGTACTATACAACTGCTTTTATCTAAAATAGTGAAAGTCTGCTAGATATGAGTTTGTGAATCATTTCAGGAAGAAAATAACGGGATGGAGTAAGTTTCAAGCCAACTGCCACCAGTGACCACACTTTTCCCGTATGAACTAAGCATTTTTCAAATAAAATCATTAGAAAGTTCAATAAACTAAAAAGTAAAACAATCAGAAAGGAAATAGTAACAGTTGATGCCTAGCAAATTAATTGCAGAATGAAGCTAACAGAAAGCATACCTTATCAACTGCCAAGGTATAGACTTCAAGATCACCATCATGGTTGATATGGAAGCGAGTGAATGCCTTATAGTTAGCAATCCGAAGAGAGGAGAAGGCTTCGTCAAAGTGTATGTGAAGCCAATTGATGCAGATGTACAAGTAACTTCCAAATACCAAGGAGACAACAGGGGTTGAGAAGACCCAGAAATAGAGGAAAACAGAGGCATAGTATATCGTAGCATAACCCCTAGACAGTGACTCCATCCCTTTCTGGCAGATGTTGCTCCTTGTGACAGCCATGACCTATATCTTCCACAGATTAAGACTAGCTGTACAGAAAAGAAAAAGAAAGACAGAAAGGAAATAGCAATAATTGTTTACAAAAGGTTTAAGCTAATTTACCTCAGGAACATCAAAGGCAGACATCAGATATTTAATGCATGCTGGGTAAAGACCAAATGTCCACTGCTCAATTCGGGCCCGAAGGCCAGTTGGATCTGGAAAATGCTCCATCTCCATTTGTCTGTACCACTTGTATAAAGTATGATACCCTGAAGAGAAATCAGTTCAACACCTGAATCATTATAAGACATTTGAAAAATCTGAAAGTTGACATTTCAGCCTCTTCATAGGAGTGTATAGTAGGCGCCTAGCCGGCTCACAGCATTAGTTTTGCAGGGTGGTTTTAAACTCATAAGCAAGGCTAAAGTGCCTTATAAGGTATATACCTAATTGTAAAGAAGCTAGGATGTAAGACGTTGTAAGATGTGGCATTTGGAAGAGCAAGAAATCGCCAGGAATTATCATTGATTCACGTGATCATGTTGAACCTGATTGATTAAAAGTCTGACACATGATCCTGTCGCTGATGGCAGAGGTGGTTTCTCTGCCAGCTATAGCAACTTCCTTGATGAGACACAAAGTTGTGACTTATCCCCCAAGGCATTTCAGAGGTTGAAGGTAAATTCACTATAAGGTGAGGGGCAGTCAGCTCATCACCTTGATCTATATTAATTTTGTTTTTTATCTTGACATTTTGCTTTGGAATTCATCTATAAATGGCTCAGGTTCAGTCATCTGCTCGCATGCAGCAGGTGTGACTCCAATAAGTATGTTCATTTATGTGTGAATCTGCATGGCATGCTTCTTTGGGCCTTCTTTTAAGCACTATTTTTGGTTCTTTGGGACAAAAAAAGAAGCGCAAATGATAAAACTCACCAGATGTGGCCAGCAACTTGTGCCGTATACACAGCTCAACACCCAGCTCCAGCAGCAACATTAAGATGAGAGCAGCAGATACGTGTGAAAAAGCATGGATAAAACCAATGAAAACTCGCCTCTTACGTGAAACTTTTGAAGGGACAAAACATATGGCAGCTATTAACAACAGCAAAGCCCCTGCCAAAGACACATAAGAGTGTTCCAGCACGTATAACAGGGCATCCAGCACAGTCCCAATGAAACTCTTCAAATGACCAGAAAATGAATCTTCTCTTAGGATATGATTAAGCTGACACTATATAAGAAAAGAGGGATAATGAGTCAGAAGAAATACGAGAAAAACCACTTCGTAAGTCTACACCGCAGAGCCAGCATACAATTTTGTGCAAGAAGAGCATTTCAGGAGAAAGTAATCCCCAAACGATTAACAAAAAGTGAAACCCCGGAAGCAAAGCATAAAATGAGATTTACAACCGAACAATATCGAAACATAATGAAATCATGAATTTTGTTCATCAGAGAACTAAGAAAAGCTAGAAAGGAAAATAGTTACCTGGGGAAACATTGAGAAAGCCAGTACAAAATAGATAATGCCACCAATAAAGTCAAACTGCCAGTTTTTCTTTCTGAACTTCAATATATTTCCCAGAGCTATCTGTAGATGGATTCAGGAATTCAGATGGCTAAACTTGTAATCTAAAAGAACCAAACCAACAAGGGAAAGTAGCTGGAGAGTAGAAAGATCCTAGTCTTACATTGGTTGAATCTTCACAAGAAGGATACGCAGCCTTCATCTCGTATTTGGTATCATAAAATGTTCCAAAACCACTAAAGACATGAGTGGGATGTAAAAAGGCCCCACCACATCCATTTACAAGGAGATGATGCACATAAATAGGCTTGTTTTCAGGCTTGTTTGATGGAACATAGGAGTGGCGCATATAATGATGCAAATCACCGGCCAAGCGCAGCTTACACCTTCCATTTAGATGCTCACGAATTAGGTGTGCCACATTCTTTCCGGACATCTGATTCCAATACCAATCCAGAAGCCAATTTGGCTCATGTGTCATAATGATTACAGAGTCGTTTTCTTCAACCTGAATCAATTTGGAGAACATATAACATCACCAACTATCAAAACTCCTGCCGAAGGCAGAGGGCTATTACATGGATATAAATAGATAAAGGGAGGGGGGTTATTAATGTAGCAAGCAATAATTGATCATAATGACTTGTGCCAATAATTTATTACGCTTGTAATCAAGCATAAGAACCAATGGATCAAGAAAATTAGAATAATCATGAAGATGTAATTCAGCAATGACGATGAGCAAACACTGATACAAATCTCAGATGATCATTTGATCATGGAATCATATGGTTCTGGTGCAACATTCAAGAGACTCATAAATGTTACAGGAAATATTTCCACTTCGAATGGTTAAGCAGAGAGGCTTCAGTCCAGGTATCAGAGATCTGAAAGAGGGGGAGGGGGAAGACCAATAGGAAAGACAAGAGTCATTATGGAATGAATGCTGAAAAAAGAAAGTACGCTTAAGAAGCCATGGTTCAGCTAAATTCTCCATACTGGAGAATTCCTCCAATAAGCCAAGAGGATTTTGTAATATACCACGGGGGGAGTAGGAAAAGAAGATAACGAATGCTAAGAACAAGACGTCCTTGTTTAAAGAAGTAATATATTCCTTACTCCAAAAAATTTCTGAAAGGTGTGACCCTCCTTGTTCAAAGAAGTAATATATTCCTTACTCCAAAAATTTCTGAAAGGTGTGACCCTCATAATTTGAACTGGATTTTGAGATTTATAACACTTGATACCATTCCTTCTCACTACCATATACTCAAAGACCTAGAGTTCGACCTGTCCCTAAAGGGTTTAAAATCTTGGATCCCATTTTTTTCCAAAAGATTTACACTAGCCTATTGATGAGCTGGGTATCCTGCATCCTATGGTCAGCCTTTCGAAGACCCTTGACTCTCTAAGCCTCTACCATCTCAGCTTTCAAGTCAGTGCCTTCCTAGAACCGTCTCATCCTCAATATTAAAATCATGGACACGTGTCTACTTCAGTTTCCACAAAATGGCAGCCCTTGCTCCATCACCACCTCTGTGTAAGTCCCACACCTATCTCTATTTAATCATTATTTATGAGTAACTAAAATACATATTAGGAACTAAAGGGATATTACCCATGCGGAAAGAGGCAAATAAAAAACAATATCATGCTGCAGCGAATACAAAAACATCACACCCTCATGCTTTAACAACTACTATAATCTACAAAATCTAAAAAGACTAAATGATCACTAGTCAGCACACGACTCAATCTATACAAAGTTCTCAAAACCTGAATTCCTCAAAAGACATAACTAAACCCTCAAAACATACAGTGGTTCTTCTTCCAAACACTCCACCAAATCACTATATCTTCCAAATAATAAAAACCGAACTCTTCTCATCCTTCTTGAACATCTTTGACTTTCTTCTTTTTCGGCTGGACCCAACATACTCCTAGAAGAGAGGACAACAAATGTCAAACAGGCAGGGCTCACGCACAACGAACAAGAAGGTGGTCAGCAGATACTTCATCTTGTAGACACATGCAACAAATGCTAGCCAAATTGAAGTTCCTTCTCTTCAGCATATCCTCCTAGGGAATCTTGCCCACATAGCCGTCCATATAAAATATAAAAACAAAAAAAGCTAAAAGCTTTAATAGGAGCCTTTGATTTCTAAATGGCCTGAATAGAAAAGGCAGCAACCAACACCGCTATGTTGGACCATTCAAGAGGACATCACTAAAACCCGGGAAGGAGAAAAAGCTCGACGCATCACGAGGCCAAACATCAGATCACTGCCTTCAGGGCACACCTGTCACCTTAACAAGCTTTCCTCTTCCCAATCTTTCAGGTTGAGGGGGAATGTCAAGTTCCAGTGGCTGCCATTGTAAGAAACCACTTTCCATATTGTGGCCTCTTTTAAGCGAGCCATCCTAAAAGATTTGAAATGTAAAGGTTGATCCCCGCCCGAATGCCATGCCAAAACAACACCTTAGCCCCATTCCTAGCTTCAAAACACACCATAGATTTGAACTCCTCTATAGCTTACCTTCTAAGAACAAATTTAAAAGCCTACCCATGAGCATATTAGGACCCTTCTTGCTCCACCAGTCAAACTTGTCGGCCCCATTCCGCACTGACCACCTTTTTCACAAAGCTTCACCTTCATTTTTATTTTATTTTTTTCAAATAGCTTCACCTTCATTAGTCATTCTCCAAAGCCATTTTGTCTCAAGAAAAGATAAAAATCAGGAAACTTCCCAAAGGAAAGTTACTAATAAGTAATTATGGTGTGAATTGTTTGTTATGCTCTATCAGTTTGGAATTTGTAGCTTCGAATCATTAGGTAATCTTTTAGGTTATTAGAGTTATATGTCTGTATCGTAAGATTTTAAGCAATATTTTCTCTTTGGAATTAAGGTACACCCAATACCCTACGATAAAATTTTTAATTTGGTTTCAAAGACATACTAGAGCTATATAAACTTTGTTAGCTGCTATTTCAAATGTGAGTTGCTATAATATATATATATATATATATATATATATATATATATATATATATATATATATATATATATATTTGAAAGACAACTTAGACATAAGGGCATAAATGAAATTTCACCAAACATTTTTTCCTCAAATAGCTCATTTTACCAAACACCTTTTCAAGAAAAAACTAATTCAAACAGCCAATGCGAATAGCTAATAGTAAGCAGCTCTTTGCTAAATTTATTTTGTTTGGTCCTTCGGATTTTCTGCTTTTATTAATTATTATTTCATATTTCTCCTAATCCATTTCTTTAGCCCCAAATAAACCTTAATCTCATATCAAAAACCCTCAAAATTCCCATTTCAAATCCTAAGTTTCGCAATTTAGCCCATGATGCATCATAATTGTGTCCCAGATCGACTTTGCACAAACATCCCTTTTGAAACCCCAAACTCTTTTAAAGTTGATCCTTGTAAATCATAAAACGTAGCAGTGCGATAAGGGCTAAAAGATTTTCATAAACTAATTAGTCCAAAAGACTTGAAATGATCCAAAGAACCATCACGGAATACACATGCCCAAAGAAACCTCTTATAGTAACATGTATAAACCCCCTTTAGTGATCAATGTGCTTCACACATTGTTGTATTGGAAGTGTTTATGGGAAAAGTACAATAGAAGAATTCCAAACAGCATGCTAACTGCATCAATGAATTATGCTAATCCAGTAAAATAGAAAAATGCTTAGTGAAGTACCTTGTCTTTTATTAATTCTGAAAAGAACTTGAATTGATAAACATCGATGTCACCATGGAGTGCTAGATCGAGACCAAATACCCACCATCCTTTGGGAAGCTTCAGGGCAAAATAGCTTTTTCTCTGAGGCATAAGCCATCCACCGAACCAACTTTTATGGCATATGTATCTCATAAAAGTGTGTAGTCCATCAAACCAATCTGTAAATGAAGACGGATAATTGTTACTCATTACAACGATGACAATGAGAAATATTTTATCGGTCCCACTTTTTCATAAGGTATGGAGGCATACATAAGTAGGTAGTCATAACCATGCAGGCAGAGAGTCCGATTTCAAGAAACCCACGAAAAAAAAATCAAAAAACGTTTTTGTAGTGTTATAACCTTTGAAACATGACATGTAACAAAAGCATTAAGTACTAATATCAACTAGCATTATAGATAGAACTGCCATATGATAGGCATGTGCAAAGCATTAATAATAATGACAATAATAAAAATAACATTATTCAATGGCAAATTCAATTCCAAATTCATACCACGGACTTAACTAAGCAAGGTCTTTCTTCCTTTATTCTTTTTTTTCTTTTGTTGGGGGGTGGGGGGGAGGGGGACAAAGCAAATTAAAGACACATCCACTAGTCACTTTTTCGCTATTATTAATAATAAACTGTTTCAAGAAAAGTCAGACACAAACCATGATTTCCAGGGATAATGAAACACTGAGGTCCATCATAATTCCTTAAATCGGACACCCCTTTGGGCAATTCAGGCTTCTTTACAGCTATATGCTCTTCCTTATACCAGATTGGAGGCTGGAGTGCATATTCAAAGGGACGAAAGAAGCGACTCTCATATGTGAAAGCAGACGGATTTGGATATCTGTAAGAAACAAGTTTAGAACATAGAAATCAGGTATCAGTCATCTAAAATTGCCAAAATTACTTAAATAATTAAACAGACATCAAGGGGAAGAAAGAAAGAAAGTTGTCTAAGTAGTTCAGACCATATTTATCCGGACAAGTATTTCAAAGCAACACACGTTCAGGTACATATGTCACCTAAAAAAGCCTTTCTTTATTTTTATTTTTTTTTAGGGTTGGGGGGTGTTACAGACTTTAATGAACATTTCTACAGAGAAATAATCAGGCTGAGTGCCTCAAACTTAAAGGAGTTAAAGCTAATCTACTCAATTATTTATGAGCTAATATCAATATCCAATTGGATTAATGGACCAATTTATCTTCAATGTGTCACTTAGACTCAATTCCCCAATAGAAATAAACAAGAGGAACACAAATGTCAAAAGGGCCCCCTTGTGAACATTCTATCAAATGGGGAGAGGCGTCGCCACATAGAATAGTCTTCGCTTTTCAACCCTCTTGCCTAAGGATCTTGACGAATAGCGAACAAAGATCAGCAAGAAGTAAGGGAAGAAGTTGACAGTCTTACTCGTAAAATGAGAATCCTACATCAACCGTCACAAACATTCATCTAATAATTATTAGCCATTCAATGCTTAAACTTCATTAAGAGATATAAATTTATTAAGTCCATACTCAGAAGACTGCAGTTGAAGTAAACCAGAATATTACTTAGACAACAGATGGGCAAAAGCAAGAGCCAAAATACCAAACCCATGATAAGTTAAGTTGACCGCCCAACTAGGGATGGCAACAGCATGGAAAATCACCATCAGCTAACAGAGAGCCAACCTGATGAGGGGAAAAACCGCCGCCCTCAATTGGGACGGAGCCAGGGCCCCAATCCCCACCCAATTCCCGCTAAATATCTGTATTTTTTATTTTTTATATTTTTCAGTGCATAATAAAGGAGGCAAAATACTGCAATATTTTTCTTCGTAATACTCCCAAAGCTCTCTCAATATGCTTCCCAGCTTATATTCTCATTTAAATTTCAAAAAAAAAAAAGATCATCAAAACAAAAAACAAAAGCCTATACTAATGCTACATGACTTCGTAGAAGCCCAACTCCCAAAGCACCCTTTTCTGCTCAACATAGTGCATGAAATGTTTGAGTTTCAAGTGATTCTCCAATTGCAAACTCACACACTCCCTCTCCTCCTCCCTTCCCTCACCCTCCCTCCCTCAGCTATGTTGATTTCCAGAGGACTTCAACACTAACATGTTGTATTTGGTACATCAAAATCATACCAAAAGAGTTTTGAGTTAGGATTCAGTTATTGGTAGTGATGGCTAGGGGTAGATTCCGGCAAGAGGGTTGCGTCACGATGATGGCCATGTGCATTCGCATCAATCATCATCACGATGGTTGATTCCTGTAGTGCCCCAACTGATTTGGCCTTGGCTTTAACATTCCCATATGAGAATCGGGGAACCATTGGGCATTGGGGATCCTCTGGAGGCAAAAATGCAAATTTTCAAAATCATGAAGCATTCCATAGGAAAATTTAAAGCAAACAAATCAGCTAAGATTTCACAGCAAATCATGTCTGTTTTAAAGTTCTTATATTCTAAAACCTTGGATCCTTCCAGATTTTTCAAACCTTGTATTCAGAATAGCAGTTTGCTTCATGAAGTCTTATGGAGCTTTCAACCATGTGAAAGGTAAGGCTATTCAGTAATTACAGGTGAACAGTCACTTACATCATACCCAGTTACTCACAGTACGAAAAATCTCCTCTATGCATTATGATTGCCATCACCATCATCAAATTGATGCCATTTAACACAAACAACACATTTACAGCCTGGATGAATGCCACATAAGTCTAATCAACACATTCTCATGCTTTCCCCTTTCTGACTTTTAGAACCAGGCCCTAACATAAAGTTCTAAACTCACATGCTAGTCCAGTCCTAAATCTTTAGCTTCACCTGGCAGCAAATTTCGGCGCAGGATAGAATATAGAGTGGAAAGGAAATTTTTTTTTTTTCTTCATTTTTTTCCTCTTTTGGGCTGAGTGTTGGGGAAGAGGCAGATTCAAATAGAATTGCATGGAGCATCATAACCACTTGTGCCCATCACTGTAAGAGTAACACTCACAGACCATTTCCCATAGTTGCTCAAAAATCACTCACAATGCCTGGATTGGGCAGTAAGTCCATTCACAGCATATTGTTTGAATGGCTCAGAACATTCGGAGTAAACTATTGCATTGTAAAACTACATGCCAGAACACAAAAGGTGCCCTATACCCCTTTAATAAATTGCTTCCAACCCAATATTTGCAGGAAAATACATTCATTGCTTGCCTTCCAGCTTTGACACAGCGAACGAAAAACTAGCAACAGACCAGGAAGATATCAAAACAAAGTACATAATAATTTAAAAAAGAAAAAACAAAGACGATTAGTGTTCGATTGGTATCATCCCCAATGTTGAGTTGATAAATCCTTAAAATCTCTAACCACTCAATGACTCGCTCTCCTCAATGTGTTGCTTTTCTTTCCAGTATAGACATGCGATTAAATCAGATCAAAACTAAGAATACTAGCATGAGTCTAGTATAGAATTTTTCGATGGCTGATGACTGCAGCCGAGGAAATGTCTACGGATTAGTGTGCTAGAGAGAGATCAGGGGTACAGACAGCATCTCGACCCGTCAATAAGCAGATTTCTTTAGCAAGTTAGCAACCTAAATTATCTCCTGTTGTTCACCCTTATAAGCGGAAATGGGCACCCAAAATGGCCCATTGTTTTCCAATCCTTCTTCAATATGCTGCTTTTCTTTCCAGCATGAGATACCTAAAATTATCTCCTCAATGTTGTGTCGATAAATCCTTAAAATCTCCAACCACTCAATTACTCACTGTCCTCAATGCGTTGCTTTTCTTTCCAGTATAGACATGTGATTAAATCAGATCAAAAATAAGAATACCAGCATGAGTCTAGTATTGAATTTTTCGATAGCTGATGACTGCAGCCCAGGGAATGTCTAGGGATTAATGTGCTAGAGAGAGATCAGGGGTACAGGCAGCATCTCGACCTGTTAATAAGCAGATTTCTTTAGCAAGCTAGCAACCTAAATAATCTCTTGTTGTTCACCCTTATAAATTGGAATGGGCACCTAAAATGGCCCATTGTTTTCCAATCCTTCCTCCCCATTTAGTGCACACTTCAGTCTCACGAGACATTTTTCTCTCCAAAAAGTTTTGGAGGTGTTTCTATATATTCTAGGCGTCTTTTTGGCCAAAACATCTCAGGAATGTGGAAAAACCAGAGGCGTCCACTTCATGCAGCATTAATAGGTTGTGGAAAATGTTTTGCCCAGGTGGGGCAGCTTTTTCTGGGCAGCTTTTTCTCTGGACAATGCAAAGGAAGGAAATGATACCGGTTTTTAAACAACCTAGAATTATAGTCCTATGTTGAGCCTTCACAGTGTTTGATGTGAAAAAAACAACAGAGACCAACTTTTATTTTCCCTGAAAAACATTGTCAGTTGCAAGAAATGAAAAAACATCTCAGACCAGGTGTTCCAAAATAAATAAATAAAAAAGCTTGAAGTTCATCTTCATGATCTAAAAAGAAGAAAAAGTTAGAGCAAAACAAAACGAAATACCCAAAACTCCCCTTGGTGAAGAGCACAAGCTCACCACAGGTGCAAAAAAGTTGAGAAAAATGGAAGTAAGATAGACGAATAATACTCATTCTTAAAGTACAATTATGTTATAAGTGTCAAAACTTAACTAGTGCCTATGAAAAAGAGAGGAACTAATCCTGTTCAACTTTCCCAAGCACCATGATTGATCTCAGCCTCATTGCTTTCCACTTCTACTTTCTTACTCAGTCACGCTTTTCTCCCCTCCCCCGCCCCCTTGTTAAGATAAGATTTCAGCCAAGCTTTTATTCTAGACCACCATATCTATAAATAATGACCAGTTAATGTAACATGATTCAAAGTCACAAAAGCCAACAAATTCAACGGATATTTTGCAAAAATTTCATTTGAATTTTTCTTTTAATCAAAGTTCATTGTCTAATTAAATCTACAGAGTCTAGCATGTGATGTGCATATTATATCACTACAGGATACATAAACAAGTGACATGTGCTTACGCAAGATCTCCTCCAATGAGGAGCAAATCACCACGCGGAAGAGCTTGTACAGAATCACTTATTTTCAACGAAAGTTTAGGCTGAGCAAGTAGCCGTGCAACAGCATATGATGGGTTACCCCCATCACCAGTATCTGCCATGAAATCAAACCAAAAATCATCCTTTTCACCAAAATGATCATATAGAGGATCTCTTTGCTCTGCATCTTGAACTGTGCTCATTGCTGCCTAATCATGAAAAATCGAAAGTCGAAAATTATGGATAATACTACGAAGTATCTTTGTCTTTAATCATCAAGACAACCATGGTCTATAAGGGACAAGCAAGCAGAAAAACAAGGAATTGTGCATACAAGCTAAACTTACAGAAGTTTTGAGACATCAAAGAGAAAAGTGCACCTCTTGTTCGCAATTACTTTCTCAAGAAAGAAGTATCAAAAATTCAAGACAATTAAAATAAATAAGTTTATTTACAGAAGGACCGATCGTCCTACTCAAAGCAAACAACCCTATGTATTTCAGTTACCCCTATTCTTCAATAGCTACTTGTCCGTTTCTTTTTCTCATATCGGAGCATGTCTACAAAAGAAGCAATCAAGCTGGTCAAACTCATTAGATTAAAACAATGCAAGTCATGACCTTTCCAAACATTCAAATTGTGAAATCATGCTAGGAAGTTGCAGCTACAGATAACAATCTGCTGACAAAAATAGCAAATCCTTAGTTCCCCATAACAGTAAAAATGTATAGTCAAGTTACTTCAAATGAATACCAAAATAGCTCATAGAAGTTCCATAAGTAAACAGCAGGAGAAAGCAAACTTTTGTTTCCTCTGCATAAATATATCAAGACCAAAAAACAAGACAAAAAGGGTGAAACTTCATAGTTTTAATTTTACCTGCATCATGCGCATGTCAAAACGACCAAGGAATACCGTCACAGACACCAGAAGATCAAAAACTGTCTTAATCAAGTCAGCTGACGTCCTGAAATTAGAAAAGCAGAGTCAAAAGGATGATCAAGCAGCTTCTTTATGTTTAGTTCCTATGAAAAAGACATCATTGCATGAAGATTGCATACAAGAAAAGGTAATGGGCAATACCCTGAATACCAAGGGACCATATCTAGAAAATCAGGCTTTATCTGCTTCTTCTTCTTCAAATTTTCATCTCCTATAGGTGGAGAAGGATGCGTAAGTGCCCATCTGTTGATAGTCAGAAATCAATGAAACAGAAGGATAAGGAGCAGAAGCAACTTAAGATATCAAGAAAATTAAACAAATTAAACAAAGCATTAATGACAATTCCGTTTTTAAGATACTGGAAGAACTAAATCAAAGACATTCCAAAATTGACATTTTTTTCCTGAGTACTAAACGAATAACACCACTTTAGACAACACGTTTAAAAAGTGACAAAAATATGCTCTAAGCTCAACACAATAGATGGTTTTCTTTTCAAAGCAAGTACAGAAAAATCTGACTACATAAAATAATGGAACGTTATAAAGGAGGTCCTCAAAAAATTGACAGAAAAAAGAGGGAAAGTTTAGCTCCAGAGAAATAGCACAAATCAGATGCCTGAAGAAACAGTTTCTTTAATACAACTGACAGGAAAAGGAGGAGAATCACTACAGTGTAAATCCAATAGCCACTAGAAGTAGTCCCTTCAAACAAATAGTGCAACATTGCTCTTATTGCAAGAGAGGATGACTGAAAATTATTTGCTAACAATCATTTATCCATGGCATTACATGAGAGGCCATAACTCACCCTGTCGATCTTTCAACCACATAATTAGCAATGTAAAGGCCTATAAAGGTGGCCCACAAGGAATATATTGGAGAAATTTCATCTGGTGATTCTGCACATGAGCCACTGCATGCTAGCTGACACATGTTAAATAATAAGTTAATAATAGTCGAGTTTCAAAGGCGTTCTGAAAAGGATTAACCACCAAGACAAATACAATTAAATTCCAGCAATACCTCCCCATAAATAACCCACTTTGACAATAAAGGATAATCACTCGCAGAACCAACAGGGGCAAACCATGATGAGCACACTTGGTCTTTCAGCTCATTAATTCGTAAAAACTTTGCAAGCCATGTGTTCCTCTCCTCCCTCCTAAAAAAGCAAACCAGCCAGAGTTCTTCCTCTCTCTCACAATGGCTCGATTTCCACAATGACTATAAAATACACAGCAGGCAACGCTAATTACCTGCAAACCAGAAATTTAATGAAAGAAGGCCACAAACTACATCAGAGGCTTATAGAGTACTCGCTGTGCCAGCCAAACTTACCGCACAATTTTGAAGGATGGTCCAGATCTCCGGTCTTTTTCCAGCCACACGGGCAACGAGACCAAGATACCAAAGGCCATAGAAAATAAGATGGAAGACAAGAAGAAACAGAATGGAGGATATATAAATTGTTATAAACAAAGATAGGTTCATCCTTAAATCAACTCCCATTGATTGAAAACTTGGAAGATGATAGACAGCTGCCACTAAAAGCCAGGCAATATACCTGCATACGGCCATTGAGATTAAGTAAGCAATGCACGTAATAAATCATATCATGATATGTAACTAGTTACAAGAGATACACTCACCACTTGCTGAAATTTGAATAACTTGGTTTAATAGTCTTCCCCATGAATGGCGATGAGAAAAAATAGAAGAAGCCAAACAAACAGAGATACATTGACCACCATTTGATGTTTCCGTCTAAGGCTTGTAGAAAAGTATTCATATTGTCAAATGATATAAAGAAAAGGCACGCTAGAAGAACTGCTATAACAGCATGCCGGGAATGCTCATGCGGATAAGGATAAGTTTGAGGAAGTATTGTCCTGAATCTCTCCATTCTAATAGTAGTATCAAGTAGACCAACTGCTGGCATATTAGAGCCCATCTAGTAATATGAAACCACTTTCTTCAAGGAGCTATTCCAGAGCAAAGAACCACATGAACACAGCGAGCTAGCTGCATATACCACAGCAATGATGAATATAATAACCAAAACAAAGAATGTATAATTAGAAAATTAAGGGCACATCACATGTAACAACAAAGAGATCAACATTTTAGGTACAAAGACGGCAAGATCAAGGCATTAAACCATATATATCCAGATTAAGCGCCTGATCAAGTTCCAGAAGAGAGCTGATGACCAACAAATCAAATTGTCTATATTTCTTCATATTAAAACTTACCCCTAGCCGGACCCTTGACGAAATTGCTTCCAATTTACCCCTAAAGTAGACAAACCCTAGAATGCAAACCCTGATTTTCGAACTCCCTGTTATTTCACATTTGGAAAGGGCAAGTAGTAAAAATTGATGCTCAACAGGGATTGCTTGGGGAAGGGCAAGTAGCAAAAACCCAGACACGATACAAACAAAATGTGCCCTTTTCCCAAATCAAACGGGGAAAGCTGAAGGTACAAATCAATTCAACAGTTACCAGGAAGCACGAAATGGGCAGCTGCTAAAAATGAATCATTGGAAGTGAGAAGAACTGGGAACTTACCCCGACGCAAGTGAGGAGAGAGAAAGAACCCACAAAGGAATCGTGCATGTGAGTGAAAACAACAAGAAAGAAGAGCAGGAATTGAGGGAATTCGGTGGGTTTCTTCTTCCTTCTTTGTTGTTCCCAAATTTTAAATCAAACCGACTTGGTAAACGAGAATGTCTGCAAGGAACCGGAACAAGAAAATGGCATATTCTCTCTGTTCTACTACTTGTCCTATAAGCATGCCCAATCCAATCATCAAATCAAAAAGGGCATTCAAAATCCAATTACTTGAACCAGAAAAAAAAAAAAAAGTTTGGAGAGAGAGGGTGTGTGAAAAGGAAAGGGTATGGGGCTGTGACTAAGTTTTAAAATCATACATACGTGAAGATGGGCACCTCTTGAAAAAGGTGGACTTTTGATTTCATGATGAATGGAAAGGAGAAATTCTATACCACCTAATGTGGCCAATGCAAATCTTCCACATAATTGGCCACGTATGTATATGTTACTTGAGTTTATGGTCAATAGAATTTCTTTCTTCTTTTACATAAATTATAATTAGTTAGGACAATTTAAGTACATATTTGTTTTAATGTTTATAACAATATAAGCGTTGATCGCCGATAAATCTTGATCATCTTTAATCGCTAAATGTAATTGCTAGTAAACATTGGTAATTGCTAACTACTAATCGTAACTAATGGTAACGTTTGATAACAACTAGTATTTAGAAATGCATTTGCCAATAGCCTTGTACCTCAACAACATCGAGACCTACATGCTACGAGAGAGGTTATGTGTTTGAAATCTAAGAAATAACAATTTTTTCGAATGCAAAAATTTCTCTTGGTAACGAGACCTTTTATGTGCTTAGTCGGGGCTAAATCTCTATTATCCTATGATTGTGTACCCATTTTATATCTACTAAATCCGTTGAATCAAATCCTTTATAAAGGCCATAGAATGGGAAGTACTCATTACTGCCCAAATAATAATAATAATAATAATAATAATAATAATAATAATAATAATAATAATAATAATAATAATAAAACAATCAAACTACTTTGTATTTACCCCTATAACACAATATAGTCTTAAACAACAATCTTTACTTTGGTGTTTGCAAAATAAGATTTGTACCTAAAGATACCAAATTGTCCATGATATGAGGTTTGAGTATGTCCAATGTTTTTTGCAAATTAGTGTCATATAACATATCTTCGTTAAGTTTTATGGGGTTGTGAGGAACTCGTAACTTCAACTATTATTTAGGGTTCAATACTTTGCAATCTTATATTTGAATTGTAAACAAGACAATTTCGTCAAATATTATGCCTAAAAATATTTAAAATAACAAAAAAGTGAGACAGTAAAAAAATAATGTGAACATCTATTACTATTTTTGTCTGTAATCGTCATTGTAAATGTATGGGGATAGATTGAATTTCTAAACAAGGAAACATACTTCGAACCACAAAGGTAAAGCAATTTTTTTCAATAAAGATCTAAGTTTATTTTATATTTTGATAAATTAGAACATATCCTTGTGAGGAAAAAAAAAAACACCTAAATTTTGTTTTTTATGTGATAAAATATATAAGAATCTACTCTTAATATTTTAAAAAAATAAAATATTAATAATTATAAACAATTTTGTACATTTCTCCAGGAATAATAATTTTAAAATTAAATCAATAGGGAGTTGATGTGAGACACCCTAATTTCTTATCAATCTCAACATATAAACTTTAGAAAGTAACAATTTAGACAAGGAAAAAGAATCAAAGCAAAGCAAAGTACAAAGGTAGTAGCAAAGAGACAAGCAAAGAAAGCAATTATGAAAGTGAAGAACAAAGCATATAAGAAGTTATAAAAAAAAACTGGAAATCAATTCTTTTGTTAATATTTTTTCTAGTATTTTCTCAACAAACCCTAAATCCTCTTCTAATATCTAGTATTGTATCTTAATTTTAGAGCGACTCTATTAGTTTCTTTCCATTACTTTTTACTAACGTGGAGTTAAATTGTTAATAAGTTTTCAAATCGCTATACAACGGGGCATCAATTCTTCATATTTAGATTACTATACTAATAAGAATCTCCGACAAAAAGGCTATACATGTAATACCCTAGAAATGCGGCTTAAGGGGATTGAAATGACTATATATATCACCAAAGGTGCATATTCTTTTAGAGAGCTCACTCTTGAGAACTCCATATATACTTAAGCGTGCTTCACTTGGAGTAGTTTTAGGATGTGTTACCTCTTGGGAAGTCTTCCCAAACAGGGTGTGAGTAAAGATGGCAATGGGTTGGGTCCAAGTATAGACTTAGACCCATTTAATTTTTTGGACTTGGACCCGGGCTTGACCCGGACTCCATCGAGTCCGACGGGTTTACTGGATCCTAAATAGGTTCATACTATTTCATGCTAAAATTGTTTAGAGACATCATACTCTTATCATTCTTATTCCCATTTAATATTATTATACATTAGTAGGCAAGACAAATTTTAAATTTATTCACGCATGTATTTAGATAGCACTGTAATTTGACAAATTAAAATAAATAATCAAAAATAAATCAAACTCGAACAAATTTATAGATCTCCTCATTAGAAATTGTATTATGAAACAATGATGGAGAAGAAAAGGCGTGTTTTGAACAATTTCAATTATTTTTTTGATTTAAACATTTGTTTGGTTATTTAATTTTAAATTTGCATGAATGGAATATTTATTGAAGATATCATTCACCTCTCCATAATGAATGAAACTCATCCTCATTCTCAAAAAAATATTGAAATTAAGGAAGAGAACAAAAATATGTTTAGAGCAATGGCTCGGGAAAGGAGAATGAGAGATTTAGAAAATATGATTTGTGGATGAGGAAGGCGTGGTGCCAGTGGAAAAAGAAAAAGTAGCTTAAAAAGATAGATAATAACCAACACTTCTAAGGAAAATATTAACTTTTATGAGCTTTTCAATTGGGAAGGCAATGGAAACCTAGGCTAGGCGAACAACTGCATTCAACTAAAAGGATTATAACCAATACTATTATAAATTTGCGCTTATACATTTGAGGAAATGACATAATTTAGGAGAGAATTTTAATTTTTTTTAGAAAATAAATTAAGGATATAGGAGATGAGTTTTAGAAAATTGAAATAAAATATTATATGTGCTATAGACCTAGATATATGGTATATATAATTTGTAGACGATAAAAATTTTCAAGTTTTGTTATCATATAAGCAAAGGTGATGTAAAAGTGGCATTAGGTAAGAGCCTCGACAACGCAAGCTTGGGAAGGGAGGCGCGCCCGATGTGGCGCGCCGCCCGAGATGCATTATTTCACGGTGGATGCGCATTATCCCAAGGTGCGCGTGAAGGCCCGTGCCCCGACGCCTGCTTGGGGAAGGCTCGCTGTCCAAATGTCATTTGTTGATTGGTTGAGGTGAATTAATTAAAGTAGATAATTTAATTGAAAATACTTGGACAATTAATTGTACCCTCTCTCTATCTCAACAATTAATTGTACTCTGTCTCTCTCTAGGAAATTGAACTCTCTCTCTATATATATGCTATTTGTTGGGTTGGAAAATCACAATATTGTATGAAATTTTTCTAATATAATCTCTAATATTATTATTATGTACGAAAACAAATAATAATAATTATTTTAATATTTTTATTATCTAACATTGCTATTATTTATTTTAATTCATCTAATAAAATTTTTAATATTATTATATTATTTATTCTTAAAAAATTACTTACCTAAAATAAATTTTAATCTTCATAGTGCACCAAATAATTATTTTATGTATAATAAAAATAAATAATAATGTAAAATAAAATATGTAAACTAATTAAATATGTTAATGACTAGGCTCCATGTGTATTATTTAAATAAGTGACTCTTGGTGGTGAGCTTTGCATTGTAGATGTAAGGATTTAGAAGAGAGAAAAAATTGGCTCTTAGATGATGTGTCGCTATAGGCCTCCAACAGGTGAGCCTAAAATTGGCCCTTGCATTGGAGATGCTCTAAGATGGTAATAGAAAGGCATATAGCCTACATTGTATACCAGCATATGTTTGATTGGTTAACTAATTATTTAAGGGTGTTTGGTTGACAATTGTTTTGGGGGTAAAGAGTTGTTTTGAAGAGTTTAGTTGTTTTGACTAATGATGGAAAAGGGGCGGATCCGAATAAGATGGAATCGTACCCGCACTCATACCCATTTTCGAAAATTGTACTCATACCCATACCCACACCCACACTCGTTAGGTTTCGAAAACTTATACCCTACTTGCACCCATCGGATGTTTTCGGATTTGTGAGTTTTATTCGGGTTTGAATGTGATGAGGAAAAAAAAATAACCACATCGACATATGAGAATCATACTATGTTTTTGGCTTATGAGGATGAAGCCATTTGTACTTGTAGAAAAATTACAATCTAATCATGAAGTATTTAAGCCTTTTTTTCTATGCATAATTATATGGTAATTGACATGTTCATTAGTTGTACGAAGAAAATTATAACATTAAAATAAATCGGGTACGAGTCGTGTGCGAGTGTGGTACAGGGTTCATTAAAATAAATCGGGTACTCGGTCGGGTGCGAGTGTAGGGCGGGTGAACCCCGTACTCTACCCATACCTATACCCATACCCAAACCCTTTATTTCCGTACCCTCCCCATACCCGCTTTTTCAACTTTTTCATACCAAAACTCGTTATAAACGGGTCAAGTTCGGGTCGAGTCTTTCGGGTTCGGGTGATGTTTCCATCCCTAGTTTTGACTAAGCTAAATAGCTAAATGGATGTTCTATACACGGTTGTTTGGTTCCAAACTACTCTTTCTCAAACAGCTTCTTCCCATTAGGTTTTTAGGAAAAATTATTTGTGAAAATGACACATTTATTCAAAAGTTTGGAGAAATTACAACATATGTCACTAATCCTTATTATTATTATTATTATTATTATTGTTGTTGTTGTTGTTGCTATTACTACTTTTATATTATTTTTTATTTGAATTGAATATAATAAATATTATATTAGATAGATAATGAATATAAAATTTATAAAGTTTTATAAATAAAGTTCATCTGTATATAAAATAAATATAATTACGTTTGAATATAAAATAAAATGATTAATAAAAAATATACATATTCAATTAAAAAAATAACTTAGAGACCACTTAAAAAGCTTTCTTTCTCTCTCTTGCTAGGACTATGGCTAGGCGTGGGATGCTAAAGAATGCTACACTTGCAAAATTGAAAGGATGGAACAACGAGAGCACTCTAAGCACTTAGATCCAGCAGCAGGGGTCTCTAGCTCTAGATGCGACAGGTGAATTGGAGATAATTTCTACCGTTGATAATCCTGTTCCTGATGCCTTTACTAGACCTAGTTCAACCCGAACAGTGTAGTGATTGATGGCCAGGTCATCGCTACCCCAGTACAACAAACGTATGTGGTAGTTGAAGGTATTCCTCCTTTATTAGTTTCGACAAATTTTGATGTATCTAAAATGTGAAATGCTAGGCATAAATTGAATTTTGTGAAACCCCAAAAGAAGAATGCTATTGTTTTTACAAAAGTTGAATTGGATGATATCAATTTGGAAATACAGTTTTGGGAATCGATCGTTGCTTGTTATGTACTAGGTGCTTCACCACCATTTTTTTTGAAGTAAAACCGGGGAAGCTTTATTAATGTAAATCCAATTCCGCTAGTTGAAGGATACTAAGCGGAAAATCTACACGACTATATAGACGTCGCCCTCCCTACTAGGAACCACTATAGTATTCCCTCCCGTTTTACATGACTCGAAAGCAAAGAGACAACTAGGAACAAAGCTTCTAATGTCATTGATAATTAAGTCCGTTAGACTCCTTCCTTGGTCGTGATTTTGGAGCTTGTAAATTATCCCTTTTCCCTCACACTCGCCATTTCTTCACTCCACGAAACCTTCAATCTCCGAACTCCCATCTCCAGTACTCTCCCAAGGCTATCACGGACCACCCATCCCAAGCCCACCCATCCATCTCGCCATCGCTGCGTCTCGTATTGATTTTGACATACCCCTCCGGTGGCATTGTCCAGTCCTCAAAGGATCCGAGCTGTCCAACCTGGCTCCGTACATACACTATGGCAAGCATACAACTTACAATCATAGTCCGAAAACCGAGATTAAAAGTCTCCCATTTAGATTAGTCTTTTCCAGGATGATTTTATTACGAATTGTCCAAACATGCCCACCCCATACCCGTAAATTTCTCAAAGTCTTCTTGTTCCAATTTGTCCACACACCATGTCAAAGACTCTCGAATGGAGCTCCATGGAGAGTCTTCCCAAATTTGGGCACGAGCAATTGATTTCCAAATTCCTTCCGGATGAGGACAATTGAAGATTGCATGGAGAATTGACTCCTCATCTCGTTGGCAAATTGGACAGATTGCCTCTGCGGTTATGTGTCGGAGTTTCAATTCTCCCAATACCGCTATGCACCCGTTAAAAATCCTCCACACAAAGTGTTTGAGTTTTGGTGGAACTTGGAGGCCCCATATTTTCTTCCACCAATCACTATCCTCGATTGAGATACTTCTCGAGCGAGCTTCTAGAATTCCCAAAAATCCTAACCAATAAGCGGATTTTACTCGTAACATTCCCACGCTTCTCCGGCCACCAACGCCAATCGTCCCGCCTCGTGAGTAAGACTCGGGGAAGGTTTAGGATATTCGTCGCTGCCTCGCATGAAAAAATACTCCTTACCAGCTCTTCATTCCATGCCTTCTCCTCCTCATCAAGTAGGTCGCAAACTCGTAGATCGAGATTAAATTCAATCTCGGTACAAGGGATTGCCATAATCGTATCCACCATAATCCAAGGGTCATCCCACACTCGGGTCCGCTCGCTTTCCCCAATGCGTCTTATCGGTCCCTTGATTAGCGGACTTTTGGAACCCCAAATGCTTCTCCATGCAAAACTAAACCCCGCCCTCTCGTAAGAATCCGAGAAAATCACATTTCGGAAAATACCTGGCTTTATAGACATGGTGTAAAAGTGTACTTGGTCCTTCCATTATTCGCCAGGCCCGCTTAGCAAGAAGAGCTTGGTTAAAAGTCATCGAGATTTCGAAAGCCCATACTCCCTAAAGACTTTGGACGATAGAGGGAGTCCCAATTTTGCCAATGCATTTTCCTTTTCCGATCTGCCGAACCCTACCAAAACCGAGCCATGATAGCCTAAATCTCTCCTAGCAATCCTTATGGAATTTGGAAAACGCTCATCATGCACGTTGGTATTGATTGAGCAACGACCTTAATCATCACTTCCTTTCCGGGCTTTGAAAGTAACTTCTCTTTGTAGCCTTGGATCTTCTTCCGGATCCTCTCCTTAAGACAGCAAAGGCAACCTTTTTGATCGACCTAGGATTGTGGGCAAACCTAGATATTTGGCGTGATGATCAATCTCTTGCATTCTCATCGACCGGAGCACCGTTTCTTTTGTTTCTTGTCCTATGTTACTAGTGAAGACCACTTCAGATTTATCTTCATTAACCCGTTGCCCAAAACTTCTTTCGTACAGTCGAATGATCCCTTTTACCTTATTTGCTTCTTGCTCGTTGGCCCTTATAAAGATTACACTATCGTCCGCGAAGAAGAGGTGAGATATTTGTGGTGTGCCTCGAGCAACAATCGCTCCGTGAATTTCTCTCTTCTCAAATGCTTTAGATAACAGGCCCGAGAATGCTTCGCGACTAGAAGAAACAGATAGGGGGATAATGGGTCACCTTGTCGTAAGCCTCTAGTTGGAATCACCGATCCCCGACCCTTCCATTCAATACGAAGGAGTACGAGACAGTCGAGATACATCTCCAAATTCTATCTATCCAGGTTGTCAAGAAGCCCAATCTCATCATTACCTCTTTCAAGAAACCCCACTCTACCCGGTCATATGCTTTGCTCATATTAAGTTTGATGGCGCACACTCCTTTTCTCCCGCTCTTCTTCTTTTTCATGTAATGGAAGACCTCAAAGGCTATCAAAGCATTGTCAATTATCGAGTCGTTTACGCACGTAAGCACTTTGTTGCTCGATATAATACTTGGGAGAAAACATTTGAGGCGGTTCGCCATGGTTTTTGACATGATCTTGTATAGTACATTACACAGCCGATGGGTCCGAACTGGGTAATATTTTTCGCCTCCTTCACCTTGGGTATCAGCACTATATTGGTTTGGTTGATTTGGGAAATGTACGTTGCCCCAATCCAAGCCTTTTGAACAAAGTTAACAACATATTTCCCAACCACGTTCCAATACTTGCTGAAAAAAGTGCATGCATCCCATCGTGGCCTGGGCTTTTGTAGGGTACATATCATTTAGTGTCTGCTTGGATCTCATCTGCTGAGGGGATTTTATTTAACGTCTCGTTCATCTCCCGGTAACCTTGCTACCGAGGCCCTCCAAAGCATTTTCGTAAAAGGAAGGGCGAGAAAACTCAAAAAGCTCACTGAAATAGCTTACCACAATGTTCTCGAGTCCGGCCTTGGATGTCACTCGGTTGGCCGTATGTATCCTCCAGCTTGTTTTATCCGGTTTCGACGGCACCTCGCCTTGGCTTTGTGGTGAAAATACTCGTATTTTTATTGCCATCTTTTAACTCATTAGGTCGGGCCCTTATGAACCGGAGAGATCCCTCTTTCCTATGTAGATCATCGAGCTTTGCACCCAAATCTTTGCAAATTTGGATATTATCGACTGAAGGTGGTTTTTTCGAGCAAGTGCTCAACCTTTTTCTCGTTTCCTTAATTTCCCGCCCGATTGAGCCAAAAGTTGAGCGACTCCATTTCTGCAATGCTTTTGCACACGAATTGAGTTTTACCCACGACTCTTCCCCATTACAATCCGTCTAAGCTTGTTTGATAACCCTTTCACAATCAGTATGAGACATCCACATAGGCTCAAATTTGAAATTCCTGTCCTTACACTCTTCCAGGGAGTGTTTCTCCGTAGTAAGGAGTAGAGCATTGTGATCCGATCGAGTATCCGGGAAAAGATTTAATAGAAACATCGTGGAATTTGGTGCACCAATCGTGGTCCGCCATGAATCGATCCAGCTCTCTCTTGTTGTCCCACGTTGCCAGGTGAAAAAATCTCCAATATTTCCAAGGTCATGAATTCCACAAATGTTTACTCGCCTCCCCGAAACCTCTCATGTAGCTCTCCCTTCTAAGTGGGTCTCCCTCCTTCTCATTTTCTCGTTAATATTTCATTGAAATCCCCAAAAATATCATAGGCAAAGCAGACAGTTAGACGTAGTTCCTTCATTCTTTCCCATGTGTTAAATTTCTCCACATTGTCGGCCCAACCATAGATACCGCCGCATACCAGGAGTGGTGCCCTTCTCCATCTAGTACAACCGCGATAACATGATGATTCGAGAAGGATAAAATCTCCACATTCACCTCATCCACCGTAAACCGATTCCTCTCGACTTTCCAAGCGCTACTTAGACAGATACCATCCTCGAATCCAAACTTATTCCTAATGTTCTCTAGTTTTTTACTATCCAAAGATCGTCTCCATCGGAAAGACGATATTGGGGCGTTCCCTCCAAGCCCAATTTTAGAGGGTGTCAACTGTCGAGGGGTTGCCAAGCCCTCGATAGTTCCAAAAGAGGATCTTCATGGCAGCATGGGGGCAGATTATGGCTCGCCCGCCTCCCGGCCTCGGCAGCTTGATGTTGGAGCACTCTCGTCCACAATCACAGGTGCTCGAGCTAGAAACCCATTTTTTCACCTTAACGATCCAACGCTCAGGTTTCTCTTTAATGACCCACATAGTGAAGGTCATATTTTCATGAGGTTCCTCTATCAAAAAGGCATCTCCTCCTCCATCGTCTCCTTGCGGTATTTTTTCGACCTGAATCCCTTTCGTCATCCCGGGCTGCCCGCTTGCAAAAGCTCCAATATGTATAGGTTGGTCTCGTTGCAATAATCGGAGGGTTATTTCGCCTCGGCGGAGCACTTGGTATATTGGTCTCAATTGTCGGGAATATTCCCGTGCTTTGGTCCCTGGTATGTTTTTTGTTAGGGGTATCCAATCTCTCTCTATGCGTGGGAAGTCGGTGTTTGTCAAGTCTCTTAGCGTTCCCTCATTTTGTTCCTTCATTCTTGCTCGCCCGCCCCTTCCTTCAAGGATATCAAAGATAGCACTCATGATCTTATTCTCAACCTTCATCCAAACTCCGTAGTGACTCTCATTCCTTGCTTCAACTTCACAATTTCTATTTTCGTGTCCCGAGTAGACCACAATTAAAGTAGAAGTTTGGGAGCCTTTCGTATTTAACTTCTATCCAACTCGTCCATTCCACCACGCCGCTTAAGTGAGAATCCCGAGCACAGGGGTTTTGTTACATCTACCTCCACTTTCAATCTAAAGAATTGTCCTTCATCCTCTCTCGGATCCACTTCTACTAAATCTCCGAATCGGGTACCAATTTTTGTTGCATTCGTCTTACTTCTCATGTTCAAGGGCACTCCGAACAGGCGAACCCGTAGTAAGTTTTCGAAAAGTCCATATTCCGAACCGAGGCTTCAAGCATACCACTTTTCAGTAACCATGTGGTTTCCCATGATTGTCCACGGACCACCATTCGTAACACGTTTAACGTCGTCCATATCGTTAAAACTAAACAGAAAGTGTTATCATCCGGATCGGATATACGGACGCCGAATTTGGGGCTCCACGCTCGTTGGATAACCGTTCGGCAAGCATTCTTATTTTCCAGTCGGATTGATATAAGTTTTCCAGCCAGCGTTAGGAAATTGAGTTTATTATTCACCATTCATCAACTTCTAACTCCAGTCCCTCCCGTACGTTGCTCCGGAGGTTTTGGGTCATTGAAACCAATTGATTTACTTCGTCTATCTCTTCTCTATTGCCGGAATCCATTGGTCACGAGATGCAGCCTTAGAGGCTAATTGAGATTTGTTATTGGAAGAAAGGGAAAAACCCTAGAAAAACCCTAGAAGAGGGTGGAGCGAGCTCTAAGCGAGAGCTAAAATTGTGTTGGTATGCTTTGATTCCGCCGAGACTAGAGACCAAGTTCTACAATTTGCTTCACCACCATTTGTTTTCTTGAATGAGTTTATACGACATATTTGCAAGGATTTTATTATCGACGAGCCATGACACTTAACAATGGAATTGTGTTGGTATGCTTTGATTCCGCCGAGACTAGAGACCAAGTTCTACAATTTGAGTTGCACTAGTTTGATAAAAAGCCCTTCATTGTTAAACCATGCATGAGGACTTTGAAAAGGAGAAAATTGAGCAGATACTTGTATGGGTTTAACTTCCTGACCTAGACATAAAGTATTGGAGTATTTCCTCGTTTGAGCAAATTGGCTAGCTTATAAGGACCCTAATTATGGCTTATAGGAATACCCATGAGAAGAACAAAGTTAGTTATGCCAGGGTATTGATTAAAGTATCAATTCAGGAAAAGGTTTCTAAACACATTTTGACAATGAAGTTAGATTGATACTAAAATAAAATGTCATCTTTGAATGGAACCTATGCTTTATGCTAAATGTCGAAAGTATGAGCATGAATCGAGAAGTGTTATACATATGGACAATGGTGATGGAGACCTAAGATTAATCAAGTTGTTCCACATGCTTGTAACCCAATGATTGCTCACAACACTCTAAAGGATGGATGGATCACAAGTGGTCAAATTGGGAATAATAGTCCTACACATGATCCAAATGTTATTGATACTTAAATTAGTAACCCTTATGATGCGATTGAAATCATTACTAAAGAACCCGTGATAGAGCCAGTTTCTAATAAGGATAGAAGTGAAAATTGTAGGGGTCACAAATAGTTGTTCCCCATGAATAATATAACTAGTTGGAATAATTGAATTCAGGACTAGTAACCATAACTTATAAATCTAGCTTATGATATCAAAGCAATAAAAATGGTGGCACACCTTATCTCCTCAGGATGTAATATTTCCGTCCACCTTTCTCTCTTCCTCAACCAACTCAATGACCATTTGTGATTATATACACGTTGAGCTAAACTCACTACATGAGTTATTTTGCAAATATCTTGCAAAATCAAATTCAAGCAATGGGCAACACAAGGAGACCAACAAATATTTCCATATTTCTTATTCAACAACCTCCCAACACCCTTATAATACTATCATTGTCGGTTACAAGATGCACAACTTTTGCAGGACCAACCATATCAACAATTTTCACAAACAAATTGCAAAGAGTTTGTGCATCGGTGACAAAACTAGAAGCATCAACAAATTTAATGAAACAAATTCCTTTAGGGCAATAAATAAGGGAATTAATCAAGTTTCTATATCTACCATCCGATCATCCATCACGCATAATAATGCACCTACTTTCATTCCAGACATTTCTATAAGAGTCAATGATCACTTAACTTCATTTTTCACTTCTCCTAAAAGTTTGACTCTTAAAGCATTATAACTTGGACCTTATACCCAAAACTAATTGAAGCAATAACATCTATTATTTGTTGATAGTAAATAGAATTGACACAATTAAAAGGAATGCAACAATCATAAATGAATTAAGCCATACACAAATCAACTTGCCTCCACTTTTTCGGACTTTGCAAGGAAGCTTTGATTGAAGGTTGGGAACCAAGTGTTGCCTCGGGAGGAAAAAAGTAGTTACTCCCGAAATAGCCTTCCTCTTGCCCAATGAACTTACTTTGGCTTTAGGTTGACAACTCTCACGCTCATTACTAATTCCTTCCCCATGCATTTCAAAGCCTTGTCTAAAACCAAAAGATCTAACGGGATTTTCTTCTTCATGAGTCATTTGTCGCTCTAACTTTTCTTGAGCAACTTCTTTCAATTTTTCAATCATCCGATAGCTAACATCATTAGGAAGCTTTTTACATGCAGCCGCATCTCCACTCGACCAGCTAGATGTATTTTCATCCTATTAATACCCCCACCTTCGATTAGTTTTTCACAAAAACTACAAATAAGCAGCTTTTTCCCATCACTTGATTGAGCCATTGTAACATATGGCCATGTTGGATATGATTTTTGACGAACCGACCGAGCATTAACATTTGATGAATCCGGACTTGTAATAGAAGGTGTGGCATTAGAATCCATTTTTACCTATTGCAATTTAACAATACATTTACATGAGCCATTAATAATATATTCATGACATACATTAACAAAAGTGGAAAACAAAATACTTTGAATACCCTATCATCTAAAATTTCAAACTCCAAGAGTTGTTGGTTTCATTTTGCTATGTAAATATAGAATCGTGTTTCGGATATACTATGTAAGGTGTTGTAAATGTATGAGATAAATTAACAAAAGTGAAATTCGGGGATATGATACTCTCATATGTTGATTACCCCGGTGAGATTACTTCACCTCAAATTGAAATTTGGGGAACAGAAAGTTTCAACGTATCTACGCTATTATTATATGCATTTTCAAGATTATGAAGTATAGGATTTACTCGCATATTGAGAGCTACCTCCCCTCCCCGCCCCGGCCAAATGCCAAGCAACCGGCAAGCAAACTAACACAAATTGAAATTGGCCATAAACTACTAGTCACTCCAAAAGCATGAAAATTGATCATCAATTAAGGTAAATTACAAAGAGTAAGAATATTACCACAGATGAAGGTGAAGCACGAACCAACCAGACCGGACTCGGAGCGGAGAGAAGAGAAGTAGTGAGAAGAGTAGCAACGTAGCAGGCGACAAGAGGAAAAGGGCGAGGAGAGGGGCAACAATATCACCAAAGAGTCGAGAGGAGCAAGCATAACACCACTACCACGAGCCACCGAGCACCACCGCACGCCACCGAGCGAGAGAGAGCAACCAGAGAGTTGAGAGGAGGAAAGGAAGTCCGAGTGAGATAAGAGTGAGAGAGAGCAAACCGGATAGACTAGAGAATCCGGCTGGCGACTAGTGACCATCAACGCCACCAAGGCAAGCAAGGACAGCGGGGCCCAAAATTAGGGTTTTTTTCAGCAAGTTAGGGTTTTTTCAGCAGCCTATTTATAAGCGCCCAAAATTCCGGGTTTAATCGAGGTTTAGCCTGGTTCTCCTGGTCAACCGAGTTAACCGAGTTAGACCGGTCTTTTTTGTTTCGACTTTCCAAATGAGCCTACGTATTAAACCAACAGGAAAACCCACCGGTTCCTGGTCCGACCGGTTTGACTAACCTGGTATGGGGCCGGTTTTGGTAACATAGGGTGCAAGGAGTTATAAAATACTTATAAAATTAGTTATAAAAATGTGTAAGGAGCAAAGGATTTGTAAGCATTTGTAAGAAACTTTAAAAAGTTGTAAGGAACCGTAAGAAGATGTAAGTAGAGATAGGCATGGAGAGGGTATAACTATACTCGCACCCATATCCATTTTCGAAAATCATCTCCATATTCATACCCATACCCATAGGATTTTCAAAATGTATCCCCATACCTACACCCATCGGGTATTATTCGAATATATATAGATGTGAAATAACAATAACCATTCGAATTTTATACTCGTATAATTTGAAGTTAGTGATGAATAGCCACAAAAATTCCTTGCCTTATCATAAATTTACTAATTATACATCAAAGTAAACAATACATATAGTAACTCATAAATTTACTAATTATACATCAAAGCAAACAAGTCCTACAATAACTCCATTAATGAAGACAAACCTAGGAAGCCCAAGTATAATTATTGATGTAAGATAATGTCTTCTAGATTTCTTATTTTTTTTAAAATGTCGAAGATGAGCGATTGGTGACCGAAGATGAGCGATTGATGACTCGAAAGACCGATGATGGTGAGAGTGGAGAGACATATGAGAGAGAGAGCAAATGACTAATGACGAGAGACGAAACCGGGCGGTGGAAAGAGTGGAGTGACATTGGTGGGAGAATGGAGTGGGTTGCTTGGCTGGTCGGTTAAGGTCGAGGTCGAGCGTTGAGGAGAAGGGACCAACTAGCCAACCAGCCTGGGGAGGAGATAGGAGAGAGCTAGGGGAAAGGAGGGCGAGGTGAGGGACTCGAAAACAAATTTGGGTTTCTAATGAGGAGACAGAAAGAGTGCTCGCCAAAAATGAGGATAGAGGGATCATGGCTGCTGTCACTTTTTTCCCCAAAAATGAAACTGGACAGCTAATTGGCCCAGTGCTCATGGTCGAGCAAAATTTTATTACACAAAGAAAATAACATTCGGGAATAGGTACGGGTTCGAGATGGGTGAACCCTATACCTATACTCGCCCGTACTAGAACTTGATTATCCCGTACCCGCCCCATCTTGAAATTTTATAGTTTTTTAATACCCATACCCACAAAAATCGAGGCGGGTTGTTCGGGTTTGAGTTATACTCTCATCCCTAACTCGTAAGATTGATCTGTTACTTGAAAAGTTACCTTGAGATGACCTAAAGTTGACCATAACATTTTTGCCAAAGAGTTTTTTTTTTTTTTGGAAGACAAGTTTATTAAATCAAAAATCAATTGTCATCAAGTAGACCCGAGATTGAAATCGAACCGAATTAAAACTTAACTAAATATTAGTGACCCAAATATTATATGACCCGAGCTAACCTTACCGAAACCGATCTGAATCACACATTGCCACGTCATTAATCTCGCTAGAAGTGAGAAAAAAAAGGCTAGTGAGTCAGTGAAGTGCATTACTCAGCTCCATTTCTCGTGCATTTGAAAAACCCTAGCTCGATCTCCATCGAGTACAATAGCAAATACTAGTTCTCTTTTCTCTCTCATTAGCCTCCAATTTCAGATCATCTTCTTCGCGGCGGCTTTAATTTCAAGGTAATTTGCGCCCAAATGCTTTCGAAACATTTGATTCTTTGAATGTTAATTTCCAAATGAGATTACCAATTGCTCTCGTTGTGATTGCAGATGATCGACGATCAAGATCTGGGCTTCTTCGCCAACTTTCTTGGCATATTCATCTTTGTGCTGGTAATTGCTTACCATTTTGTGATGGCTGATCCCAAATTTGAAGGCAATTGAGGATGTTCCCTTTATCATTTGAATCTCCCTTCATTTCTCTCTCAATTATGGGTTAGGATCTCGCGAAATCAGTGAAATTTTCGTGTAGCAGTAACTTTTGTGATGCTTGAGTTAGGTTATATACAAGCTGGTTCAGACCCCTTTTTTGGGATAATATGTCTTTCATCTGTGTATGTTGAATAATTATAATGGGGAAGAATTGTTAGTGGCTTTTCTGCCATTGCTTTTTAAGCATTGAATCTTCGATAGCTCACTACTTATACTGGTAATTGTTTGAATCATGGATCTTCTTACTAGGTTCTAACTTCTTTTTTTGGACAATGTGTTTCTTATATGTGTGTCAAATAAGTATGGGGAAGAACGGTTCTCTTTATTTGTGATGTGTTTTTGATCTACGTATCTTCAATAAGCATTGTCCAATTAATAAGTAATAAGAATAATAATAATATGGGTTGAAATTGAGCGTTTCCTTTGTGCTGTCCAAGATGTACAGCTTGACTACTCGTGTAGGTAATGATAATAATCGACGGTCTTCTTGCTAGGTTCTAACTTCTTGTACTATACCTTATTATGTAATTGCAATCAATACGTTTCCCATGAAGGAAGAAGTTCCCGCATAAGTTAGGATAAGAGCCTCAGAGATATGCAAATGTATTTCAGCCTTATCTTTGCTGTAGCAACAAAGCTGGTTTGGCTAAATCTTTGGATGGAAAGGCACTGATTGGTTCTTCTACTCTTAATAGAACAGGAGAAGAGACATTTTAGGAAGACCTTTGATTTGATGTACTGTAATTCTCAGAAAAAAAGATTTATGATATAATGTCCTGGTGAACCTTGGCAAGGAACCATCAAGAAGGAATAACTTTTGCATAGCATAAAAGTGCATGTGATTTTCTTCGTTCATTGAATCCTGATATCAGGCATATTAGATGTTAAGTGCGTCTGCATAATTTCTTCGCCCCTTTTTTTGGCTAACTATGAGGCCCGCATTGTACTAATTAATTATGTGGTGGTCCCTCTGAAGTTGCCTTTTAGTACCTCCCAAGACTAGGAAACATATTCTTATTATGCATTTAGCACCGTCTCTTTCTCCCTTTGTTTACATAAGCTGTATGTCTGTCATTGATGTAGAGAAGAAATAGGGGTGCCTTTGATCTCAGCTTGAGAAGAGAACATAATAGAAATTTAGAAACAAAGAGCAAAGGAAGTGCATCTAGTGACAACAGGTCAATTATGTGAATCGCGAGGTCCGAGTCTTACATTCCCTAACTTCCCTCAGTTGAAATAGCATGGTCTTTGCCGAGGTATCTAGCCTTCTAGGTGTCATCTCAATTCTCGACTTTGTGGTCACATCAGCTAACACTTTTGTGTCAAGTATGTTGGATTTCTAGTGCTTTTCCATGGACAATGCTCTGTGATCTGATAAACTACTACTTATTCTACACTAGTTTTGCACTTGAATGAGGAAATATGCCAATTCCTGTAAGCAGAGCCTTTGGTCCATGTATTATTTTGGGTTCACATTTTCCTTGGGCAGATGAAAGAGTTATGAATGCAGCTACTGCAGGTATTTGGACAAATCATGTAAAGTGATCACTTCTTTTGCTGTGCTGAAGTGTTTCTAAAACTTCAAACTTGCAGATGCTGTTTTCTGTTATTCTCCACAACTCACAAACCAAGTGTTCTTCTTAATCTCTTGTGTGATTGTGGTGGTTTCTTCTTTTCCCTTTTCTTTTGTCCTTGTCAGTAGGAGGTGGAGAATAGAAAGTCGTAGGAATAGTGTCTGATGTTTATTTCTGAGAGTCATCATTGAGCTTCATCGTGTATAATTTCCAGGTAGCTGGGAAGTTTTAGTTCGTTTTACTGACCTTTTTTTCTTTTTTTTTTTTTGTTCCGGTTTTCGGAGGCTACAGTTTGTGCATAAATGATGATGCCTTCCTTTAAATTCCTGAACTCGATAATCTGAGGTCGCTAAGATTATATTCTTACCTTCTCAAAAAAAAAAAAAAAATTGCATAGATGGCATGTTCCTGCTGGTTCTCCTCAGGTTTCTCATCCTTAAATTTGTGGCAGGGTGACTTTGCCTGCTAAACAGCCATCGGCTTAATCTGGGATCTCACAGTTTGTGGTTAGGAAGAGTTTGTGATCTCACAGTTTGTGGTTCAGAAGGGTTGTGCACCCCACACCATTCATGACCACTATGTATGCCACACAAAAGGAGGACAAGATTATTAGTAAAGCTTTCTCAAGGATTTTAACATGGTTCAACGGTTGGGGCAAAAATAAATAGTTTCGATTCTTCAGTTCTACTCTCGTCACCTACAGCCCAAGAATTTCTGCTTGACTTCACCTATACCTGCGCTACCCAAACCTTTTTTTTTATGTTACAACTCCCCCAAACCATAGAACCCATTTAGAGTTTCAGCAAGTCAACCAATAAAGATGCCTTATATTTCGATTAAAAAAAGATATATTATATGTGGGTATCAGTTGGCTCAATTAGTAATTCTCAATGACTTCAAGGGGAAGATCAATGTTGTGCCCGAGCCTTGTATTGCCTCTAGTGCCTTGGCAATACTCCTGCTGTCCTGTCCTATTGAGGTTTTAATAGACTACGGATGGCGTGGACGGTTCATGAAACTAGATAATGCGCGCAGAAACATCGAGAAAAAACATTAGATTTTATGTGGGATGGTATCATGGCTAAAGAGCCTTTTTAGCAAGTTCAAGTTCATTTTGGTGATAAAGTGAAACAGATAGTATTTTATTAATTTTTTGTAAGCTACGAAATTGTATCTCTAAAAAATAAAAATGCTTTGCATGAAGTATAATATGCGCTGGGAAATTCATAGTAGCCTAACCTTAAAAAAAAAACATATAAGCAATAATTTTTGGATAGAAGAAATTTATTGTCCACTAGATTGGTTGCTAGCTAATGAGCATTTTATCAATTCCTGTCCTCAAGAAATTTTGCTTTTTTTTTTTTTTTGTGACATGGTTTGTTACTTTATTTATACAATCAATTTCCATCATATTTATTTTCTGATCACTGTTATTTTTTAGTCGTATAAAATGAAACCATTATATTCATATTTAATCTATTACTATTTCAAAATTTATTTCTTCTCTTTTTTCAGAAAGGAATTGAAGTTACAATAATCTACTAAAACCCAACTAATTCAACCAACACAAAGTCCTCTACCCTTTCTGTAATTTTTTTTCTTCATGTAAAAATAAACACAAATAAACAAGAAATGAAGAAAGAAAAGGAACGTGAATCTAATCTCAAAGCTACCACCACCCAACCTACGTTATAGTGTCTTCCGTATGACGGGGAATAACCCAAAAATGGTATGTGAGGCATCCTTCTATCTTGGAAATTCCGGGTTTGAACCTAAGACGAGACATTTTCTTCTATAGGAAGGTGTCTCAACCTTAACAGAGCTTAAGACCTGATTTGTTGAGGCTGTGATCCATTTACTTCTATTGAATCTTACCATAAGATAAAGAGTTCAATGGAGCCCTGATTTATCATTGTGAAAAAATAATCCTTATGTTTTGCATTATTCAGGAAAACATAAAGGTTCCAATTTGGACCCACATAGAAAATAGAGAAGATGGTGATAGCTTTACAATTTGGAGTTTGGACATACTTCTTCTCTGAAGATGAAACGAAATAGTTCATATGTGGCCAACGAGACAACTCGTCCTTGCATTGAAATCCAATGAGTACACCTAATTTTATTTGCAAACTTGCAAATTAGAATAGTTAGATTCTCCTATTGAATGATGACAATCACATTTACAAACTTATTGAGTGTGGCCATTTGACATGTTAGTGCATTAATGGTAAAAAGTTATTAGAAATAGATGACAAAATTCTTTTTTTTTTTTTATTTTTTCTTGAGAATTAAATTAGAGTTAAAAAACAGGTAGCTCATATCAAACTATTTAATAATCAAGTCACCTTTGTGTTAACTTCGAAAATAACTTAAATTCACTCCTAAATTAAAAATAACATATTTTCATAGCATTAAACAGTCGCTTAAGTTCATACCAAATTCGTGTTTTCTTAGTAACTTCAAGTCCATATCATATCGTATTATAGTATCATGTCAAACTTCCAATTAGAACTTAAAAATAAGATAGGCCCTCAATAGAGAAACTAGATAAATTGTGTTCCAATCTATAAATTGTTCATAAACGGCAGTAAAATTGTTAATGCTCCACCTGAACCGTAGCTACATGAGCAACTTATTACAGGTGCAAATACAAACTCCGAAGAACATGTTGTAGGCGTTCGAGAAACCATCATTAAGGCAAAACCTCCGTATAATGGAGGTAATCTCCCATAGCATATGTTCTAAAACATCTAAATCAATGCAGCTACCACACAATCAAGACACCATATATATTCAAACGTAGGAGCAAGTTCCCCATCTCATTCTCAACGTGTCCTTAATTAATGTCTAATTAAAAGCAAACTTAGAAGACTACCTTATCAAAATTCAGTTCCACTCCATATTAGGAGGGGGAAGAGGGTTCATAAAATTTCTACACAACAGGCACTACAAAGAATGAAACAATATGCCCTAGGTAGTGCGACAGGTATCGCGTGGCTGACCTATCAGGTACCCGAGATCTCTTTCTCGTGGTGGAACTTTTACTCGGCTAGCTAGCTAGCTTACTTGTTGCTGATTGCCGTACACTGGGTAGGCTCCATAAGCTGCAGCTGCTGCTGCATACATGCTTGGATCATGAGGGTGAGGTAGCGCGTATCCATAGCCGTCGTACATTTGACCTCCATAGTACGCTCCGTTCCACTGATTTCCATAATCACCTCTTGACTGCAAAGCAACGAACGGGAAATAAGCAAATTGTAGTTCGTGGAATAAGCAGGGCTATAAAAAACGAAATCTTGAACTCGCCAAGTCAGACCCCGGGAAATGGATCCATAGGACAGGCTAGCTAGTCTAGTCATAGTTTACCCATGTCCCTTTATCAACCCCAACCTGAACTGTGATCCAGGATCTTTGTTCCTTAATACTGTTCCTTTGTGAAGGAAACAGTCGGGACCATATTTGCATTTTATAGAACTAGCAATCCTACACCAACCAATATATGGCAGGCAATGAGAATTAACTGAAAAAGGGGTGATTTACAATTAGGTCCTTGTAATTATTGCTTGAAATGTTATTTGAATAGTTTGTTATTTGAATAGGCAACGAGAATTCATGGTCATGAAACATTAACTTTCGCTGGTCTAATCTGACTCGAATAAACGATGGATTTCATAATACAGAAGGGGGAGAAATTACCTGTTTATTGGCTGGGTTACGGCCCCAAGATAGACGCACAGTTTGCTTGCCTATTACGGTCCCGTTCAACTTTCCTAATGCCTCTTCTGCATTTCCTCTGCATTGTATACATTTCATAAAAATATTATTCGATAAATCAAGCTATAATTGAGGCTAGTTCAAATTGATGCATCGCATCAACCAAAGAAGTCACTAATGAGTACCATATTTTTCATAGTAACTCAGTATACAGCTCACCTGTTCGCAAATTGCACAAATCCACATCCTTTGCCTACCGGAATTTTCACAGAAACTATTTCACCGTACTGGGAAAAGGGCTGCTTGAGTTCCTCATCTGTCACACTAGGATCAAGCCCTCCCACGAATATCTACAGACCAAAGTTGGCTTAACAGAAAGCTAAATTTTCCAGCAAGTCAGAAATTATACATCCAATAATTGCATCTGAAAACTCACTGTAGTGTTCGAAGTATCTCCATCAGATTGCAAGCCTTGGGCAGAATTTCCATTTGATCCATATCCACCTAGCATTTCATTGACATTAGAGCTCATTAGCTTCAATGAACCTTAGGTAAACTCTGGAAGAACAGAAGACCTAAAAAGCAAGAACCAGAGCTTGAGCGCTCTGTTATTTGCACCTCTTCCTCTGCTCCTCAGAGTTTTCTCCCCCAAATCAACACCAGAAAAGCTTCACGATGTAGACATTTCACAAGGATTAAATAAATGCAGCTCACTAGGATGAAATAAAGCCACATGAACATCCTTTTATTTTATTTATTTTTTTGGGGGCGGGGGAGGGGCTGAGGGTGGGAGTGCTACAGAAACACACACCAAGCCTCTCGAGTAGTCATTCAATCAGTCATTGGAATAACGACTTCCAATATATGGCTTTTTGATTATTTCTCTCCATGTTTGGAAGAAAACTGCAAAACTAGTCATTCCAGCTTAACCACTGAATCCCAATATTTTTCTATGCAAACATGAAATGAATGTACCCAATGAATCTTCATGGACCAAATTAAATGAAATTACAAATATTGAACAATTTACATAGTGGAATGTTTAAAATAAGTTGTATTAATGCGTAAACATCACAACAAGTATTGAGATAAGTTATGCATACAATTTATGCTTTCTGAAGTCATATCTTTCACAATGCAGCAAGGGCCAAATTTTAATTAGCAAATCCCAATATTCATCCAAGGAAATAAGATTTCATTGTATTCAACAATAATGCGAACTTATGTACCACTTAAATTAAAACCCCTTTTTTTTGTGTTTACTTAAATTAAGACCTTGAAACTGAATTTAACAGAAGCATCGTAAACTAAACCCTCAATTTTATGAAACTTGTTTTGCAAAGGAACCTTTAAAATGAGAACAGATGACAGACAGCAACTGCCTCCATGGGGAGAAAAGGAAGAAATGATAGGAAAATAATCTCACAGAATTAGATGACTACTTATCCATGGAATTATATCCAATAAGCAGCACTAGCTTGCAATATAAATAATTGAATTTGGGAGACACTGGCTATGATTTCAACAATTGGGGGGGTGATGTGCCTGGGACTCGAACTGTACAACTAAAAACAAATGTAATTACCTTGTTGATATCCTAGGGATTTTCGAGGAGTTGCAGGACCAATGCGCATCGGCCTGGTTGAACAATAGACGCCATTCATTTCAGCCATAGCTTGTGTCCTCTCGCTATCATCCCCAAACCTCACAAAACCATAACCCTTTGATCGACCAGTGTTGGCATCAATAACAACCTTTGCTGCCTTAACAGAAGGATACTTGCTTGCAAATAACTCGTGCAACATAGTATCAGTAACATCAGCTGCCAAATCCCCACAAATATAGAGAGATCAGAACCATTGTCGTTTCGCTTATCACCCATGCTAAAGGTTGCCCAGTTCAGACGGAAAGGTTGATCCACATTCAGCATTGGAAGTCCACTGTAATTTTGCAAAACTTTCTCGGCTGTGGCATGATCAGCAAACTCAACAAATCCATATCCTTCAGATGTTCCAGTCTGTTTATTGCGGATAATTTTCACCGATTGTATCTGCATGAGAAATGAAACCATATGGAAGTTACTAAGACAAGTAAAACCAAAATTATGAGAAAAAATATATCGTATATTGTGCCAAGAGACAAATACAAACACAACTTAATAACTGGATGATAAGATGAATAAAAATCCATCAATAATTTGCCTATGCTATTACAAAATATTAAATGCTTAAAAAAACTACATAGTATGAACAGTAAAAACCTGCTCAGCTTTAACAGAAACATGAGAGAGGAAACTTTTGGAATTCAAAAATGATAAATGCACTAAGATCAATATGATACATAAGTAAACAAATCTATAACAATAATCTACAATATTCAATGTTCCTCAGATAACTATCACAATCTACATTAATTCAATTTCCCACAAATAACAAAAGCCAGCCAGCGAGAGACTAGAGTTTAGAGATATGAACCTGACATCACTGCTCAGAAACCAATAATCACGCACAATTTTCCTTAAATGGGGAAGCAGCTATTTTCTGAAAAGGGAAAAATCATTGCCCAAAATAGAAACTAGCAGAAAAAAACGCAGGATCTGAATCAATCCATCGAACTTAAATACAGTGAAAACCCAAAAGCTCTGAGCATCAAAAGCTGCAAACTTTCCTCCCAATCAAAGTCCTAACTTTAACGCGTCGGAGACTCAGATCGCACCATTTTGGTGCTAAAAAGGACCCATCTTGAAACCAATTCAATAAACGCAATGATTAAACCGAATCACATGAGCAAAAAACTCAAATAAGATGGGAAAGTATAATAACTTCTTAGATTAGAATAAACAGCGAAAAAACACCAACCCCAGAATTCAAATTCAAACAACGATCAAAAAAGATGATTAGAGGGGAGGGGAGGAGAGAGAGAGAGAGAGAGAGAGGGAGAGAGAGAGTTATGACCTCGCCAGCAGAACTGAAGCAAGCGCTAAGGTAAACCTCATCCATCCAATGGTGTAAGTCGCCGACCCAGATGGTCTTATTCTCACCGCTCGAAGACCCATCATTATTATTGTTATTATTGGCGTTATTTTTATTGTTATTTCCGTTATTATTATTATTATTGGGGTGGTGGTTATTCCTCTGCTGGTGGTGGTGGGGCGGCGGCGGAGGCTGCATATATGGGTGGTAAGCCGCCATGTAGGGCGGGGGCGGTGGCGGGTAATGCTGCGGCATCATCTGGTGCTGCATTACCATGGCTGCCGCCGGGTACTGCATCGCCATCCAAGCTCCCGGTGCCTGCGGAGGCTGCGCCGCCGCCTGATCGGAGGAGGAGCTACCAGTGGGTTGCATCTTTTTCAGGCTCCTTAATTTATTCTCTCTCTCTCTCCTCGGTTTCAATCTCTTATGGGGGAATTGGAATCGAGAAGAAGTGGGCTTGTAGATTTGGTGGGAAATGGGAAGAGAGGAGGGGTTTTGGGGAGAGAGAGAGAGAGAGAGAGAGAGAGAGGAATGGAGGCTGAGCTTATGGTTAGATAGAGATGATTTATTTGGAGAGGAGAGGGGGTTGGGGTTAGGGGAGTAACGAGGTTTCTCACTCTAACTCACTCACTCTCTGCGCCGTTGGATTCGTTGCCTCCACTCTCATCTCTACCATTAATTGTACGGTGGCTAATGCTATGAGATGACCATGTTGTCAAATTGTCATTTATTTATTTTTGTTTATTTTTTGTTTTTATTTTCTTTCCTCTTCTCATAGGAATTTGTACGTGTGAGAAAAAACTACTCTGTAATGTGGGTAATGCTGGAAATGAGCCAACTCGGCCCTTAACTTTGGCTCGGTCAAAGCTTAGCTCAAATTCGATTTGATCAAAGGTTGGCTCGGTTCGGCTCCTATACTTAGTAAGCCAAGTCCAAGCTAATGGATGTTCGGTTTAGTTGAGTTTGTTTGTTTATTTGATTGTAAATTATACTATGTTTCATAATTATATTTACAATTTCAGTATTTATATTTTAAACTTTAAAGCATATTATTGATCCTTATTTTTTCAAGTTGACATAAATATCCGTTAAAGTAAAAGTATATTTCAAATCAATATGTGAAGATTCAAATTGTACAAGAAAAAGTATATAATTTAAAGTTTGAACTCCGCTTGCTTAAATCGGCTACATCAAAGCTCAGCTCGGACTCTGTTTGACCAAGCTCAACTTATGTTCAAGCTCGAACTTGGTTACTTGACGAGCCAAGCCGGCTTGGCTCAAATATAGCCCTAAATGTGGGTCTGTTTTTTATTGGGGATTGGTTAAGCTTGTTACAATAGTTGCAAGATGGACTACATAATAGTGGTGTAGTAAGTTAGGTGGAACGTAGTAGAAAGTGAAATGCCATATTCGGTAAACCGAATCTGTTTGAGTAGCAGATAAGCTGTTAGATTTTAGTTGTTAGTGGATAAGCTGTTCAAATGAGCGAGTTGAATAAATGTATTTGGTAAATTTAGTGGTTGAGTTAGGTGATTATTGTAAATTGACATAAAAAGACACAAATAATTTGCCAAATATAAATTAATGAAGGTATATTTTTGTTAAAAAATATAAAACACTACTTTTAAATGCGAAAAGTTAATATTCTTAACTTTTCGGAAACACTACTTGAAACGTTATAAGGTATTGCAAATGATAGTTGAAACACTCGCCTTAACAAATACTAATATTTGGTTGGTTAGAATTTTGATTTGGTTAAACACTCAACGCTACTCCAAACATTGTTGCTGAGCGAGCCAAAGTCTGTCTAAGAGAAGAGTGAGCGAGCAAGACGGAGGTGAATTGAATAGGCGGGGTGAGGACTAAGGCTACTATTATAGGAAGAATGAATGAGGGAAAGTATGTCTTATTCCATTTAACTTTAGCTTATAGCCTTACAAGTTTTCACAACTCCTTACATCTTCTTACAACTCCTTATAGCTCCTTACGCTTTTTATAACTAACTTTATAAGCTGTCTTACAAATCCTTACAGTACTGCTTACAACTCCTTACAACTTCTTACGACTCTTTACGAGTTGCCTACGACTCTTTCATTGTTGCTCACAACTCCTTACAGTTTTCCTTACAACTTCTTACATCTCCTTACAACTTCTTAGAGCCTTATAACTAAATGGAACAAGGCCAAAAAGTGGCTTAGAAATAGAGAAATAATATACGAGTTTTTCATCTGTGGTTTAAATAAAGTTTGATAGGGAGAGTGATATAAAGGAGGGTCGAAAAAGAGAGGAAAAAAATTCTTTATGTTTTTTTCTAAAATTATGAGATATTGTAATACCCTCAAGCACCTTAAAAATTGAGACTTAAAGCATTTGATACTATATAAGAATCAACTAGTCCAAAAGTTTAAGTTGATGGTTGAAGGTCCAAAATATATTATATACTTTAATACATGAATGTCATTTGGGCTTGAAGCGTGAATGTTATAAAGTTTCCTCATCGGTTAGCTCAATAATAATTTAATATGGGGGCATTGATATTCAAATATGAGACTTTTCCCAAAAACTACGCTGAGGTACCTCGAGTTCTTGTCAAACTATTTTTTAGACCCAAAGTTCTGAAAAATTATTCTAACTCCCCTAAATTATATGTAAACTATATTTAAGGCTCAATTCCGGCCCGGAGATGTAAAATATCTATAATACCCCTCATTTTTCTCCTTCTTCCCTCTCTCATCCTCTCGCTCGCTCTCTCTCTCTCTCTCCCTTTCTCTCTCTGTTGTGCCTCACTTGCCTGTCGCTCTCTCGGTTCATCTTCTCTGCTTCTTCCGCCCTCTCTCGTCCCCTGCTATATGTTTAATTTGACACCTAGAATACATATTCATCATCACATTGCTCAAGTGAATCGAACCGCCACATAGCAACCTGGTTTTAAAAGCAAAGCCATGAATCGCTTGCCTTCTCTTACATCCCTCAATGCTCCCAATATGGCAGTAAAATTAAACTCATTCAATTCCAAACCCAACCCTCTCATGGCCACAAAAACCTCTCTAGCCTTCTTAAGCTCAGCATTCCAAACATAACCATTAATCATGGCTGTCCAAACCACACTATCCACATCCAAACACTCTTCAAAACACTTCTCGGCTGACCCAAGACACCCACACTTACTATACTTGTGAATTAGCCCGCTAGCCGAAACCCGCTCAAATGAAACCCAAACTTGACACAAAGTGAACGGGCAATAATGATTTTCTTCAAATTGTCACATGATTTGATCAATGAGCTCAAAGTATATCTATCCGACCTCAATCCATAACAAGTCAACTTACTGTACAAGGAGAAACACGCCGACGATCGCTGAAATTGGGCATACCTAGAAAGCAAAGCATTGAAAGAGACGATATCGGGATCGAAACATCGAGGAAAAGCGAAGTGAGCGGGAGAAGTCACCCAATTTGGAGAAATGGGTGATGAGAGAGGTAGCAAGGTAGGTGTCAAGGACATGGCCGGACTTGAGGAAGAGGGCGTAAGTTTGGTCGATAAGGGGAGGAAAGGAGAGAGAAAGGGAGAGCTTGATAGCTTGAGGGTGGAGGTTTTGAGCTATGAGGGATGTTATGGAGGAGAAGCAACGAAGTTGCGGAGCGATGGAGATGAAGATGATGCTAATGGGGGAGAGAGAGAGACAGGGGAGGGGAATTAATTTAAGGGTATTTTGGGGCTTTCAAATGTAATTGTGAAAATTCCCGCCTAAACAACCGTTTTTCTAACGTCATTAGTCGAATTGGGCCTTAAATATAGTTTACACATAATTTAGGGGGACTTAGAATCATTTTTCAGAATTTTGGGTCTAAAAATAGTTTGACAAGAACTCGAGGTACCTTAGCGTAGTTTTTGGACTTTTTCCTCATATTGACTTTGATACCATATCCAAGACCAACTCACCGTTTATGGTTGATAAATCAAAATAAGTTTTCTACTCTAATAGGTACAATTATGAGTGCTACTTGTGGATAAGCTTTAGGATGGGGATTTCGACTGAAGCTTTGCAGATAATGTATGAGTAAGAATAAGCACAACTTGAATGAATATTTCATTATCATGATCTACTTGAATGTGGCAAAATCGGCATCCGAAGCTACTTTGATGCGATTTCTACTTGTGATTGCTTTCATTACTAGAATATAAGCATTGGATAGGATGTGAGTCCCTACTTAAATGAAGTTGTTTGCCAATCCTAGCTGAAGTAACCTCTTGTTGTTCTAGTTAACGAAAGAGAGCTGTTGAAATTGGTTGGTCTATACTAACTAATTGGTTGGTCTCGTGATGTTAAAATTCATTGTAGAGGTGATTATTAAAGTGTAGTGAGATGAGTTGCGGCATTGTTCCCACTTTACCCGGTTATACCACTTGCTCCCCATTGGTTTAGGGAACTTATTTTGATAGGCGAGTGGCTTTTGCGACAGTTCCATATGCTCCAAAGGCACAACAATTTGCAATATGTATTACTAACAAGCAAATCAAGACAAAGCATTATGTAACCCCAACCTTGAAGTAGTTAGGCGCGTCACTGCTTGTGGACATCCCACTTGAACACCCACGAGGCTATCTTAACTTCTTAACCTTATTAAACTCTCAATAGCGAATTGCAATATGTATTACTAACAAGCAAATCAAGACAAAGCATTATGTAACCCCCAACCTTGAAGTAGTTAGGCGCGTCACTGCTGTGGACATCCCACTCGAACACCCACGAGGCTATCTTAACTTCTTAACCTTATTAAACTCTCAATAGCGAATTGCAATATGTATTACTAACAAGCAAATCAAGACAAAGCATTATGTAACCCCCAACCTTGAAGTAGTTAGGGCGTCACTGCTGTGGACATCCCACTCGAACACCCACGAGGCTATCTTAACTTCTTAACCTTATTTAAACTCTCAATAGCGAATTGCAGTTGAAACTTTTTCAAAATTCTAACACAAAGTTAGATGGGTAATTCTAAACATGTGACTTATATTCGTACTTAATCATATCCATAACAATCTTACAAATTCCATACAAAATACACCATACCTTTTATTTACTAACATAATATAAAGTATAAACACGGACCGACTTCCTATCTTGGGTCACCAAATTGTCGCTAACTCGTTAATCTTCTTAGATGATTCCTTGATCCCTTTAATTTACAAAACCTAAAAAATGGTGAGGACATGAGCTCCTCGAGCCCGGTGAATAATGCTTATATTTTCCGATGTTACACCTTGCACATTATCCGATTTACATATAAGCACATAACTAAGTAATACAAATAACTTAAATCATAATATGCAACACGTGGAAGGTGGTATATAGATTCAATTACACTTCGCAAGTAGAATCCTTCATTCACATTTATCATGATCTTAATATTTCACAAAAGACACACTTATATTATAAAACAGATGATTAGACTAACTCAATCATACTTGTCTCATACCAATCATGTCTAGGTTCTTAATCCTTACTCGAGTCCAAAAGAAAGTAAAGTGTGCTAAGTCAAACTAATAAACCGACTATAATCCACATCTTAAAAATGCATAGAAACACACATTCACTTAGACTTACCATCATCATGGATGTTACGAGATATTTATAATCTCACAAATATCATATCATATTTAGTCATAGTTCAACACATGGATCGGAATATTAATTATGTTGTTGAGTTTCTTAATCTTAGGGAAATCCACTCATGACCAACACAAGGAACTATCAGGAAACACGAGGGTCATAACACACATCATGGTGGATCGACCGAAGCCATTACAAGATACCAACCAGAGACCCATCGTTATAGAGAACGTTGCGGTTGAAAATCACAAATTGTGGAGCCAAAATTCATATCCTGGTGAATCGACCGAAGCCATCACAAGGTTCAACCAAGGACTCACACAAATCACTTAACACACAATCTGAAAATCACATCTTAGTAGATTGTAAAACCTCTCCAACTAGGTGACTCGAAATACATAAAGACAAACTACTTTTATGGCCATATTTCTAAAACATAACATAAGTAATAGTCCTATATGACATGAATTTCACTCCCATTATTAAACATAGTTTTAGCATGCTTCGTAGTAATCACGAAATAACCTAGCAAATTGGAACCATATAATAAGTCCATATTTAATATAAATCGGGCAATTTACTTAGAAGTTCATAACTCAGAATTTACTTATCCAAAATTCATAATCAGTAAATACCATATACTATGTAGAAGTTACAGTAAAATTTTTATTTTTTATGCATCCAATAATTTGCGAAATTCAATCAATGAAGAAAAATAGGCTATTATTCGAAATTAACATCTAATTTCAACAATCGTTATTCTTCTTAACCAAGTTCAAGCCAACTTTTATATAATAATACATATAAAATTAGAGTACATCTCATGCTCATCAATCATAAAAATTCATAATTTAATTTTAATGCACAAATAATCAAATATATCACAACATAAAATCAAGATGAGTTCCTAATTTAGTAAAATTAAGTTCCAATTAGTTAAGCCTAGATTATCATATTCATGTTTTTTTTTTCACTTATCTTCCCCTAATTTTTTAATTAAAAAGAAAATATAAGAATTACTCACATTAATTTAACCAAATGGATTTCTCCGATCTTTCCTTACTTCATTCCTTTATCTACCAATCAAAATTCTCCAAACACTTCCTTTACTTCTCTCTATTTTTGTTATGTTCCTTAATCTACTAAGCATAACACCTCCAAACTTTTCCGTTCCTCCAAACTCTTCCTTTCCTTCATACTATTTTTCGTTGTGTTTCTTCTTGTTACTTTTAGGGAGGAAAATCAACTTATATTTCTAGAAATTTCAAACCAATGAAATTATGATACTTGGTCAAATTGTGTTTTAAAAACCATGGGCTAAAACAACGTGCATTTTATTTCTATAAAAAAATTATGGGCTAAACAAAAACATGGTTTGACAAATCCGTGTGTAAGCTAAAACAATTGGCTTATATTTAATTTCTTTCTTAATTACTAAGTATGCATTTGACTTGATTTGACTTGACTTTGACTTTGGCTTGACCAAATTTATATGACTAGGTAAATTACTAAATACAATGTCGATAATTTTAATGCATGTGAATTAATCCAATAAACGCATAATTCTAGTTGTTCACTTATTAACGTCAGCCGAACATTATTGGACCAATTAATTCACGTATTCAAGTCATATATTCACATACAAGTCAAACGTAATTAGCTAAAATCTCGGGGTGTTACACATTACCGTTTACAAGTGGGTGTTTTCAATCTACTTATGTTCAATAGTAATCTCCCATATTTTAAATACAAGGACAAGCGGTAAATAAATGTTTGGTATCTTCAATGTGTGATAAGAAAACACACATGATCTAACTATAAGTATTGACAGAGTAGGTTGCCCTATGATGGAAACGATATGACATACTTAAAATAAGAATATTTTAATTTTAAGCATAATATTCAATTTTCACATCTAATTAAACATCCATAAGGGGTCATAGGCTTTCCAAGTAGTCAAATTTACGGAAAATTTACCACTTCCAGGCAAGAGACTGACAATAGTCGATCGCTTTATACATACATGGAATATGAATGACGAGCATAAATGAATAAAAGGCAGGGAAAGAGCTTGTATGAATTCATGTTTATCTCAAAACTTTTATCGGGTGTAGAATGATTAATAAATCAATAAATCTCATTAAGAAAAAAGGACTAGAGTTAACTTATGACACAACCATCATACCAGAATTGAATGGTTTTTCCATCAACTTACTACCACCAACTGCCTTGTTGTATAAATTCATGAGAGAGTAATGCGTGCTTTATACGAAGACCTAAAAATTACCAGTCTCTATTAAAAGCTTGACAATAAAAGATTGGTTGACATCTCTTGTTTTTCGAAGCCCTAAACTCCTAAATTTTTCAGACATGTATGTTTTATCCTATACGACAAGGAAAGACTATAGTCAATAAGATTTTTCTTTAAGAAATCCTAATTAATGTGATCTAGTTTGTCACCAATAAAGAAGGAAGTTAAAAGTATTGTGTGACGTGAGTAAAAAGATCTAAAATTAGATTGAATAAAAATGACCCAGCTAGCTTTAAACGAAGAAGTAGATTTCCAACTATACAATTTAATCTCAACCTTACTATAGTTAAATTCACGAATAAAATCTTTGTCGGACAACCCTGAAAATATAGTAATCGAAATATTTTTCTAGCAAAGAACCTTGAGTAATATTGAAAATTCTAGCAACCCATTATTTGACTAGATTGTATGTATTTCTAAAAAATTACACAATATCGGATTTATAGAAATTGTTTAGTTGCCTTGATAGTTTGTAAAATGAATTCAAAATTATCATGAGCTACAAAGTTATCCTAAGAAGTTGCTTGATAAAATAAGGCTATTATTAGTAAAGTAAAAATAAGGTATTTTTGTTTAGGACTGAAGTTAGTTTGATATCAAACATAGATTTTGTCTTTAGCACATAATGATGAAGGTGTATTGTAAAATGTCCTTACAAATAATAAATAAATACGAGTGACGTGAAATCCTCTTATCTTATATTATGAGCTTTAAAAATCACAAGACTTATTGTTAACAATAATAATCATGTACACAAAACCGTGGAAATGCATTCCTTCATCCAATTTATCCAAGGGAAATCGAAGCCAAAACTTTGAAGATAATAAAATTAAAACTTTTGTTTTATGATATTGTATGTTTTTTTCCATGTCAAGTTTAACTCATTGCGTAACACTTTTATCTTGGAAACATAAGAGTTTATGCATAACTTCATGTGCAAGAAAAATATTGTTATAAATAGCCCTCTTAGGAACAAAGGCACTATGAGCATGTTGAATGATGTGTTTTAAAGTAGGAAGCATTCTATTTATCACAATTTTAGCTATCATTTTTTTTTTTAGTATGTTGTATAGACTAATTAGTTGAATATGATTAGTGGTATTGATTTTAGGAATGGAAGCAATTAAAGAATGATTAAATTTCTTTAGTAACTTGCTAGATATAGAGCAATCTTTCATGGATAGGCATAACTAATTTTGTAAATAGACAAATATCGCTGAAAAAATTAGGCGCAATGTTTATATGGATCTTTAGCTTTATAAGGATTCATTTGAAAATGGTCTTATAAATCTCTTCATTCATAATAGGTTTCACAACAAGCAAATTTTCTTCAAGAGTTAACTTGGTTTGGATATTAAAGTAATCTAAACTGTTTTGAAGAATGGGGTACAAAAGTAAATCTTTTAGTAATCCTTTATCCTCGATCATTACTACTTGGAAAATTCCTTACTCACATGCTACCTTGAAAATTTAGCATTATTTAATTTTTTCTTTTGCCCTCACTCACATACTAACTTAGAACACTTGGAATGGAGCGTCTAGAACGAAGCACGCATGATGTGAGGCACCCCACCTAGGCTCGCGTTTGCATAGTGTGACAATTGTTTCCAGAGGTGTGCGTGTGGGTGCAGCCTAGAGTGCCTCTTGCCAGCTCTGTGCTAACATCACTTGTCCCACTTTGATGAATTCTAGGCCCACACACTTTCTCTCTATATGTCTCTCTCTATCTCTTTTTACTAAGCAAATTTTGGCCCCTTTCTTCCTCACTCTCCCTCTCTCTATTGTAATGTAAATATATTGCCATTACTATTAATAATTTCAAATACTATTATTATTTTAAAAATAAATAATAATTATCATTTTAATATTATTATCATTTAACATTGCTATCATTATTCTATCTTTTTTTATTTAATAAAATTTCTAATATTATTTATAATTTGTTTTAAAAAAAATTGCAACCCAAAATAATTAATGTACAATATTATTGTATCATTTGTTTAAAAATTTACAACCTAAAATAATTAATTAAATCTTCATAATGCAATGAATAATTTTTTTATATATTATAAAAATAAATAATAATGTAAAATAAAATAGGTAAACTAATTAAATATGTTAATGAGTGAACTACATGCGGATTATTTAAATAAGTGAGCTTTGAGAAGACTAAGGTATAACTCTCTATCTCATTATGATTTTAATTTCAAGTCATTCTCAATCTCTAAGAAACTTATCTTTAAGTTTTCATTATCATCACGACTTACTCGTAATGCATTTCTTGAGTAAGAAGCACACATAACACTTGGGTTTTTGGCCCACTCAAATGCATATCATATTTTGAGCACCGATTTTACGAGTTAGCCGAAAATGAATTATTGTGCTAATTCTTATTTTTAAGACATTTTATTAAAAGAAATTATTTACCCGATCAATTTGATGCATGGTGTCTATATATATTCTTAATGTCTTAATCATTTAAAAATACACAAGATGGAATTAGAACATATTGTATATTAGACTCATAAAATTTCATTCTCTCGGGTTTAGGATAATTAAGAGCTTAATTATTATGAATTAATTATTATTCTTGCCTATTCTTGAACCAAAGTATTTTTATACTTTGAGTACCACTTTGATTTGCTTTTGCAGGATGATTAAAGTATTTTTAATCTTGATTTGAAAAGTAAAAGCAACCGACTTCTAATCGTTGAACACCAGTAGACGGAAAAGCACTTGTTTCGAGATAAGACTCGGACACCGTGTCGGGGTTGCTTGTTAACAAATCCTGTAAAATTTAACTTTGAGTCTAACGGTTGTTTCGACCCAGATTTCGAGTCACAATCAGTGGGATTGACTACCTTTTGAGCCAAGGACCTAAGCACAACATTCACATTTACAACGACTCCTTTTTGAGTGACTCACACTATCCGTTACAACAACTAGTGAGGCTCTCAAGTCCGTAATCGATCACAACGACTAATCCGCCTTACTGTGTATAAATAGAAGTTGTCTTACAAGACTTGAAGATTGCTCGAAATTGAATGAAATCTACTATCTCTCAATCTTCTAGCTTTTTCAACTCTGTTCTTAAGTTTATATACTTTCGAATTGTAAACAGAAAGTCTTGTAATCACTCTTACATCTTTCATTTCTCTGTAAAGTCCCTTAACTAAGCCGTAAAGATTAACTCAGCTCGGTTGTCACTAGTTGCAAGGGTTATCTCGGTTAAGAAGTACTAGAACAGGTAAGGGAATTTTTGTGTCTAGAAAAATCTTGTAATTGAATTATCTAAGGGAGCAATTCTGCAAGAGCCAGTCCTTGTATTTTGTGGATTCAAAATAGTGGATTTGACTTAGTACTTGTATTGGAACTGTCCAGTGGTTTTCTCGCCCCATGAGGGTTTCGACGTACTTTACGTGTTCGAGCACTTCCGAATCCAATCTAGACTCAAAATAGTTTTCTAAGCCTTTTCTTTGCGTAAAACTTTGTTATTCAGTAAAATTTCTTTCACACTCTATTCACCCTCCATCTAGGGTGATTCGGACTCTTAAGAGCAAACTTTTACCTTACAATGTGGAAGTAAAGATTTAGGAGAGAGAAAAAGAGGTCATTGCGTGATGTGTCACTGTAGGGCCCCACCAAGTGAAACTAAGAGCTTCGCACCTCAATGCGCGCAACTCTTGGGTGCATGATGTGACCAGCGCCCTCGAGTGCGCCATCTCACACCGGAGGCGTGACTTTTTAAGGTGTGCATGGAGACTCTCCCTTTGGCACCTCTCTCAGGCGGCCCAAGGCCACGTGGCATTGTCTTATTCTTCAAATAAATATCCATGTGCAACAATATTGATTCTCCTAATTTTTAATTACAACATTATTCTCTCTCTCTATGCATGTTTTCACCCTCCTTTTATTTATATTTTTCTAAAATTATAGAAATTGTTACACTAAGGAAAATATAATATTGCTATTATTTATTGTATTTTTATTTATTTAATAAAATTTCTAATATTATTATATCATCGTGTTTAAAAAAATTCACAACCTAAGTAATTAATTTACATGTTGTATTATTTTAGTAACATTAATTATTATTATTATTATTATTATTATTATTATTATTATTATTATTATTATTATTATTATTATTGTTGTATCTTTTTTTATTTAATAAAATTTTTTATATTATTGTACCATTTGTTTAAAAAAATTTGCAACCTAAAATAATTAATTTAAGTATTCAAATTACACCAAATAACTTTTTTGTATAATATAAAAATAAATAATAATATAAAATAAAATAGGTAAAATAATTAAATGTGTTGATGAGTGAGCTCCATGAGAATTATTTAAATATGTGAGCCTTTTATTGTGAAAGTAAGGATTTAGAAGAGAGAAAAAGGAGGCCTTTGACTGATGTGTTACTATAGGTCCCCACCATGTGAGTTCAAAATAGACTCATCCACTTGAGGTGCTCTAAGAGCAATTGTAGCGATGGACACGCGGGCAAACAAAGATGACGTGGCACGCCTCACGAGGCCCTTTCGGGGCAAATTCTTATATGCTCCTAGGAGTACATGCTCCTAATTGCCATATCATTAATTATTTTCCAACACATTATTTTTTTAATTTCAACTCATATTTATTAAGATAATAAATAAATAAATTATCCTTTTGTAACCAACTCTATCCTATTATAATTGTTTGGATAAAATATTAAAAAAAAATTTAACTTAGTCTCCCACATTGAATACAATGCTTTGCACATTTCATTCAAAGCAATTATTAATTTTATTTTTTTATTAAATTTACTTTATCTCATGCAAAAGAAACTCCATTGATATTTCTTCATTTGACATATTTTTCACTCTCTCTCTACACATTCATGGTTTTGACCTCGGATCGAGTTTGATGCTCAACTTGGATTGACGTTGAATTATTTCAAGTTTATTTAAATATTTAGAAGTTGTAAACAATGTCGGAGATTCAATCCGAAAGAGTTCAACAAGATTTAATTTGTTCATCAATAACGTTAACATTTTTCTTTAATTGTTCACATGATAGTGTTATATTGTTCATAAATTTTTAAGTATTTGTTTACACACTAGGTTCAAATTATTCATTGGTAATTGTTATTTGGTCAATGTGATGTTTTTATAGGGTTTTTGGATGAAAATAAACTATAGTTTGGGGGTATTGGACGTTTATATATAAAATTATAAAGTTGACTCGATCATGCACCGTACTTTGGGGGTAATTTTCTTTTCTAAACTATGACCTATTTAGAGGGCAACAATTCAATTATTTTATGATATGCTAAGCTGACAATAACTGATTTAGTGGGGTGTAGCACAATAATTCCCCTTTTCTTAGTTTGACGCGTCATAAAACAATTGAATTGATGCCCCTAAATAGGTGGTGGTTTAGAAAAAAATCACCCTTAAAGTACGGTGCATGATCGATCAACTTTATATTTTGGTATATAAATATCCAATACTCCTAAAGTAGGGTTTATTTTAATTCAAAACCTCTTTTTTATAATGATTAGCGTAATTTTTATCAAATATATTGTGAGTTTACAATGCATTTACTTCGAATGAACAAAGATACTATTTCGGTGAACAATCAAGCATAATACCATGAATAAATATATTGTGTGAATGAACAAAGCTACTCTTACAATGGATAAAATGTATCACTTGAATTAATAGTATGAACAAATTGAAGTATACAAATGAACAAATTATCGATTTCTTATGAATAAGCAAGTAGAATAGTATAAACAAATTGTAGTATATAAATGAATAAAATACATCACTGGAATGAACAAACAAGTAGATTAGTATGAACAAATTGTAGTATACAAATCAAGCACATGTTTCCTTGATTTGTACTCCTCATGAAATTTCTTCCTTTTTGAAGGATAGAAGTTTTCTTAAAGACAATGGTTGCTACTTAGCACAATCTTCTCAATTGCACACGAGTCCTACTGACGATTTCAATTTTAGTAGGCCCGAATTTTGTTTCTGAAGTTCCTTCTCTATTACAAATAAAAATTAAGAAATTAGTGTCATAAACAATTAATAAACCGTATCCGTGAACAAAACAGTCCAAATAATGAACAAACTATTTTATTATAATGAACAAATAAACATTACGGCCACATCGAAATATTCATATACCTAATGAACGGATATACAATATACCAAATAAGCAAATAAATGTTTAGAAATTAACAAATAAGAAATATATAATGAAAAAAATTATCTACTGAGGACGAAAAACTATATTTTATGTAATGTATAAATAATTTGACATCCTTGAACAAATAGTTTGACATCCTTGAATAAATAGTATGACATCCTTGAACAAATAGTTTGGCATCTTTAAACAAATAGTTTAATATCCTTGAACAACGATGACATGCATATTAACAAATGGGAACAATAATTATGAAAAAACCATTCGAGTTCGAGTGAACAAATAAACATTATCCATCAATAAATATAATATATTCATATGAATAAATGCAAAATACCACGAAATCCACATAAATATAATCGAAATTTGATATTCTTAAACAAATAGCTTGACATCATTGAACAAATAATTTGACATCCTTGAACATATAGTTTAATATCCTTGAACAAATGGCTTGACTTCAACGTAAATATAATTAACGTATTTCAACGTGCAAATTCAATTGTAATCTTATTCCATTATAATGAACAACGTATAAATAGTTTCAACGTGCAAAAATATTCAATTGGGATCTTCTTTTTTTTTTTTATGGAGGATTACACCTTGAACAAATAGTTTGACCTTTTTAAGTGCAAATTCACTAAAGTTTAATAGTTTGACCTAATTTAGATGTGCAAATTTACTAAAGTTGTAATATAATTCACCATGAAATAAAACACACCTTCTTTTCTTTTTTGCTGATGTAGCATAATATTTTCGTTTTGCTTGCTTCCTCCATAACAAATTATCACAAGAAGAAAAACGACGACTAGAAGACGGTTTGTTCAATGAGTATCGAAGAAACAGACGACTGGAAAACGACGACAATTTCTTCTTCTAACCGGCGATTGGAAGACTGCGACAGTGATCGGAAGACGGCAACGGTTTCTTCTTCTTGTTCTAACCCGCGACTGGAAGATGACGAATGGAAAACGGCGAGAGGAACCCGGCCGAGAGAAAAATTGCGAGGGAAGTTGAAGAGTTTGAAATGAGAGAGAATTGCAGGAAAGCGGGTTTTGGAAAGAATGTGGAGGGAATCCTAACGGTACTCAAATTAGTTAGTTAATATCTTTTTTTTTTATCAAAGTAGTTAATATCTAAAATAAATCTATTAATTAAAAAATTACAAGATATTAAATTATTGTCCACGTCAATGTGGGAGTACATACTCTCATCTCTATTATTGTTATATTGCCCTTGGGGCACACAATGCATACATGGAGGGAGATGACGTGCTTATTGGCCCGTGTAGAGGGGTCGTTTGTCCCTACTTGCTCGGGCCATGTGGCTAATTTTTACTTGATCTTTTTTTGCTTTGATTTTTATTTTTCTCTTGTTTTTCGTTCCAAAAAAGGTTATATGTTATTATGTGGGTCCATGATAATATTTTATTTGGTGTGTCTAAGGTGATGAGCGCTTATATTGTGGAAGTAACGATTTAGAAGAGAGAAAAAAGAGACCCTTTAGTGATGTGCCGCTATAGGCCTTCACCGAGTAAGCCTAAAATTGGCTGTTGCATTGCGAATGTTCTAAAATAGGATTCTCTACTGCAGATGCTCTTAAAAACTCACACACCTAACTATGGAGTTTTTAAGAGTGGGTTTCCGGACATAAAACGTTCACCTTTGATGATATAAGTAGTCATATCAAATTGTTAAGTCTAACTTGGGATAATTATTGCCACTTGAAAACTGCATGCTATTCACATATTGATCAACTTATGCATCATTCTTGATTAGGGGTCCACATCCAGAATTGTTTCCTTGCTAGGTGACTAACCCGGTTTCCTCTAACTATTGGCGCAGTCATAGTTGGAGGTAAATTCTGATATTGTCTCAAAAGAAAATTAGAAACTAGATGAATGAGTCCATTATGCTAGGGATTCTGAATCGCCAAATTAAGACCCGAGGTTGGAGTTTTCTTTCACAGGTATACACACCTGACCTAATTCTAACCAGTTGAGAAAATTTGTATTTTTGGATGCTTGTGATTATATGTCGTTGGTCCAAAATTAAAAGTTTTATTACTCTTATTTTAATATGATATATTAAGAGGTTAAGTTATGACCCTGGAAGTTAGCATTGAAAATTGATCAACTCCTAAACCATTGCTATTTTGATCTTAGGGTCTATTTTTGGTTAAATAATTACGAAATAATTATTAAAATTATTATTAGTGTCGTAAAAATAAATTATTTTGTTCAGGAGTATAATTTTGTTTTAGAGCTTGTTATATCATTTAGGTTGAGAAATCAACTAAGCGTTTGTCCCAAATAGTGATATGTTATCCTTATTGTCTAAGCCTGTCAAGGTAGAATCGAATTTAAGTCAATATTTTATACTTATCTAGATAATGTCTACACCTTAGCTCCCTTTTGGATACTTTTTTTTTTTTTTTAACGTGTTTTAGTTGTGTATAAAATTTTTTATGATGTTGCACCCTATAGGGGGGACTTTATGCATAAAAACTTAAACTGTTTATGGTATATTATTGTGATTCGAAACTATAGATCTATTCTTTTTAATGAATGATATACATGAAAAATTCACGCTTTGATAAATGTTTGAAAATGGTAAGCAATGATCTTAAAAAAGTTTTAATTTATTATATTAGAACTACGGTTCATGTTGCTCAACCCAAATTCGTTAGGAACGAGAACAAACAACCCATCAAGAGGATCAAGACCTGTTAATTGAACCCAAAAAATATAAAATTTTTATTTGGGAGATGGTTTAATTTGGTCTAAAAAGATATACCATATTAAAAATTGTCCATTGACGATACCCTATATAAGATTCGATTTGGAATGTGCATTTTGAAGTACTCGGGTAGTGATACCCTCTTATGTATACGCCTCAACTGTATTTTAGGTTGCGAATTTTTTCAAACATGAATTTATTTTAATCTGGAATATAAATTGTGAATTAGTTGGATAGCCCCTAAAAAAACCCTCATATGTAAACCAAAAGCCCTCATATGTAAACGGCTCCGTTACCCCCTTTTTTTCCCCTAGAGAAAGCTACCATGAAATACACCATCCTCAAAATATCTGCATTCAAGTATGAAATTTTATAAATTTATACAATGCAAGCAATTTTATAAAATTATATGAAGTCGCATTAATTACACAAAGTTGCACGACAGTTTGAAACATCCTCCTAGGCTCATGCCCTCATGTGACCATCACATTTTTTTTGGTAAGCGGGCACCTGTTGGGCCCTATCTCGAGGAAGACCCAACGAGCCAGGGAGATAGGGGTGTCGAGCGCCTAGCCTCCACCACACAATATCCTCACGATTGAGGAGTATTGCTCCCCAGATTCGAACCCGAGGGAAGTGGATGGAGGATAGAGCCGGTGGCCATCACGCCACTGGCCTCCTCGATACGTGTATGACCATCACATGGCAACCAGGAAAGAATAGGATTTCTTTTTAAATTAACTTTTTCTTTTGTTAAAAAAATTTCAATAGAGAAAAATCTTTTTAAAAAACAATTTTTTTTTGGGCCTGTCTTCAAAGAAACAAATTAAATTAACAATCCCATCACATATTTTAAGACACCTAAATTA